>CM065733.1:35860071-35887571 GCA_033310375.1 Conus canariensis | reverse complement strand
GTCCTGCATCTCCTCGTGCTGTCCCTTCCAAAAGCCCTGAAGAACAAAAAAAAAGATAACCGAGTCTTTGTTGACAACAACAGGAGATCCCGTGGCGGCCATTGATCGAGGCAAGAAAGAGAACGCCTCGAGACTGCCCCGCTCTGCCTCAGGACCCTGGCTAATTGTGACGTAGGCGTGAAGCACTTGGGTCTCCCAGCAGTCGGCCCGCTGGAAGACGGGGTGGTCCCATCCTGTCTTCTGCCGCGTCATGACAGCCATTAGTTACGTCAGCTGTGCCAGGATTATTCTTTGTTTGGTGGTCTTCTCTGGGAAGCGTCCAGTTTGTTTTGTTTTAACGCCGCTATGCTTGTGTGGGATGCGTTCGTCATTCAGGCTATATACGAGCTGGAAGAGTAGTGTGTGTGTGTGTGTGTGTGTGTGTGTGTGTGTGTGTGTGTGTGTGTTATAAATAACTAATCGGAGGGAAAGTTTTCAGAGACTTTATGTTTGCTCATAGTTCACTGCAGTCGTTGACTATCAGTTGCAGTGGACAGTGCAGTATGCCGCATAGTTCGTGTAACACATATCTGCGCCCAAGGAAAGGGATGTGCGATGTCACTCCCTCTGTCTCTGTCTGTCTGTCTGTCAGTCTGTCACTCTCTCTTTCAGTGATCACTTCTTAAATATATCCGAGTCCATTGCAAAATTGCAATCAAAATTGCAAATTCCCTCTTAAAACTGGCATTCCCCTATGTAGTTGTTGAACCCCAATCATTTATGTACAACATGTGTATAGAACAAGGCAAAAGTCCCACCTGCTGTTAAATCGGCAAAAATTATTCCAGTGCCCAAGTCAAGAGACTTATCAAATTTGATCCATTTCAGACCGATTTCTCTCATCTCTGTGGTAATAAAAAGCCACTTGAAAAAACATGTCCACAAACATCTTGTGCAAGGTCTTGAGAGCAATAAACTTCTCCACTCCTTTCAATCGGGTTTCCGCCATCAGCATTCTTGCCAAACTGCCATAAACCGTCTCTGCGGTACGTGATCATCCGCAGTGAATCAAAGCAAAATAACAGGTGCGGCTTTCTTGATATGAAGAAGGCTTTTGATCTTGTCGAACACAAAACACTACTTATAAATTAACTTTATACCTCCGAGACCAAAAGACAATATCATTCTTTGAATCCCATCTGACCAACAGAACACAATTTGTTTTTTAGCTATAGCAACTAATCTACAAAGATTACAAAATTTGGAGTGCCCCTGACAGAAGAAACAGCGAATACTTGATCATAGCGCCCAGCTATCCCCTTGTTTTTCGCCTCCAAGTTGACCCCTCTTTCTCCCCCCCCCCCCCCTTTCCCACACACAACACCAGGTTTGCTGGCAGTCCAAGGGTCAGTGTTGCTGTGTCCAGGGGGTCCACGGACGGCAGGGGTGTGGTCCACTGTAGGCAGTGGACACTCTTCAGTGCTGGAGTGACTTGAGGACTGTCGTCGGTCTAAATGGAGACACTAGTTACAGCCCTCGACGATTCGCTTTAGGGCCACGGGGCTTTATGAGGTGAAAGAAGGAGAGAGAGAGAGGGGTGGGGGTGGGGTTGGGGGCTCTGTGTGTGTGTGAGAGAGAGACTGAGAGGGAGAGATTTTGTGTGTGTGTGTGAGAGAGAGAGAGAGACTGAGATGGAGAGAGAGTGTGTGTGTGCTGTGTGTAAGAGAGAGAGAGAGAGAGAGTGTGTGTGTGTGTGAGAGAGAGAGAGAGAGAGAGAGAGAGAAGAGAGAGAGAGAAAGAGAGGGGGGTCAGACAGAAAGATGGGTGAATATGTGGAAGTTTGGCCAAGCGACAGAGAGAGAAGCTCAGAGAGAGAGAGAGAGAGAGAGAGGGGGGGGGGGGGGCTCTATGTGTGTGTGTGAGGGGGTGAACCATAGCGGCGGGGTGTCCGGATATTGCTGGAACAGCTCTCCATGCTGTGGCACCATTGTTCTGCCAGGCGTTGCTCGGGCAACCAGGTCGGGGTACCTGGCCCAAGGTAGAAGCGCCTGAGTCCACAAGGGCTGGAACAATCGGCTCTCTGGGAACGGGTGGAAGAGAGGGAAGGGGGGGGGGGGGGGAGGGGGTTGAAGGCAGAGGAAAGAGGCTGAGAGAGCCTGGCCTGTCAAAAGACCAATTAAAACACAGCAAACTCCCTCTCCACCCACCCCCCACCCCCAGTCTTTTTACTCCCACCCCTCCCCACTCTATCTTCCAGAGGTGGAAGGATGGGGCGGGGGGGGGGGGGGGTGCTTAAGGTGGAGGTTTGAAGGGCGGAAGGAGGTTGGTGGAAGAGGGGGGGGGGGTGGTTGCTGTGTTGTGGGTGGGATGATGGGCAGGAGGAGACCACCAGCACCACCACCACCACACCACCACCACCACTCCCCTCCGCCCCACGTGTTCATGTAGAACTTCTTCAGCCTGAAAACACGACGGGTAGAAAGGAAGGGAGAGAGGGCTGGCGTTTCACTCTTCACTGACCACATCAGAATGTGTGTGTGTGTGAGTGTGAGTGTGTGTGTGAGTGACAGACAGACAGAGACAAAGACAGACAAACAGAAAGAGAAGGGACTGGGTCGGCGGGGTAGAAAATGGGTTGTCAGACTCCTGACGGGGGCTGTGAAGCTGGAAAGCAAGGAGGTGCAGACTGTCATAATAAACCACAGACAAGGCGCTGCACATAGCAGTGTCCAAAACTGTCGAGTTCCATGTCTTTGTCTGTCTGTCCGTCCGTCTGTTTGTCTGCCTGCCTCTGTCTGTCTGCCTACCTCTCTCTTTCTCTCTCTTGTCTCTCTCTCTCTCTCTCTCTTCTCTCTCTCTCTCTCTCTCTCTCTCTCTCTCTCCTCTCTCTCCATTGCCACTCTTCCACCTACCTCTCTTACAATGTTTGTGTTAACAGTAGGATGGAGATGGAGGCGGCATCATGTCGCGGTCGGAGAGGACGGGGGCTTTGATACGACGTGAAATGTCACAATGCGGCAATTTTACACTGAAATGTGATATACCACAGTCTGGACTAATGCGTACAGTGTCCTTTTTTTCTCTCTTTCTCTCTCTCTTTTTTGTGCGCGACTCACGAAAGTTGTAACAATTGTGACAATTGATCGTCCTGGATGCAGGACAATGTAACAGCTGTTACATTTTTCGTCTAGGCCGCTGCTTTCTGTAGGCTTTTATTGATCCATAACGACTGAATCTGAAGGGACACAGACTTGAATCTGTGGCTGTTAATATGGTATTATATATATATATATATATATATATATCATTTCCGTCGAATTGAACGCTCCAGTATCACATAAAATGTGCAGGTGGTAACTTTTTCTCTCTTTTTTTTCAAACAATTTGTCGTCCTTGTCACAGAATGTTCACTTTATATTTATTATGGTTTGATTATTATTTGTTTTTGTTTTGTTGCTTTTTGTGTTTTCGTAAGTCTTTAGATGTGTGTATTTACGGTTTTTCAACATTATGCTGTTCACACACACACACACACACACACACACACACACACACACAACATTTTTTGAAAACTGCTTTGGTATGATTGTTATTTGTTTCTTTTTGTTTTGTTGCTTTTTGTGTTTTCGTAAGTCTTTCGATGTGTGTACTTATGGTTTTTCAACATTATGCTGTTCACACACACACACACACACACACACACACACACACACACACACACACAACACACACACACACACACGCACACACACACACACAACCTTTGTTTTTGAAAAAGAAAAAAAAAACCTCTCTACGCTAATGATATTGATGCAACATTCTGCCCGAGAAAAAAAAAAACTTATTGGTTACATTTTACTGCACGGAAAATTTAACAGTTGTTACGTTTTTCATGGGTTATGATCAAATACATAGCGACGTTTCATCTTTCTTTATAATGGATTACGCCTTCCGAAAATTGTACCATTGTTATGTTTTCTCGTGTAGAAATTGTTACTTTTTTTTTTTTATGAAGTATGCTGCATTGTTACAATTTTTTTTTCGTAGAAACTGCTGAATTGCTAGATATTTCGTTGAGGTCGCTACATTGTTACATGGTTTCGAGGAGACTGTTTAATTTCTTACGGAAACCACTACATTTTCACTTCTTTTTTTTTTCATGGAGACTGCTGCGTTATTACGTTTTAACAGACTGGGATTGTTTTATTTGTTTCATCGAGACTGCTTTTTTGTGGAAATGTTTGCATTTAGCAGGTGGTTCTTGTTTTTGTTTGTTTTTTGTGAGGATGCCGTGTTACTTTTTTTGCGACTTTTTCAGTTGAGACTGCTGGATTGTTACATCTTTTGGAGGGGACAGCTGCATTGTTACTTTTTTTTTTTTTTTAGTGGAGATAGACTGTTGTATTGTAATTTTTGTTAATGGAGACACTACATTGTCACATGTTTCCATGAAGATTACTGTATTTTAACGGAAACAGCTGCGTTCTTGCATTGTTCCCGGAAAATGAAATATTGTTGCTTTTGTTTTGTTGTTTTTGTTAAAATTTTTTTTTGGAGGGGGGAGACTGCTGGTTTTTTTACATTGCTACGGTAAACTCCCTGCATTGTTACCTATTCCCTCCCACCCACAGCCCCATGGAGACTTTTTTGGCATTGCTACTTTTTTACTTTAGCATCGGGGGTTTTTCCATTCTCTCCGTTTTTTATACGTCAGTTAATCGAAGCGGATTTGTGGGCGAGGGGGTTTAGTTATGGATGGGGAGGTTTGGGTTTGGGGGGTAAAGGGCAAAAGGGGGGAAAGTGTTGTGTGTGGGGGAGGGGGGGGGGGGCAGCGGCACAACGCCAAAGGGGGCCAACCCGGTAGACGCTGGCGTCTAGTGTGTTGACACAGGGCTTCAGCCGTGGAGGTGGAGAGGGCAGGTGAACTGTGGAGGGGACGGGGCCCAGTGTCCACATTGGCTGGCCTATCCGACATCTTTCCTCCTCCTCCTGTTCCCTTCCCTTCTCCTCCCTCCATCTCCTTCATCCCTCTCTTCGCCCTCCTCTGATGGGGGCCTTTGTTTTTGTTCCTGTCCATTCTCTCTCTCTCTCCTCTCTCTCTCTCTCTCTCTCCTCTCTCTTCTCTCTCACTCTCTCTCTCCCACTCCCCCCCCACCCCTACTCTGTTTTAGGGCCTCCTTTACCGCCACCTTGCCTCTTGGTGTGTGTGTGTGTGTGTGTGTTGTGTGTGTGTGTGTGCTATGGTGGTGGTTAGAGGGTGTTTATGATTGTCTGTGTGGTGTTGTGATGTGTGTGTGTGCGCGCGCGCACGCATATGCACATGACATTGCACGCGCGGAATGTATGTGGTAAGAGAAACAAACAGAAATTATAAAGAGTGGCAAGCAAGTTCTCCCGCAGCCCGAGTGTGCTTGCCCAAGAGAGAAGCGTGGCTTATCCTACAAGAACAGAGGCGGACAAAACAGGAATGAAGGAGACCGACCCCACAGTGGGGAGGAAGCGAAGGACGACGCGATTCTTGCAAAAGCAGAAGAAGGGGGGAAAACAAAAAGAAAAGAAAAAAAAGACAATCCAATGAGGAAGACAACGAGGAAGTGTTAGAAGAAGAAAAATAAAGAATCGAAGGGGGTGGGGGGGGGGGGGGGGGGTAATAAAAGGTAATAAGAAGACGGACGATGTGGAGAAAGCGAACAAAAGAATGAAGTAGAAGAAAGATGCAGGTGGCATTGAAGAGAAAAGAAAGCATTCAGAAGAGGATCTAAAGTAGGTAATCAGGGGGGGGGGGGGGGGGGGGGGGGGTGAGGGGAGGGGGGGGGGGGGCGGGGGGGGGGGTGGGCGGAGGGGGTGGGGGGGTGGGGGCGGGGGGGGGGGTGGGGGGGGGGGGTGGGGGGGGGGGGGGGGGAGACAAGGGGCGAAAGAAGAAGAAGGACACGCGACGACGGATGAATGTAGATGGGGAGGGAGAGGAATCGAAGGGAGAAAGTAGGAAAAGGAAGGAAAAAAAAGCCAGGAGAGGGTTATTAGAAGAAGGAAGAAGTAAAGATGGAAGACGGCGACAGCGGGCCCAGCGGAAAAAACCAGGGAAGAAGAACAAACATCGGCAGTTGATGAAAAGATATTAGCATGGACGACCGACCCGGACCCCGACCGTTAATTTATTATATTAAAGGAGGAAGTTAGAACGGGAAGAAAAGGAAGACGACGGCGCGATGAAGACGAGAAGGAGAGTAGAATGAAGGAAAAAGGGAGGGAAAAGACGACGGCATGCCGAATGAAGGGACGGAAGGTAGTAGAGTAGGTAGAAGGGGGGAAAAAAAAAAGAAAAAAAAAAAAGGAATAGTACGGACGGACGATTTTTACGATTTAAAAGGAGGGGAAGTTAGGGTAGAAGGGACAGGAAAAAATAAGTGAAGACGACGGCGATGGTGAAGGGGAAGGAGGGGTTAGTTAGTAGAAGGGAGCAAAACATAAAAAAAAAAGATAAATATATAGAAAATATAGAAAAAATAAAGTGGTTTTTGATTGGAACAGATAAAGTCCAATTCGGGGTGGTTTATTCACCAAGGGTAACTTCTATTACCCACGATCCGTGATGGTGAGCAAGAAAAAACTGGTGACAATGAGAAAGTTCTCTGCGGGCCATTTATATAAATGACCAGTTATTTTCCATCCCTTTCAGTTCACCAATACCTCCTGGCACCTCAGACTTTGTGTTCTTGTGCGTTCTGTTCACTTTGACAATTGTCTAGTCTTAAACATTGTCTTGTTTACTTTTCCTAAAGGAGTCATTTGATACGCAATTGGCTGACTGGCTCCATGTTATATAACTTTCAAAAGTAGTAAATTGGTTTAAGTGCAGAAGGGAACTTTAATGAATATGCTCAGATATTCTGGGATAGCACTTGCACGAAAGACTGCTTCAAACCTATTTAGGGTAGAACTTATCAGATCTCACTCGTCCTGTTAAATGATGGAAGTATCACGAGACTGCCTGATAATCCCTAGTCACAGACATCTGCAATTGACTTGTCTTTAATTCCCATCAATGGTCCCGAGCTGTACATGGCAAACTGATGATAAACACTTTAGGGGAGTGATCTTATTCCCATAGGTATTTCTATGAGAGGATTTGTGTGAGCCAAGATGACAAGTAAGGATAAAATGCGCCCAAGTCGTTGATATTATAGCGGACTGACTGGGGGGGCCAAATTTCCAATCTGTGCTATCTTGCATTATGATGTCAATTCTTTTGATATAGTCTGACATAGAATCTTGTACAGTCATTTTACTATCTCACTACTGCACTGCTAGTGGTGAGGCAATTACCGATTACTTAGTCAATCAAAATCTCCAAACACAGGGTAAGTTGTGGTGGACAGAATCTGTGCAGCCACGCGTTGATGAAAAATAAAAGCACGTTTAAATAACTGTACGCTAAAAGTTAAAACGGTTTAAAGGGAGCATAGCTTTATAGAACTGCACAAGAATCAAAGGAATAAAGTAATTGAAAATGCTGTAAATGCGAGTTAAGGTCATCGTTTTGTTTTAATGAAATAACGTGAGCGCATAAAGATATCAATAAAATTTGGAAAGAAGATCGCAGTGAAATGTGTAAACACGGAATCCATGTTGCCCATGCTATGCCAATCAGAATAAGGTGCTGAATAAATTTACCTTCGGCATACCAAAAAGCAGAATCATTTGCTGACATGTTTTCCCAAATAAACAGCTCCTTCTGTAGTTTATAGACATAATTGCAGATATGAGGAAAAACCAATCTAACCCAAGAGAAATTTACGCTGATCCTGACGAAAATAATTGTGTCATTATATCTAAAATGTGAATTTTACTTCTCAAGAGATTACACTCTTGCTGTTTCTCTCATTGTCTAGTAAGAAACGTCTCTGTTGGTTTAGATGCCAATTTGCTAATGAAATGTTTAAAACATAATACCACACAAAATTTGTTTTACTTCTTACATGTATTTATTAGATAAAATGTTGGATTGATGGGAACATACGTCCATATGGAGAGACTCAATTATTGTTCCCGTTTTAAAGAGATGGAAAATCAATGACAGTCACAAATGCTATCGCCTATAGCTCTTACGTCTCAGCGTACTGTTAATAGTAATGGAGATAATGTTCTAACAGATTGTCAGATACTATTGTGAAAAAAACTGGCATTATCCCGACAACCCAGGCCGGTTTTAGAAAGCGGCAGGTCTACTATTGATCTCTTGTAAAGCTCACTACGCAATTAAAACTACCAGTTGCTGAGAAGACAAACGTTCTCGCCACATTTTTCGATATGCAAAAGGCATCTTGATCAAGTTTGGCATGATAGGCTTTTATATAAATTAAAAAAACTATGAGTCCTCTCATTGGTCATATTTATAAATTTGTGAAAACATTCCTGACCAACAGAGTATTCAGTACAAGAAGAGGATAATACGTATTTATCAAAGATTACTAGATATGGGTATCCCTCGATAGGCTCTGTGTCGCTCTTCTCTTTTAAATGAGTTTTAACTATATGATTTACCTTAAATACATTTCAAAACTTTAACTTGATTGTCAATATATGTCGGACGCGATACATGCTGCTTATGGTTGAACGGCCACATTAAAAAAAGACCAACATCAAAAAGAAGATCTTGTTTGGGTTTGAATCACATTAGAAGAATTATATCATAAAAAAGAGTTAGACAACATTTGCGAACTTCATGTCTGATAATGGCTTATGCCTGGTCGGCCTGAAAAATCCCATGTGATCGTTATTTGAGATGCAGGGGGTTCTGCTCACATACTCTAAACTTCAAGATGTACATATATACCACATTGGCTACACTTCGGAGATTAAATTCCTTGGATGGCATCTTATGTTGAATCTTTATTTGGAATTTTCACTTGGAGAACATAATAAATGTCAAGCGAGAAGATCTCTTAAATCTGCTCAAAGTTATAGCATAACAAAGTTGGGGCCAGGAGCAAAAAAGTTTATACATTCTGCTTCTGCTTTAGGTTAGATCCAAATTGTCATGATGAGCAAGAGGTTTTTTTGAGTGCTCATAAGTACTTAGTAAAAAAGCTTCAGTGATATGGACTCTAAGGCATTCAGAATTAGTCCTCTTGTGTTTCCATTCATGTTCAGCTTTAGGAGAAAAATACCATGAAGCTGGTGTCATTCTCAACTCTTGATGAACCACGTGAGACTTAGCATGCGCTAAGATTACATTCCTTCGGCTGCTCAGCTATTCAAAGTGCTAACCAAACGGAATGGATATGATTTGAAGTAGACTGTCCCTAACGGCTAGAAACATTCGAGCACTTATGAAGCGATTTCACATTTTCTTCTCACTTGTTGACATAATTCAGGTATCCAAAATCATAAAAGCTTGCTGTGCGTTTTCCTTAAGTCCTGTAACAAACTGAGAAGCTCTTCGAAACAAAAATTTGATTAGTGTATACTATACTACTATATCTAAACCTGTAGTAGAAAGAAACTAGTGAGAGAGCCCCCGTTGGCTGAGAGAGTCCTCGAATGAGAATCCCCCTTCAAGCAAGTGTTTCGGCCCTTATCTCCTGGACTCTTATGGGGCGGAGTGGGGCACACCCGGTTCATGACTCCGGATGTCCCTCTGCTGCCCCTTTTATTTCATCTTGGGACCGAGAGTGGTAGGGATTCGATCCCATGACATCCTCTAGAGACATAGCTCATTTTCCACTCTATTGACTCGCGCTTTAACCACTGATGACAGGGACACCTGATATTTGTCAGGGACATTAAGCCTTGTACTGAATTTCACGTTTGTTCCTCCTTGACCAGATCAGCTCTGAACACCTCTTCTGCCGGCTTTTGCCGATAATGCTTTTCAGGGCTCTGTTTTTTATTACCTTCCCTGCAACTAGAGTGCATGTTTCATGAGGCTGTATGCTATAGGACGTCATACAAATCGCCCCTTATGCTGCTAATTTTGCAGTGAGATCTGTTGCTGGACCTGATACGCCTTGCTCTCCTTCTAGGGCTGTTTGCCAGATCAAGCATAACTTTTCAGTCTAGAGTGTAGATTTGAGCTGCCTGTCATTCTGTTCTCGTTAGTGGTGATACTGTGGAGCTATCGATTGTTCATGATCAGCTGCGTTGGTTGACTGAGAGTGGAAATACTATGTTGGGTCTCATGCCATCATTAGCTGATGATACTCTGGGTGACTCTTCCATTCTGGGAAGGTGCAGTGCACTCCCAGTATCATCTTGCCCCATCGTCCAGCCAGGACTTGCTGCATGTTTCGATTTGCACTGTTGTTCTTGGCCATGATTTGCTGCTCCTGCCAGTGAAAGAATGTTGCGGGTGCTTTTGGAGTCTGAATTTTCGTCTTTTGTTGTGTTGGTTACTAGCCCAGACTACTCGTTACATCTCTTTTAGTGAGCACTTGGTTGTGATTCCATGTGTCTAACTTCCATTGAGTCCAGGGTACTTATACATGAGACTTAGGACAGGATCTCTACTGTTTTGTTTTTCATGGCAGAGGGGCAGCAGGATAGTATCTGTATTTCCCATCCACATTGCACCCAGGTTTGCATTTGAGGGCTGAAGGTCATTTGCAGATTGAGGAATGAAAGCTGAATCTGTAGAGGGGCCATGTGCAAATAGTCATTCCAAGTGAGTCTGTCTGTTGGAGTGCATCTCACGTTGTCCATTGCCATCGTTGCTGGCTGTTGCTCGGACTAGCATTTTTTGGAGTTTTTTTGGTCTTCTTCATTTTTCTGCCTGTCTTCAGCTGGGGCTTGTAGTTCTACCACCTTGTCTCCGTGGTCCTCAGCATGCTTTGAAGTCTGTCTTCCCCCTATTTGAAATTTCCTCCGGATGGTTTTTCGTGGTAGTTCAGCTTTGCGGCGGGCAGTACAGCGCATATGGTCAGTCAGACAGGGTGGGAACAATACAAAAGCCATTTCCTTAGTAAAACTTGTGGATTTTGGTTCAAATTGCTCCAACTAGGGCTGGTGAGATGTCGTATTCATCAGAGGCCATAGCAGCCTTGGATCAGCATGAACTGCGAACCAGACCTGTTTTGCCAGGGAAACCCCAAAACTGGTCAAAGGGGCTCCAACCCTTTCCCTTTCCCCAAATTCTGCTTGGGTTTCTTTTGTCTTTGTGTGTCTTTAGCGTTCAATTCCATCTTCCAAGCTCTTGCTGGTTCTTGGATGTTGGAATGGCCTGGTGGCAACACTGAAGCCACAGTTTCGGGCCACTTTTCCTTTCCTCAGTGGGGGACTCCGTGTTTTTTTTTTTGGCTTTCACTTGAACCCTTATTTCTGGTGAGGGAACTTGTCGGCCGCCTCTCGCCCCGGGACGTGTCTCGTCTTCTCTGGATGAAATACCTGTAGTGTCATCCATGAAGGCCTGAGAGGATGGCTCCCTTGGGTTTTCTCGCCAGGTCTGTTTGTCCCGCAGTTTTTTGTTGCTGCTTTCAAGATGAGTTCCATTGCCAGCAGAAAAAGTATTGGGGATATTGCCAGCCCATTGCAAATACCCACTTAAGTTGATCCAGTCTTGTGTACTCCTGGTAGGATACCGCATTGGGGAAGCCTTTGAAGTACTTTCTTGACTGTCGCGGAAAGTTCTTTGGCACATGGTACATCTCAAGAGCCAACTGTATCATTCCATAGGGCACGACGACTTATGCGTTTGCCAGATCAAGCCACACTTTCGTCCGTCTCTCTTTTTGTTCCCGGGGTTTTTGGATTGGGGTCCCAGATCATTTTGGTGTTCTCACAGCCAGCAAAGCTGGGATGACCTTTCTGGATGACACTAAGTATTGGGTTTTTCCCTCAGGTATTGGGCACCTTGCTGCCATGAGAGAAGAGATTTTCCCCCTTTGAACGTTCAGTAGTGTTATTTTGGGCCCGACCCGGCTGATGTCCACTTTTAGTTTTGCTCTTTGGGGATGTAACACACCATCTGCCGTCATCCCTGGCCGCGGATCTTTGGTTCTCCAATGCCGGACGCAACGCTTGTGGAGGGCCCTCCAGCACCTTGGGAAAATTTTTTGTAAAGGTTGGTAAGGTATTCGTTTGGGGCCCCGGTGTTTATTTGGCTCTGCTTTGTCGCCAATTTCGTGTTTCCGCCAGTTGAGGCTTGCCTTGAACTGTTCCAGGGGTTGGTTTTGGGCCCCACCAGACCTTGAATGTTTGGTGGTGCTTTGCTCTGTGGGTCAGAGGATTTTTCCTCAGAGCTGCTCAAAGAAATCCTTTGTCCACACTGCGGGGCCCAGATTTGGCTGCTCAAACAGTGTTCTGGCAATACGGAAGGGGTTTCTTGGGGAAGCGTTTGTGTCTTCTTTTGCTTTCCTCTTCTTTGCAAGTTCCGCTTTGTGAGGGCCTGTGGTTTTCTTTAGGTCTTTCCACAGTTTTTTCCAAGCCTTGTTTTTCAGCTGGCAGTGCGGTCTTCATTTGCATATTGAAGGTTTTTCTATGGGACCTCAGGAGTCTTGTCCATCTTTTCTTGGGTGTCTGGATTTCTTTGGGGGGAACGGGTGTTTTCTACTTTTGGGTAGTTTTGCTCAAAGGCGTGCTCTACATGTGGCCATACACCATGTCCCCCATATTGTGGTAGTTGATTGTTCCAGGGACATGCTTTTCCCTATCAGACTAGCATCGAGTGCTTGGGACGATTAGTTTGCATGCCAGTTTCTCCCAATCTTCGGTTTCGTTTGACTCGTCGGCAGGTTTGAGCTTTCATGGCGCCACTGGATCGAGGTGGCACTGTGCAAATTGCCTCTTCGATACAACAGCGTGGTATGTCACTTGGCACTGTGGTTTAAATCTGGCCTTGGTCTTCCGACGTCTTATCTGCTGATGCAGTGCGCTGCTGCTCATTCAGATGAGTTTCACACATCCCATCTCTTGGTTTCTGTGGGTTTTCATGCCACGGGTGTAGCGAAACGCTTGTCTACTATGGCATCACTTGGCTATATTTCTACATTTGCGTTGCCATGTCATAGATCCGTTTGGGATTTGCAGTCAACAATGTTTGGTTGAGCCCACTAGAGGCGAACTTCATCATGTATTCCACCCGTATTCGCGCTGACTCATGGGAGCATCTTTCGCTTTTATTCTTAGTAGCCTACTGTTTCTCAGGCATATGTGGGCGAGTCAGACCACAGTAGCGACTGTTGGTTGTGGGTCTTTCCAGTCTGTCTCTCCTTGGTCTTCTCCGGACATGTCCTCCGGCCTATTCCCGGAAAGCTCGCTCATTGGTTTTCCCACGGCATCAGTAGAAAAGACAATCGAAACTCGTCTGCTGAGAGCCGTGGCAGGAGGATCGTCCTCTCGAAGCAGTGAAGCCCTGTCCTTCAATGCAAGTCGTTGTCTAGCGGGCCTTATCTCCTGACAGACTCTAGGGGGGCTGGGGCCCACTCACAGGTTCAGACTCCGGATGTCTCCTCTGCTGCGCCCTTTTTTTCCACAATCTTGGGAGAGCCCATAGCTGGGATCAGGAACCCAATGACCCTCTGGACTTGCTCATTTTCACTTAATGGACCTCGCGCCTTTAACACTGAGCCACAGGGACACGATAATTTGTAGGGAAAATTAAGCCTTCTGAAGTTCACTCCTTGGTCCTCCTGTACTAGATCCAGCTGTGAACACCTCTCTGCCGCTTCTGGCCATTGCTTTCAGGGCTCTGTGTTTTTTTTCTTACCTGCAACTGAGGAGTCTGCTATTCATGAGGCTAGTGATGCAGACGTTTCCTACCGCAAACCCCCTAGCCTCACTAATTACTGCAGTGAGGACTTTGACGCTGATAAGCCTTTCGTGCCTCAGGCGCTCGTTCATTTGCCAGTATCAGCATACTTTATCATTTATGGTAGATTTGAGCTTGCCTTCCATTCTGTTCTCATCTGAGCCTGTGAGCTCGATCATGACACAGCTGCTTGGTTGACTGAGATGTGGACTACTATGTTGGTCTCATATGCCAAACGTCTGTGATGATATGATGGAGTGAACATCTCTTCCAGTCTGGGAGAGTCAGCAGTGGCATAAAATTAAAAAAAAATAATCTTCCAGTCATACTGCACCATCCAGCAAGAGACTCTTATGCCTGCATGTTAGTCGAAGTAGGCACTGTTGTTCTTGGCAAGATGATTTGCTGCCTCCTGCCAGTGAGAATGAGTTGCGGGTGTTTTGGAGTCCTGAATTTTCCCTTTATGTAAGATGTTGAGTAATATAGACCCAGAACAGATATTTGTAATAATTACTTTGAGACGACATTGGTTGTGCTACCTCCAGGTTCCTTCCTTGAGCCAGGGCTACTTTACCATGAGTAAGAGCACATTGCTCCATTGTTTGTTTGTTCTATGGCAGAGGGGGCTGAAGGATCGTCTGAGTTTTCCCGCCACTTCACAGGTTTGCATATTGAGGGCAGTAGGTCGATTATGCAGATCTGAGATGAGCTGATCTCGAGAGGGGCATGTGCAAATGATAACATTAATATTCTAGCTTGCGAAGCAAAATCCGATTATCAATGATCGGTTATCGTCACTTCATAAAAGTCTATACTGATGGGTCTCTAGTAAACAATAGCTGGTTGTCGGCATTGTCATGTTCCTCTAGATTTAGAAAATTGAGAAGTCACTATGCAGTCTTGAGGGCAAATCTTGTCTATTTTTACAGTGCCGCGAATAACTCAATATGCACTATGATTAATGGCCGTCGAAGAGCTATACTAATGTGATTATCGTTGAGCTCTTGTATCTGGTATTCTCTTCTGCATTGTAGATTCTTAAAGTCAGTTCTTCATGCTTCTTGTAGAAATCTACAATGTCAATAAATCGTGCTGAAGTCATATCAGAAAATTATAACGACTTTTTCATCAGACGTCGTATGTCAAGAGTGCGTTCATATACAAGCTTATATTTGTCTGGGTTCCTTCCCTTGTTTTCCCCACCCGGGAAAAAAGAATGGGCTGACGGATTCCCCGGGCAGGTGAAAAAAAATTTTGACAAACGGCTAATCATTTCCCCTTGCCTTTACAGGAAAAGGGGGTATTCTCTCTTAAAAAAAGGCCTCTTTTAAAAAAATTTTAGGAATCCCTCAAAAAAAAGTGTTTCCCCGAATACACCAATTTGACTTTCCCCTTTTTCTTTGTTGGGGCAAAATTCGAGAAGTTAATCTTTTAAAAAGGGCTTCCCGAAATCCAGGGGGAAAACCGTAATTTCAAACAATTTGGGGTATATCCAGAACAATAAAAAATTCTCCCCTTTTATTATTTTGGTTAAAAAATAAATGAAATTCAGAACAAAATATGGGCAAGTTTTCGATGTGCCTGCGGCCCCCTTGTAATTGTAAAACAAAACACGTTCTTTTCCCTTTTGCCCCTACCCTTTTTAATTCCGATTTTGTCAAAATTTTGGAAAATGAAGGGGTTCAAAGGCATATTTCCCGGATCCCCTGCTTTCTTAAATTTTGTACGAATTGTTTTGTTAAGCCCAGTTGGCTAAACCCTGTAATTTTTGTTTTTTATTTATTTTGTAAGTTTTTTTGTTTTTTCTTTTGATGTTTTGTTTTTTTCTTTTTTTTTTATTTTTTTTTTTAAACGTTTAATTTTTTCCCTTTGAGTTTCTCCCATTACCCCCAAACCCCCCACAACACACCCAACACACCACACACACACCCCCACATGCATAGCACGCCCCCCGGGGGCCCCCTCACCCCACCCCCACCCCCCCACGCACCCCAACTCAAAACCCCAACCACACACACACCCACACACACACACACACACACACACACACAGAAACACCCCCCACACACACACCCCAACACAACACACACACACCCCCCAAAAAAACCTTGTCAAATATCACATTTAGTAAAAAGGGACTTAAATGAAAAAACAACAACAACTCACGGTCTTGCCCAAATATTTACAACTCTCACTGTCGAATGGGGTTTGCATGCACGTATTTGCAATAAAGGTTTTCCCTTGTTAAAATTACATAACTCAAAGTAGGCCCAATACCCCCTTGCTAACCTTTATTTTTTGCCCTGTGGAAATTCTGTTTGTAAATTTTTTTTAGAAGTTTCTTGATTTAGAAATGGTTTCAAAAAAGGGATTGGAAAAATTTTCGAAAAAAATTGAAAAACCCCAATTTTGATAAATAAATGCAAAAATAAATAGATTCATAAAGAATTTAAAAATTTAATCGTTAAAAATTTTTTGAACAAACAAACAAAATGAAAAACTGAAAAATTTAAAAGGGAAATAAAACAAAAAACCAAAATTTGAGAAAAAAAAAAACCCGGATGCTAAAAAATCCCGAGGGGGGGGCTACCTCCCCTTGGGGAAGTGCGTTCGTTTAAAAAACTAAAAGGGGTTTTATGACATTTTGCCACGCAGCAGTTGTTAATAAAATAGATCCCTTATTATTTTTTAAAACGTAAAAATTTTTATTATATGATATTAAGTTGGGGAAAGCTCCCCTTTTTCGTCAGCATAATCAAACATTTTCGTTACAAAAAACACACCAACACCACCCCCCCACAACACAAAAAACCACACACACACACACACACACACACAACCACCCCAAAAAGAGCTCTCGCCCATGAATTTAATGGCAGATACGTAAAATGACATTTTTAACTGTGGAAGGTTTCACCAATTTATAACAAGGTTGTGCGAGTTTGGAAGGGTTCAAAACAAAGAAAGATCTATGCAATTAGCAGCAATTTTTTTTGGTTTTTTTTTTGGTTTTTTTTTATTTGTTTGTTTTTTTTGTTTGTTTTTTTGGGTTTTTTTTTTTTTTTTTTGAAATTTTTGTTTTCCTGTTGAAATTTTGTACTTTAATCTTCTTACTTTTGGGGTTTTTTTTGTTCTGCCCAACGGGGCTTTTTATGTTTGTTTTGGGGGGTTTTTTGTTGTTGTTGTTTTTGTTTTTTTGATTTTTTTTTTTTTAATGTTTTCCTTGTCCCCCTGAACTTTGGGGTTTGGGGAATATTATTACCTCCCCGTACTTGGCATTTTCAGTACTTTGTAATGCACGTACGTTTTGTTTTTATCCATTACCCTATTTTATTTCTATCTTATCTATCTATCTACTAATTTTTTCTATCTTTTTTTTATAATTTCTGTCTGTCTATCCATCTATCTATTTATTCAGCCCAATCAAGAAACCAATCCCCCGCTGTCTGTCTGTTTTGTCTGTTTCTGTCTCCCTTTTTCCCCTCTCTCTCTTCTCTCTCTCTCTCTCTCTCTCTCTCTCTCTCTCTTCTCCCCCCGGGTTTTTGGGTTTTATCTTTTGCGTCATGGACATACTGTCGCCCTTTCCCCTCCCTTTTTGCTAATATTTTCTTTAGTGCTCTTGTGAGTTTTCTGGTTGGATCCCTGTTGGGGTTTTTAGATAGAGGGCATTCCGGTTTTTTTTCAAATGCAAGGCAGTTTTTTTTTGCTGCAATTTTAAAGGGTTGATAAAAAAAAAAAAACGTGGGTTAATAAAAAGTTTCCCCCCCGGGCCTTGAGGGTTTCCCCCAAAAAAAGGGGGTTTTTTTGTTTGTTTTTTTGTTTTTTTGTTTTTTACTTGTGCTCTTTTAATCCTTTGATGCTTCTGATAAAGTGGGGGGGGTTTGCTGAGAATCCGAAGCTTCCTGTGGGGGTGGCGGGAAGACAAGTACGTATCAAGTACCCCGCCCTGTTTGTTTCTTTCACAGGCGACATGCCTTTTAAAAAAAGCGAAGAAGTCGCACTTTCAAACTCTACCCAAAGGGTAAGTACTTCCTTCTTTTTTACACAAATAAGCCCCATTCAATTTTCAGCAGTAAAGGGGTAAATTTGCTCCTTTTTCTGGGAAAACCCCCCTAAAAAAAACAAGATGCAAAGCATTTTAAAAGTTTTCCCCCAGTTTTTTTTGAATACGCGTGAGTTTTTCCCCAAAAAAGGGGAAAAAACCGTTTTGGCCTTTTTTAAAGCTTTAGTAACGGCTCATCTGGTAAAATGGGCCTTTTAAACCCTGGTTTAATGACATACCTTCAAATATTCAGAAAGATCGGCCAAATACTTTCTGAGTTTTCCCCATAAAAAAAAAATTTTTTTAATAGGCCCTATTTTTTAAAAAGTAACAGCTATAACGTAAAATAAACATCGGGCTTGACCCATGACTCTTTAATGAACATACCTACAATTTTTTTAGAAAAATCGGCTAGAACTTTTTAAGTTTTCCCCTTAAAGGGAAAAAGACGTTTTTTGGGGTTATACCCGTTAGTAAGGGTTTTAGGGTTTAAAATTGCATATGGGGCCCAGATTCGTGCCCCTTTTAAAATGAATCCCCCAAAAATTTTTTTAGAGAGATCGGTCCAGTTTTGATTTATTCCTAAAAAAAGGAAAAAAGGTTTTTGGGCCTTTTCGGTCGTCATTTTACGGCCTAAGGGTTTAAAAAATAAACCGGGCCCCCCCTTTTACCCTATAAAAAAAAATACTACAAATTTTCAAAAAAATTTCGGCCCAAAACGTTTTTTTGGAGTAGTGGAAAACATTTTGACCACGGACGGACGGAAAAACCCCACACCCCCCAAACCCCCCACACACACCCCAAAACAACACACCACACAACCCCCAAAACATCACGCGGGGCCGCGGGGCGCCGGGGAAAAATTTTCAAGATGTTGGGGACACCCAGAATAATTACCCCCGGTGGCCTTTCGGGGGCCCCAAGAAATGGGAAAATGAAAAAAGATTTAGTGGGAGCAAATGGTACCTACAGAAAAGCCCCGAGAACTCAGAAATTGTCTACCGGGGCCCCATCAGAGATTACGGCTAAAAAAAAAAAAAAAAAAATTTTTTAAAACCCCGGGCCCCAGGGGGGAAAAACCGGGGGAACTTTGAGCTTTTTGGGTTACGGAGAATCAACCTTCAGTGCGGGAAACCCTTAAAGGAAAAACAAGGAGGTTTTGGGTTTAGCCATGTTTTCAGTTCTCTCGACGCAAAAAAATTTGTTTTGTCTTTTTGAAAGCATTAAAATTTTGGGGGGAATGGTGATTTCAAAAACCAAATTTTTCTCAAAAAACGGATTAACCCCCAAAAGTTGGAGACGACGCGGGGGGCGGGAAATCTAAACCAAATCTTAAATAAAGTTAGCGAAACCCGCCCAGGGGAAAGGGGGACAAAACGGTCAAAAGACAAACAAAACGCGTTTCGATCTTTAGGTCTTCTTCGGTGATTTTACAAACGTTTTAAATAACAAAATTTCACTTAGCTTTGCCCTGTCGTGGGTCGGGAAGGGCCGTTTTTTTGGGGTTTCCCAAAACCGATCCACGTGCCGTCCAATGGTTCCTGCAACCCGGGGTAGAGCCCCGTTTTTAAAGGTTGAATTTTTTTCAAAAGGGGGGTAAGGGTTTTATGTTTCATTGTCAATGAAATTTTGATGTTTTTGCTTAAAAAAGGGTACCCGTGATCTTTGCATTGAACACCCCCGTCTGTTCACTTCCTAATTTTTTTGCCCCCAGACTTTTGTTGCTTTGGGGATAAAATAACTTCATTTTTCTGGTGTTTTTCCCCCTGTGATTTCATTGCTTTTTACGAAATTTTTTCTGATTTTTTGCTCTTCTACCCAAGTCATTGACCCACAATGTACAAACGACACAATCGGGGTTTTTCCTCCGTACCCTTTTTCTCTTCTAGGCATTGTTTGACAGTGTATAGTGTGCTGTTTAAGCTTGGGGGACCTTGAAATCATAGGGAATACCCAGGTTTTTTTCCCCTTGAATTTCCGTCGGGAAAACCCAGAACCCAAAGGGTGCCCAAGTACTGTTTGGATATTTCCCGGCCCCTTGGGATCTACTTTTATTTTTTGCACTCCCAGTTCTTATAGAACAGGGAAGAAATTTTTTAAAAAATGGGAACGAAGAAATGCTTTTGTGTGTGGTTTTGTGTTTTGTGTGTGTGTGTTGTGGTTTGGGGTGGTGTGTGTGGTGTGTGTCTGATACCCTGTGACGTAGAGGGTTTATTTTTTTTTTTTGGGAAAAGGGGGGTTTGCGGGCCTGATGGGCCAGTAGGGGCCCACCATAGGCCTTCTTGGCCCTTTCCAGGTAATTTGGGGCCCCGTGTGCACAAAGGTCAATCGGCGGGCACAGCATACAAAAATTCCGGGGGCTGTTCAGGGGGCCATGGGGGAGGATGGGGCTGATACTGTGGGTTTTTTGTACATTTTCTGCTAAGCTCCCGTCTTCTATCAGACCATAGCATTTCTTCAGGGAAAATGGAAACTTTTTTTTTAAATTTGGGGAATAAAAAGGGTGTGCACTTTTTGGGTTTTAATAATTTGTCTTTTAGATGGAAAACTTTGGGTCATACTGAGTGACCCAAGCCAATTTTCCCCGGGGGTTTGGGCTGTCTCCCCTTCCCTGATGAAAAACCCTTCGGTCCCCTGTTAGCCCCCCTTTTTGGGTTTTGTTCAAGTGCTGCCTCAAATTCCCAACCAGCGATTGTTTAAAAAAAAATTGGCATACTCTCTGAGTCCGGGTTTTTTAAGTCTATCATCTTCGCTGCCCCTAACATTCTCCCGCTGGTTTCCAAAAACCCCGTTAGTAGACCTTGAACACTGGGAAAGGGGGTGACAACTGTTTTTTGGAAGGTAACTATGGGCCATGTTTTGGAAAAAAACATCTGTCCCTTTTGAAAACCATCAAAATATTGAAATTTCATATCCAGATATTCTACCTATCTGTAAATATTACGGTCTACTTAATATTTTTGGGGATTCAGTTCATCCGGGTGTTCGCATTTAAAGATTCCAGTCCCCACTGTTGGGAAGAATTTTTGATTTCCATCATTTTCGATACCTGCTCCCAAACTAGGCATTTAAGCTCTTTGCGCCGTTCAGGTTCAACCAGAGAGGGAAAGAAAAGGGGGATTGAGCAATCCGGGATGCGTTTTTTTTTGTCTAAGTGCCCTGAAGAATCAACAAAGTCCCAAGCATGGCAGGGTCCATTCCCAGTCCCCATTTTTGGGTTGGCGAAGACAGTCTTTCCCCCTCTCCACCCCTGTGGCTGAGAAATTGTTATCGGGGGCAATTTTTAAACCTCAAAAATCCCCCAACTTTCGGTTTACCGGGCCCCAGGTGAGGGTTTTCTCTCTCAGAGCTTTTTTAAACAGGGGGAATACTATGTTGTTGCCCAACTGGGGGAAAAGGGTTTCCCCGCCAAAGGCAGCAAATGTGGCTGTCGGGGGCAGGGGGGCTCTAGTGTCTTTTAAACAGTCCACATTTTTGCAGGAATTTATTCGAATAAAATGATTGTACGGTAGAAAAGGGTGAGTTTTAGCAATAGTTTTTTGTAAAAACTTAGACAGGGGTTTTGATTAGGAGTGCCTGCCCCAGAAAGCAAAAATCTGAAAGGGGAAAAGGGTTTTGGGGTTTTGTGGGTTTTTTCAAGAGGGTTTGGGATGTGCCCCGGGGGCGCACTTTTGGGAATCTGGGGGTTATAAAGTCTGCTATGTCGTCAGTCAGTCCCCCTTCCCCTCTTCCACTTTGCCCCCCGGAGTTTACTTTGCTGACAGTTTCCTTGGTGGTGTTAGTTTCAACTACGTCATAGTTAAAAATGTTATTCACTTATTCAGGATAATGTGATCATAAAACGTTTTAGGGGAGTGATCACTGAAAACCTCCTGTTTTGTTTGCATGAACATTTTTGGGTTTAATAGGCAAATTACAGAGCTCTGAGTGGCTTTCCGTTGGCTATGGTAAAAATTCCCCCCAATTCTTCGCCCCTTTTTTGCGGGGGGCAAAAAACATGTTGGGAATATGCTTCAATGAAGTCTTCCTAAGCTGGTCACTCTTTGGGAGCCTTTTTTTGTGGTAAACTTGTACCAATGTCTTTTTAAAAAGGTTTCCCCCTTTCATCGAGGCTTTTTTGAGGGGGCCACCTTCTTTCACCCCCTCTTTCTTTTCCTTTAAGTATGGTGGTGGTGCCATCGAAGGAGTTCCGCCCAGTTGTATGTGCCAATCAGTGATCTGATACATCAACGGGGTTCTTTGGGCCTTTGGGGGAAAAAGCAGTCAGGTAGAACGGGAGTTACTGATTTATTCGGGGGACAGTTCTACATTACCCCCCAATACGATTGGATCAAATTGTCTCAAAAACCTTTTCCCCCGAAGGAACTTTTTTCAGTGGGTTGAATGAATTTCAGATCTTGGTACTTTTACTATCAAAGCATTATTTTTGTTTTTCTGTTCCCCCCTGTGAGTTTTTTTTGTCAAAAAAACCTGCTTTCCCTTTATTTATCTAACGTATTTGAAAGATGTAATCTTTTTAGAACCATTTTGAAACAATGAAGCGGAGACGGGTTGCCATCGACCCCCTCCCCACAAACGTGAAGGTTTTTTTATCACGTCTCATCTTGATCGAAAACCCAAATTTTTGGTGCCAACGCAGTTTTGACACTAGCTTAATGTTTGGGGGGAATTTTTGTGGATTTTTGCATTTCCCCAACATAGTGTTTCCCAAAAAAGTTCCTTTCTTCCAAAAGGGGAGTGAGGGAAAAAAACAGTTTCCGCTTTCAAATAAGAAACGTCCAAAGATTAAGAGCTGGCCTGGTTAAGAATCTTAGCAAAAATGGGCAAGAGAGAGGTTTTTTTGCCTGCCACGCTAAATTGAATTTTAGGGCCAAGCCCCATGGGGGAATGAATTTATTGTCTCTGGCCCAATTTACACCGAAATTTTTTTTTTTTTTTAAACCCAGTAGACTGAAGTTATTTTCCCCCCCACAGACCACACGGCCCACACACACAAAACACACACCACACACACCACACACATATATATATATATATATATATTTTAAATTTTAATATATATATATATATTGTGGTGGGTTTTTTGTGTGTGTTTTGTGTGTTTGTGTGTGTGTGTGTGTGGGGCGCGCGCGCCCGCGAGGCCCTCCCTGCCCTGCGTGCGTGTGTGGATGCTTTCCCCGCGGGGGGTGTTGGGGGGTGTGTGTGTGGGGGTGTGGTGTGTGTGTGTGTGTGTGTGTCGTTGTGTGTTGTTTTGTGTTTTGGTTTTCCCCCGTTGTGTTCCCGTGTCTGTGTCTGGTGTGCTTTTGTGTGTGTGTGTGGTGTGTGTATGTGCGTGCGTGCTGCGTTTTTGCGTGGGTGCGTGCGTGTGTGGATGTATGCGTGCGTGTGTTCGTGCGTGCGGGGGCGTGCGTGGGTGTGTGTGTGTGTGTGGTTTTGTGTGTGTGTGGTTTTGTGTGGGGGGTGTGTGTGCGCGCGCGCGGGGGCGCGCAAAAATATTTTCGTTAGGCAAGCATACCCAGCAAAGGCCCATTGTGTCAAATAAAATCGTTTTATGTGAAAAGAACTTTAAAACTAAAACTAGGAATTAATGTACGTTTTAAATACGAAAATTGATAGTTAAATACAGCTTTTTCTTCTTCGGGAAAATTTAGTAAAGGTTTTGCAATGTTGAAAACATGATTCATCTTTATGATGGAACAAAACGCTACGGGCGTTTTCCCGGGCAACATGTGCACGCACCCCACACACAAAACAAAACACACGCACACACACACCAAAACAAAACACACCCACACACACCCCACACCCCCGCCGCACGCGCGCCCCCCACAAAAAACACACCACACACACACACACAACACACAACAACACACACAACACACCTGTACCCTCTCTTTTCCTCCTACATTTTCTGTTCTACACTCATTTCAATCGAGCCCCGCTTGGCCATTTTTTATAAAACCCAGGTTGACCCAAAAAAACTGGAGGGGAAAATCAAGGGGCTAAAAGGTAAGGTTTTAAAGTCGAAATACACGTGTATAAGCCCACTAGTTGCTCTGCGACTTGGTTTGCCTGGCCTAAAGTTGTGCTTTAAAGGTTTTGAAAACAAAAACCGAAAAAAAAGGTCAGCCAGAAAAATTAATCGTCACTGTCGGGGGCACTGCCTTATTTTCTGTTGTAACCCCATCTAGGGACTATAGTTAAAGCTCATATCGTTTTCTTTAGGAATCGTTAATTAAAAAAACAGATGGGAAACAAAATAATACGTTTTAAAAAAAAAAAGAAAGAAAAAAAGGAAAGAAAGAAAAAAAACCACGAAATGAGACTTCCATAAAGGTGGGGGTTTGGGGAAATTGGGAACGGGAGTACCATGCTTTTCGTCTGATTTTTGGGAATTCTGGCTAGAAAAAGACAAATCAACCAGTCCAGATATTGAATGTTGGTGATGAAAATGCCATGGTTATATAATAAAACATGACACTTTTCCCCCCTTTCCCATTTAAGGTTCTGGCCCTCGTAATTTTTTGTTTGTGGGGCCCAGCGTGGTTGTGTTTTTATTTTATTTCATAACGGGGGAAATCCCCCTTGTATCAGTTATATGACGGGCATACAAAGGCCTGAAGTGAATTTAAAATACCCCCCTTTAATCCCGTTTTCCCTTCCCCAATCAGTGTAAGTATGTAAAAAGACAAGCAGACATGGGGTGGTGTGATTGTCCCGACCATACGGGACGTGCATACGACACAATTTTTTACATTGGTAGCCCTGCTGTGCTTGTGTTTGGTGTTTCGGAAATTTATGTAATTCGGATCATGCATCGTCTTCCTGCACCCAATGAAAAGTGGGTTCTTCCAAGTTCTGGCTTTGCTCTGATATGCTGATGTGGTGGGTGGGTCCTCTAGAAGCTGGTTTGGGCAGAGAATTCGATGTACCAAGAATTAAAGAGCTGGGTAGGGGGCCCATGTAAGGGGGAAAGAAAGTGATACGGTACATGGCGCCACCCTTTTGCCCGGCATGGATGCTTGTGCCCTCTCCATCCCAAAGAGCGGGTTTTGTGTTGTGGCCTCAATTTGGGGCCCAAAGGTTTGTGGACGAAGAGAAAAATCGGGGAATTTTTGTTCCCGGGCCCATAGTGATGTCATCACCTTTTTTTTTTTCAACTGTCCCCTTTCTGTATGGATATGATCGTGATGTAAATTATTGTCCGGGGCCCCGTTTTGTCGTGAGGCTGTATCACAAATATACGACGGTTTAGGTCAGAAATTTTGGGCCCGTCGGTGGATTATGTTAAAAATTTTGTTTCTGCCGTCGTGGGGTTGGTGGTCAACATAGCATTATTGTAGGGGAAACTTGTCAGATTTGTCAGAAAAGGCGGCATTTTCCCCGTGAAAACAAGACTAAAGATTACAGACCCACAGCAAGTGTCTTCATTGCCTTGACCCTTATAACTGTCAGTTTTTTGTTTTTTTTCTCCTGTCTGCACCCTATACAATAACAAGGGAAACATCCCAAAACTGTTGATGATGGGCGACCCAGTTCATTTTGGAAAAAACAAAGTCTTTGACAGTGGTCAGTAAAATGCGTTCTACAGCAACAGTTCTGTTAAAACTTTTACTTGTATTGTCCTATTGGGCAGGAAAATTCCAGAACAGAGTTTAAAAAATATCATACTTCAGTGTTTTATCCCTAAAAAGGGAAAAAAATAAGGTTTAGTCATCTGATTTTAAGATATGGGGCGCAAGTGGGCCTTTCATATGTGGACACAATACCCGGGGGAAAGCTGTGCCCCAAAAAGGGGCATGTCACAGTATATTATTTTTTGCGTAGTGTGTTTTCAGCTGAAAGTTTTTCCCCATCCTTAGGGGTAAACAGTTCCAATGAAATGTTTTGTCAAGGATTTTAAAAAATCTTGGCTGTCTAAATGTTTGTATTTTGGTGAGCGACCCCAAAGGAACCAAGACTGTGTGATGTGGGCAACGCAAAAACCCTTTACAAAACCTCCTTTCTTTTTTAAAAACTGTTCTTTTCTTTTCATTTTGTTCGCCCTTTTAAAACTTTAAATTTCCCCCTTTTTAATACCCGCCTTTTTTTTCTTTTTCCATCCTTTTTCACACGTGCACCCCCTGTTTACTCAGCCATGATGATGTCTTCGACCCTCCTTTTCCATTTCTATCATATAGCAGGATCCTTTCACGTTTACAAAAGGCATGGGGTACAACAGGTACAACCCGAAATTCAGCTGACTGCATTGGCTTTTTCCCCCCATACAAAGGGGAATTTGGGTCCTGAAAGAGTTTTTAAATCCCCCCAAACTGACAACACTCACAAAATTTTATCAAGCTAGGGATCATTAGGAGAGAGAGAGAGAGAGGGGAGGAAGAGAGAGAGAAAAGAGGAGAGAGAAAAAGAGAAGAGAGAGAGAGAGAAAAGAGGCCCTGACTTTGTAAACTCGTAACCCTTTTAAAGTGAGGGAAAATCAGCCTGTTTTCCTGAGTACGCAACAAGAAATAAATCAATTTTTATATAAATTTTAAAAAATTTTACCATGACTTTCAACAAAACCTTCTTCCATGGACAGTATGTACATGCAGAAAATTTTATTTTTAATTAAAAACATTAATTTCTTACTGATACCGTTTTTTCCTTTGAACGTAATGTAAAATATATATTTTATTATTTTTAAAAACTCATGAAAATGAATGCTGTTGAATAGCATACAAAACACTTGTTTTTTATTTATTTCCCTCATCGTATTATCGTTTTCATATACACTGAAGACCCTTTTTACACCTGCGGGCGTATAATTCTCCAAAGCAAAAATTGATAGTAGTCATAAATATTTTTTAATGCAAAACCCGTCCCTGAAATATCGCACTAAATATTTTAACAATTCAACATGTATTCCACCACAAGCAATCTTATCCTTTTTTCCCAAATGTTAACATACAATAATTGAGACTTTAGCTGGGCAACAACTCTTAGAAACCCTCTATAATGAGCTATTTTCGTTTCAAACCCTACTAACAAAATGTAAAAAAAACGTTTTTTTAAACCAAAAATCATTTTCAAAGATAAACATTACTTCCACATACACGAGCCCATCTATTGCATAGGGGTTCTAGTTGAAAAAAAAATTTAGGTTTTTTTCTATTTCAAACGCTGTGTAAAAACCAGGTTTTTGATCAAAAGTTTTCTACTTGTGAAGTGTTTTTTTAGGGCTTTTTGATGACTAACCCCCAAAATGAGGACAATTTTTAGCATGGGGTTCATTTTCGCCACGGGTTTTCAAGTTGTGTCTAACCTTCCAGTAAACCAAGAGAGAGAGAGAGAGAGAGAGAGAGGGGGAGAGAGAGGGAGAAAAGAGAGAGAGAAGAGGAGAGGAGAGAGGGGAGAGAGAGAGAGAGAGAGAGAGAGAGATTCGGAAAATTTTTAATTCCCCCTTTTTTTTCATTTAGGCCAAAAAACCCCCTTTTGGGGAAATGTGAACAACAAAAGAACATTGAAACAACGCTCATTATGACTTTTAAAAAAAAGCATAAAAAAAGGAGAAAACAAACAAAATTCTTAAATATGTCGCAGTTTTTTCTGAACTTAAATGCTTTTGAAAGAAAAAATTGAAAAAAAACTAACAAAATTCAAAAGGATTGAGAAGACATTAATAAAAAAAGTTTATTAAACACGGGGTTTACTATAATACTTAGGTTTGATGGGAAAATTCACCCCAAAAACTATTAA
>CM065733.1:35835483-35859971 GCA_033310375.1 Conus canariensis | reverse complement strand
TCTGTCTCTCTCTCGTCTGTCTGTCTGTCCTCTCTCTCTCTCTCTCTCTCTCTCTCTCTCTCTCTCTCTCTTTCTCGCACACTCGCTCGCTCGTTTGCTCGCTTGCCTCAGTTGGTTTGTTGAAAATAGTTTGTGTTCAAAGCCTTGATTTTGTTTAAGATAAATGTTTTGGTAAAATAAAATAAAAGGAAAAAAAAAATGTTGAGAAGTCAACTACTTTGCCTTTTGTTTAAGAAGGGGGAGATGAAACAATTATCAAAGACATAGGGACATTGTCTTGGTTGATATCAGCATCAAGCCACACAGCTCTATGTCCTGATATGAAAAATACAGGACTAGGCTGGACTAACTAATATTACTGGAGAACATCAAGCTGGTTTCCAATATGGTTACTCTGCCATTGAGCGTATGTTTGTTTATCTTTCTTATCTCTGTTTATGAACAGTTTTGTAGGAATCGTGAATTTTATTTTTTGCCTATATTGACTTTGAAAAAGCTTTTGGCTTTGTTGGTAGAAAGTTTTGATGAACAGTAGGTTGAAAATTGTGTGAAAGGCATAAAGACTATGTGTAGTTGTAAAAGATAGGTTTACAGATGGATCTGAACTGACACAGTACATGAATTTGGTTGCTAGAGTAAAGCAAGGTGGTGCTTGGAGCCCAGTGTTATTTTCTTTTTTGGTTGATGAACATAAACTGAACATTGTCAATAATGGTCTTCATGGGGCTCAATCGTGCAAACGTTGGAATTGTCTATGATGTTTATTTCAGGTGATGTTCTTTTTTTTATTATTAGAAGCAGAACTTGGTTTACAACGTAAACTACATAATCTACGCGGGATTGCCAACTTGTTTAATTTGCATGAAGTTTTTGTGTATTGGAGTCTTTAGACTACCAAGTCAGTCGTGTGACTAGCTGTTAAATTTGGATGCAAAGGGAATGAGAAACTGGGTGTCAGAGTGCGTCCATTTCTGTATGAATATGGATGTTGGAATATGTGGCTGAATCCGTGGTATTGGACATCAGAACATGTTCATCCGCGTTTTCCGTCAAAGTCTGGATAGTAGGTAATTAATTGGGATGACCATACTGAAACTAACGAAAGATTTTGCTTATATAAAAAGTGCAGCGATATTTATTACATTCGATCGTATTTAAGTTTTGACCTTGACATGTTTGAAAAGAATTCTGGATTTAGAAGAGGCGTTTCTGATATAAAAACACATTTCAGAATCAGGCAAGACGGAAAATCGTTTGGTCTGCCGAATGTGTTTGAAGGGCGGAGAAAACGATATGCATTTTGTGTTTTGTCGTTCTGCGAAAGATTTTTGTTGGAACAAAAATTCCACAGAAATATTTCATACTGTAATCTTGCACATTTAGATTGTGTGTCTTTGTTTGTTCCAGTAGTAATGAAGATATCAAGATTTTGGTCTGTTTATGTGTAAAGCATTCAAGATGAAAATTCTGAACAAGACGCCACAATGTTTGTTTTTTTTTCTTTTTCTTTTTTTTTCTCTTCTTCCCAGTTTGATAGCCTTTATTGTTTTGTGTGTTTTCATTTGATGTATGTCTTCCTCTTGAAACGCGCCATTGACTTTTCTGAATAAACAATCTAGAGCCTCTCTCTCTCTCTCTCTCCTCTCTCTCTCTCTCTCCCCCCCCCCCCCCCCCCCCCCCCCCCCTTTCTCCTTCCCTCGTTTTTTTTTCATTGTTTCCTTCCGTTTATCTTGTCCTCCCTCTCTGTTTCGTTTTTTTTTTTTTTTTTCCATTTACATATTTCTGTTTCTTTGTCTCATTCTTCTTTCTTCTTTTCGGGGTTCACACCCCCTTCCCATGTATGCAATGCGAGAGGAAACTGATAACACACAACTGGAGGACAAGATCTGATTGTCTGTTTGTCTATCTGTTTGTCTGTCTGTCTGTCTCACCTCTCTGTCTGTCTCCCTCTCTCACGCTCTCTCTCTCTCTCTCTCTCTCTCTCTCTCTCTCTCTCTCTCTCTCTCTCTCTCTCTCTCTCTCTCGTTTCTTGGCCTTTGTCTTTATGATTCTCTGTTCTTTACCAATCTGACCATTTCCCCTCCCTCACGAACCTGTGCCCTCTCTTCCCCATCCCCAGCCCCACTTTTCCCTAGCCCGACTCCGCCGGTCCTTCTTACCTTTGCATGCACGCAAACGCCCAAAAAAAAATATTTACACATACACGCACACACGCACGCACGCACGCACACACTTCCCTTTTCACCCCTCAATCATACCACACACAAGCACCATTTCCGTCGTCGTCAACATCGACATCATCGTCATCATCATCATCATCTTCATCATCATCACCATCGTCATCATCATCATCATCATCGTCATCACCATCATCATCACCATCATGGTCATCACCATCATCATCATCATCAACATCATCATCATTATCATCATCACCATCATCATCATCATCATCATCATGTCCGTCGTCATCATTGTCATCGTCAGCATCACCACCACCATCATCATCATCATCATCACCATCATCATCATCATGATGTCCGTCGTCATCTGGCCCTCTACCACTACGCCAAGCGCCTCCACCCCTCATCCCCACCCCTCACCCCTCACCCTCTTGACCTTAGCTGTTGTCTTATTTACACGGCAGAGAGCGCGGGTCTTATTGACACAGCTAGAGGAGAGAGAGAGAGAGAGGGGGGGGGGGGGGGAGCGCAGTGTACACAGCAGAAGGAGAGGAGTGCTATTTACAGGGCAGCGGGGCGCTGGGAAGGTGCGCAGCTGATGCTTCTGTCTCTGACCCTCCTCCCTCCGTCTCTCCACCCCGTCTCTCCTCTCTCTCTCTCTCTCTCTCTCTCTCCTCTCTCTCTCTCTCTGCATGGCTACCCTGGTTCTGACCATCTACTGCCTGCCATCCACCCATCCCTCCTTTCCCTTCTTAGCGTTCCCCTCCATCCCTCTGTCCCTCCGCCCCATCCCTTCCCCCTCCCCCCCCCCCCCCCCCCCACACGCTCACTTTGTCCCCTGCCCCCAACCCTTGATATAGGCAAGTTAGCACACTCACCAACACGGTGACCTCCTCCCCCTTGTACCTTTCCCTACCCCTACGTCTCCCTCCCCACCGCCCCTGCCCTCTCCCCTCACCCTCCCTTCCTCCCCTGGTCCCCCACTCTTCCTCCCGAACTCTCTCTCCCTCTCTCTTTCTCCCCTCCCCCTCTCTCTCTCTCTCTCTCTCTCTCTCTTTCTCTCTCCTCTCCCTCTCTCTTCTCTCTCTCTCTCCCTTTCTCTCTTTCTCTCCCTCCCCCCTCTCTTTCTCTCTCTCTCTCTCTCTCTCTCTCTCTCTCTCCTCTCTCTCTCTCTCTCTCTCTCTCTCTCTCTCTCTCCAGAAACCTAAAACTCGCATGTTTTGTGATGACAAATATTGGCTGGCGTACAACTGCAAGGTAGGTCTTGCCTCCACCCCTCCCCCTCCCCTCCCCCTCCACACCCACTTCCCTCTCCACCACCACCACCCCTCAACCCCCTTAACCCCCGCCTCCTCCCTCACGTGGGTCACTGCCACTGCGCAAAACAGAGAACGCCGAGGGAGAACAGGGTAGGGGTGGGGGTGGGGGGGGGGAGGTGAGGAAGATGGGTTACTGCTGTACGGGACGGGTGGATGGGAATGCGGAAGGGGTGGGGGTGGAGATGGGGTGTTGGTGTTCGAGCACAGGGTTAATTTAAGATTTGGGGCTTTTGAACAGGGCATGTGAATGTCAGGGCCCCACACACCCCCACCCCCACCTCACCCCACCCCACCCCACCCCACCCTACCCCTCTCAAGGAGTCTGCTGTTGAAGAGGAGGTCAGATAGAGAAGAGAGCGGAGTTTGTTTGAAAACTTCCAAAAGAGCTACATCAGAATCAGTCAGTGTGTGTGTGTGTGTTTGAGAGAAAGAGAGAGAGGGTGTGTGTGTGTGTGAGAGAGAGAGAGAGAATGTGTGTGTGTGTATATATATGTGTGTGCGCGCTTGCGTGCGTGTGTCTGGTGTGGTGTGTGTGTGTGTGTGTATACGCGCGCGCGCGCGTGTGTGTGGTGTGTGTGTGGGTGAGAGAGAGAGTGTGTGTGTGTGTGAGTGCGCGCGCGTGCGTGCGTGTGTGCGCATGGAGTGTGTGTGTGTGTGAGAGAGAGAAGAGGGAGAGAAAGTGAGCGTGAGACAGAGACAGAGACGCAGAGAGAGTCGTTTGGAAGGGAAGAGAGAGATGAAATCAAAATATTGGTTCATCGATGTTTTCACCATCAGTACCTCAACAGAAAGGATGTTACTGGGGGGAAAAGGTTTCAAAGAACAGATATGTGCATTATAATGACAGCACGAGTGAACTTTACATCGAGTGTGCTCTGAGAACAGTGCGTGTATGATGTTCAAAGTTGGGTTTTTTTTGTTGTTGTTGTTTTTTTAACAAAAGAAGCTAGGAATGGGTTTGTTAACTGCTGCGAAATGGTGAGCATGTGGAGAGATTCCGGTCCGATTTTGTTTTTACGATTTAGGTTCTTGGGAAGAACGTTTACTCTCAATTGCTACAAGGTTAACAACAACAACAAGAGAGAGAGAGAGTAGAGCAGACACCATTCCTCGCAACCCTACAATATGACAAAGTACGACTGAAGATCTACAAGACGAATACCGACGTAAAGTTAAAAAAAAAAAATTTTTAAATACAAAAAGAAAAAAAGAAGAAAAATTACCATTTTTAAAGGCAAAACAACAAGAAAATAAAACGAGAAAGAAAAAAAAGAGCGGAAAGGACTAAACGATGCCAGGATGATTACTACGCATGGAGTTGTAATGGACGAACAGAGGGAGAGACTGCAATGAGGAAAGAATTTTTTTTTTCTGTATCTGTAAGATGCGTTCTTTGAAAATGGGGCGACAGGCTCCGCCGCCACAGCAAGGCCGGGAGGAGATAAGCAGATAATAGAGAATCATTTACGTCATGTGTCACGCGTAATGGACGCCTGGGTATGCACAGTCAAAACTTCTGTGTCTGTCTGTCTGTCTGTCTCTCTCTCTCTCTCTCTCTCTCTCTCTCTCTCTCTCTCTCTCTCTCTCTCGCTCTGTGTGTGTGTGTGTGTGTGTCTTGCTCTTGTGAGCACACTTTCTTCTTCCTGTCTATCTGTATGCCTGTATGTATGTATGTCTCTCCAGTGTTCTCTCTCTCTCTCTCTCTCTCTCTCTCTCTCTCTCTCTCTTTCTCTCTCTCTCTCTCTCTCCCTCCCTCCCTCCCTCCCTGCCCCCCCCCTTCTCGGTTATGAGCACTCTCTCTCTCTCTTAAGTTCTGTTTGTCTACCTGCCTGCCTATCTCTCTGTCTGTCCTCTGTCTGTCTTTCTGTCTGTCTGTCTACCTCCCTTCCCTCTCCCTCCTCTCTCTTGCTCTGTGTGTCTGTGTCCCTCCTCCCCCCCCTCTCTCTCTCTCTCTCTCTCTCTCTCTCTCTCTCTCTCTCTCTCTGTCTGCCTGTTTGAAGCGTGTATAGACATAGGCGAGTGTATTTTGTTCGTGTGTGTGTGAGAGAGAGAGAGAGTTTGGAGAAGGAACGGGGTGGGGGGTGGGGGTGTGAAGGATGAAGAAAAAAAGGGGGTGAGAAGCTGATGGGGGGGGGGGGGGGGGTGAGCCACGGAGGAGGAGGGGCAGTAGTAGTATTGCGCCCTAAGCCGGCCATAATGGTTGTAAAAGCTATCAGCCGTTGACGGAGCCCTGACCAACTCCCTGTGAGCTGGCTGTGGTGCTACTGCCCGCGCCGCTTCGCTTTTCATCCCACCGCTGCTCCCCCTTCGCCCCGCTGGCCTCCCTCCGCTGGGCTGCTAATCCGTCATCGCTCAGCCATAATCCGACTCCCTAACCCAACTCACCTCCCTCTCCCACCACCCCCTCCTCTCTCCTCCTCCCCCTCCATCCTCTCTCCTCCTCCCCACCCACCCACGCACCTCACCCCTGCCCCGCCCCCCCCCCCTCAAGAGTCCATTTCCTGCAGCATCCCACAGATCCCCCTACCGCGTCTTCCCTGGATTCTATCTTGTTTTTCCAAAGCCTGCTCTCTCTGTGTGGATCTCTACCCCACCCACCCTCACCCCCACCCTTACCACCATCCCCAACGTCCACCCGCCACCCTCCTGTCCCAGCCCTGTGTTTCTCACACACACACACACACACACACACACACACACACACACACACACACACACACACCAGCCCCATAGCCACCCCCACCCCCCCCCCTCGCCCCCCCTCTCTCTCTCTCTCTCTCTCTCTCTCTTCCTTTCACACTGTGTCTGCCCGCCGTTAAAAGAGATTTGACCCCCCCAACCCTGCAACCGTCCCTTGTGTCGAGTCAATCAAAACAAACCTCGGCCGCTCAGCCCTGGGGGCGGATACTGGCTTGCACCGCTTGGTGGTGGCGAAGGATGGTGGTGGTGGTGGTGTTGGTGGTGGTGGTCGGGATGGAAAATGGTGCTTGGGTTGAGAGTGTTGGAGGGGGGAGGGTGGGGAGATTCTCTCTCTCTCTCTCTCTCTCTCTCTCTCTCTCTCTCTCTCTCTCTGGGCGCAGAAGCGGGGGAGCGTGGTTTGATTACAAGGCGTTGACTAATCCTGGCTGAAGCGGAGGGGCCCAGGAAATGGGCTCTGGAAACGGGAGACGGCCTTGTTCCCTCGCAGTGGACGATGTCCATGGTATCAGGTGGTGGGGCTGAGCTCAAGGGGATCGGGAAGGGCTTGGGGGTCTTCTCGAGGTGGGGGATGGGGATATGGATGGTGGTGGTGGGGGAGCCTGGCCCTCTTTCTCTCTCAGACACACGCTATGGGTCAGCTAGTCGTCGTTGTCCATCTCGAGTCGGAACGCTAGACAGTTCTCCAGGCGATGGGGAAGCCTGAGTTGCGTTCTGGTGACTTACAACGGGGATTTGGGACGATGGACAGAGCAAGATTTGTTTTAATCTTATCTTTACCGGGACAACAACAAGAAGAAGCAAGCAAGCAAGCAAGCAAGCAAGCAAACAAACAAGAAGGAAAGACAACGATGTTTGTAGTATGGAATCTCAGTGCCTCGTAGGTTTTGGGGGCTTCTATGATCGAATGATAAAAGAGGATGGAAAGGATACAGAAGGGGATGGGATGTGTGCGTGCGTGCGCGTGTGTGTGTGCGTGCGTGCGTGCGTGCGTGCGTGTGTGTGTGTGTGCGCGCGCGCGCGCCTGTGTGTGTATGTGTGTGTGTAGGAGGTGATGGTAAATTTCGCACAGTGGTCTTTCTGTTATATCCCCTCAGCCAATAGAAAACCATCGTGTGTGCTTCGGCGGCATCTAGGAATAGTTTTATGTGAGAAGGTATTCATTTGGGATAATCTGTATGTCGGAAGATATTAGTTTGGGATACCTCTAATACAGAAGAGTAGGTTTATGTGAGGGAGGAATTGGTTTGGGATAGTCCATTAATGGTTTGATATTGGAAGGCATGACTTGGAATATTCCGTATACTGAAACAATGGTTTATGTAGGAAAGGACTAGTTTGGGAAACTTCTAATACAGAAGAGTGGTTTTCTGTTGGGGAGGTGTTGGTTTGGGATAATCCATGAATGGTTTTGTGTGGGAAGGCATAACTTAGAAGGTTCTGTATATCAAAACAATTGTTTGTTTGTTTTTTAATGTAGGAAGGCATTAGTTTATATATAGATTCCTTCTGGAGTGGGTTTATGTCGTGGAGGTATTGGTTTGGAATAGTCCATGGATGGTGTCGGAAAGCATAAATCGGAAAATTCTGTATATTGAAATAATGGTTCTTTTTATGTAGGAGGTATTAGTTTGGGATACTTCTAATACAGAAGAGTGGTTTTACATTAGAGAGGTATTGGTTTGGGATGATCCATGAATGGTCTCATGTCGGAAGGCATAATTTGGAATATTCCGTATAAGAAATGGAGAGTTCTTGTGTAGGAAAAATTAGTTTGGGATAGTCTTCATACTGAATATTAGTTTTTATATTAGAGAGGCATTGGTTTGGGCAGTAAGTGAATGGTTTTATGTCGGAAGACATGAGTCGGAATATTCCGTATATCAAAGCAATATTGTTGTTTTTATGCAGGAAAGTATTAGTTTGGGATACTCCTAATGCAGAAGCGTAGTTTTATATTAGGGAAGTATTGGTTTGGGATAACGCATGAATTGTTTTGTCTGGAAACATAAATGGGATTATTCCGCATATAAACACATTTTTTGTGTGTGAAGGTTTTAGTGTAGGGGACTGCTCAAGAATGGCTGTATGTTGGAGGCTGTCTTTGGATGCTGTGGGAAGAAGTTTATGTATACATGTAGTTGGCACTAGGTGATGTATGAGTGGTCTTCTGTATAATGAATGTAGTTTTGGGTGATGTAGCTTTTTTTTTTTTTTTTTTTTTTTTTTTTTTTTTTGAGCATTGAAGCTGCGAGATGGTTCTATATCGGGAGGTTTTGAACACAGTGGGAACGGTTTGGTGTGGAAAAGATGTCGGCTTTGGACGCTGCTGCAGTCGCTTAGTGTCGGAAGGAAACAATTCAGAGTTCCAGAAATCCCAGTAATTCTGGATGGCTTGCACTCCTGTAAGTTACTCGTTTTTTAACCACGATATTTCTGTTGTTGCAATTATCCTTGTTGTTGCTGTGGTTGTTGTTGTTGTTGTCGTCGTCGTCGTCGACGTTGGTCGTTTTAATATCTATTTTCAGTGCAATCCCAGTTGTACACACATTAAACAGAGAAGTGAACGCTGAAGCAGACTCACTCACATACTGAATTTCGCTGAAGGTGGGGGAAAACCCGGCGACATGTCCTTAGCCCGTGTAGCCGAGTGCGGATGAAGTGGTGGCACTCTTTGATGCTTTAGAATGAAAATTCAAGCGAAAAGAAACAGCTTATCGAGGTCATTCGCGGTTACTCCCCCCTGTCCTCCCTCCCTCCTCTCTCTCTCTCTCTCTCTCTCTCTCTCTTTCTGTGTGTGTGTATGTGTGTGCGTGTCTAGGCTATTTTGTGTGTGTGTGTGCGTGTGTATGTGTGTGTGCGTTGGTGTGTGGGTGTGGGTGTGCGCGTTGGTGTGTGGGTGTGCACGTGTGTGTGTGTGTGTGTGTGTGTGTGAGACTGTGGTGGGCCTGGCAGTGGTGATGGTGGTGGTGGAGGTGCAGGGGAGGTCTAAGTGGCGGCGTGAAGACAGGGGCTCAGCGGGGATACTTATCTGAGCCGTCGCTAAATGGGTCGTCAGACGCAACCCTCTCCCTCGTCCCCCCCCCCCCCCCCCACACACACACACACACTCACCACCACCTCCTGCGAGCGCGCCTCCCTCCCTACCCACTCCCCCCCCCCCCCCCCTCCCCTCTCCCCCACTCTCTTCCCTATACATTGATCGGCAGCAGGCCACGACTAAGTGTCGGCACTCTCGACAGCAGCGCAGCGTCGTCAAGCACTGGCACCCCCTGCTTTTAATGCCGTGAACCGCCGCCGCCGCCTCCGCCGTCAGTCGTCAGCACACTGGAACCATCAGCACTACACCACCACCACCCCACCACCATCAACACCACCACCACCACCACAACTACCACCACCACCATCACCACCCCGACCATCACCATTACCAACCACTACCACCACCACCACAGTCCTTATGAGCGCCACGCTCATGTCCACCGTTGTAACTTCGTTTATAACCCCGCCAGACACCATTTTTAATAATCGCCATCGCCAAGCAACACCGCCGCTTTATTTAATTCTCAAAGACCTCCTTTGAGCAGTGACTCACATCTTTATCCAACAATATCGCCATTAATTAATCACCAACGCCGGTTTTTAAAACCGCCACCGCCACTTTTTGACCCACCAAGCGCCAATTTTAACAGCGAACGCCACGTTTCAACAGCGACACCATCATGACCACCAGCAACCAACGCTACCTTTCACCACCAACAGATTTTAAGCCACCGGCACCAGCTTCAATCAGTTTCTCGACTTGAAACCATCAGCGCCACCTTGAATTGCCGGAACCACCTCGACAACCACCAACACCACTTTTACACCACCAACACCACCTTAACAACCACCAACATCACTTTGATAACCACCAACACCAATTTTACAACCACCAACACCTCTTTTACAACCACCAACACCTCTTTTACAACCACCAACACCTCTTTTACACCCACCAACACCACTTTTATAACCACCCACCAACACCACTTTTATAACCACCAACACCACTTTTACAACCACCCACCAACACCACTTTTATAACCACCCACCAACACCACTTTTATAACCACCAACACCACTTTTACAACCACCCACCAACACCACTTTAACAACCACGGACACTAACCACCATTGTAAAACCACCACACACTTTTAACCACAGACATCAACTATCATTGTAAAACCACCACACACTTTTAACCACAGACACTCTATCATTGTAAAACTACCACGCACTTTTAACCACGGACAAACTATAATTGTAAAACCACTACACACTTTTAACCATGGACACTAACTATCATTGTAAAACCACTACACACTTTTAACCACAGACATCAACTATCATTGTAAAACCACCACACACTTTTAACCATGGACACTCTATCATTGTAAAACTACCACGCACTTTTAACCACGGACAAACTATAATTGTAAAACCACCACACACTTTTAACCATGGATACTAACCATCATTGTAAAACCTACCGCACACGTTTCACCACAGACACTAACTATCATTGTAAAACCACCACACTCTTTTAACCACAGACATCAACTGTCATTGTAAAACCACCACACACTTTTGAACCACAGACATCAACTATCATTGTAAAACCACACACACACTTTTAACCACACGACACTAACTATCATTGTAAAACCATCACACACTTTTCACCACAGACACTAACTATCATTGTAAAACCATCACACACTTTTCACCACAGACACTAACTATCATTGTAAAACCATCACACACTTTTCACCACAGACACTAACTATCATTGTAAAACCACCACACACTTTTAACCACAGACATCAACTATTATTGTAAAACCACCACACTCTTTTAACCACAGACACTAACCGTCATTGTAAAACTACAACACACTTTTAACCACAGACACTAACTATCATTGTAAAACCATCACACACTTTTCACCACAGACACTAACTATCATTGTAAAACCATCACACACTTTTCACCACAGACACTAACTATCATTGTAAAACCATCACACACTTTTCACCACAGACACTAACTATCATTATAAAACCACCACACACTTTTAACCACAGACATCAACTATTATTGTAAAACCACCACACACTTTTAACCACAGACATCAACTATCATTGTAAAACTACAACACACTTTTAACCACAGACACTAACTATCATTGTAAAACCACCACACCTTTTAACCACAGACACTAACTATCATTGTAAAACCATCACACACTTTTCACCACAGACATCGACTATCATTGTAAAACCACCACACTCTTTTAACCACAGACATCAACTATCATTGTAAAACCACCACACACGTTTCACCACAGACATTAGCTATCATTGTAACCACCACACTCTTTTAACCACAGACACTAACCGTCATTGTAAAGCCACCACACTCTTTTAACCATGGACAGTAATTATCATTGTAAAACCACCACACTCTTTTAACCACAGACACTAACCGTCATTGTAAAACGACCACACTCTTTTAACCACAGACACTAACCGTCATTGTAAAACCACCACACTCTTTTAACCACAGACACTAACCGTCATTGTAAAACCACCACACTCTTTTAACCACAGACACTAACCGTCATTGTAAAACCACCACACTTTTAACCACAGACACTAACCGTCATGTAAAACCACCACACTCTTTTAACCACAGACACTGTCATTGTAACCACCACACACTTTTAACCACCACTACCTTTCACGACCAAAAGCTATATGTAACCATGACGATATCTTTCAACGGCCCTTTTAAACGTTAACACATTCTACAACTACCAACATCATCTTTAACCACCAAACACCAGCATCACCGTTAAACACCAATACCACCGTTAACCGTCAACCCAATCTACAACCACCAACGTCATATTCAATCACCTGCACACTAACGTCATCTTTCACCACCCAAACACCAACGTCATCTTTCACCACCCAAACACCAACGTCATCTTTCGCCACCCAACACCAAGGGCATTTTTCACCACCCAAAACCAACGTCATCTTTCGCCACCCAAACACCAACGTCATCTTTCACCACCCAAACACCAATGTCATCTTTCACCATCCAAACACCAACGCCAGCTTGAACTACCCAAACACCAACATCATATTTCACCACCCAAACACCAACATCATCTTTCACCACCCAAACACCAACATCATCTTTCACTACCCAAACACCAACGTCATCTTTCACCACCCATACACCAACGTCATCCTTCACCGGCCAAACACCAACATCATCTTTCACCATCCAGATACCAACGTCATTTTTCACCACCCGAACATCAACGGCGTCTTTCACCACCCAAACACCAACGTTATCTTTCACCATCCAAACACCCTACATCATCTTTCAGCACCCAAATACCAACATCATCTTTAACCACCAAAACACCATCATCATCTTCAGTCAACAACATCATCTTAACCACCATCATGTTTGACTGACAACATCGTCTTTCACCACCAACATCATCTTACCAACATCATCTTTAACCACCAGCATCATCTTACCAACATCATCTTTCACCACCAGCATCATCTTACCAACATCATCTTTCACCACCAGCATCATTTTAACCACCGACATCATCTTTAACCACCGACATCATCTTACCAACATCATCTTTAACCACCAGCATCATTTTAACTACCGACATCATCTTTAACCACCGACATCATCTTACCAACATCATCTTTAACCACCAGCATCATTTTAACCACCGACATCATCTTTAACCACCAACATCATCTTACCAACATCATCTTTAACCACCAGCATCATTTTTAACCACCAACATCATCTTTATCCACCAGCGTCATCTTACCAACATTATCTGACCAGCATCATCCCACCAACATCATCTTTAACCACCAACATCATCTACCATCATCTTACCAACATCATCTTTGACAATTGACACCAGCATCGATCACCAACACCACTGTCAGTTCACTGCCACCCTTGACGTATACCGCTCCAGTGCCCGTCCCACCAACCCACACACACATACACCTTTCCCACCTCGCCTTTCGTCAGGGTCATACTCCTGAGGTCAGGGTAGTACACCTGAGAAGGTTCGCTACACAAACGCTGACACCAGATACAGACTGTGCATGGCATGCCACGTAGAAGAGGATGGGCTACGTTATGGTGTGTGTGTGGTGTATGTGTGTGTGGTGTGTATGCGAGAGAGAGGTGTGTGTGTGTGTGGGGGGGGGGGGGGGGGGGGTTACTTTGTTAATTGATTGCGGTTGATTATCTGATCACTAACAAAATGATCTGATGACGATGATTGTGCGAAAATTAAATTACCGTCAGAATCCCCAAGACGACTGAGGGCGGGGAAGGGTGGGGTGTAAGGGGGGTGGGGGTGGGCATGGAGGGGGGACACTCTGAGTTAATGTTCATTGACCGCCTCCTCCAGCCCATGCGTGCCATACGTGTCCTGATGAGTTGTCTGTACCGGGATACACAAATAAGAACCCAACACTCGATGATAATGTTTTGATGAAGTTTAACGAGGTTTGAACCAGTTTAAACGAATGCTCTAATCTAGTTCACCTGAGCCCCATAAAACCTGCTGCGCTTTTTACAGGGCAATTAATTAAGTTTCGTTCTTCGTGTTCTTTCACACAGCTTTCACCAACTGGCTGGGGCTCTTCAATGCACTGGCAGATTTTCTACTGGAAAGGCGCACGCGCGCGCGCGCGCACACGAACACGGTGTGTGTGTGTGTGTGTGTTGTGCGCGCGCGCGCGCGCGTGTGTAAGGGCATGGAGATGGGAGGAAGGAGGAACAGGCGAGAGGGTGTAGTGGGGAAGAACGGAGGGAGGAAGGGGTGGAGGGAAGGGAGTTCATCTTCCCGCTTGACTGCTCGCTTTTCTTCTTAATGTAGCTAGAATTGTTCTGTGTGTGTGTGTGTGTGTGTGTGTGTGTGTGCGCGCGCGCGCGTTCGGGCGCGTGTGCGTGCGTGCGTGCATGGTGTGTGTGTGTGTGCGCGGGTGTGCGTGCATGGTGTGTGTGTGTGTATGTGTGCGCGCGCGTGCGTGTGTATGTGTGTGCGCGCGCGCGCGCTCTTACTGTATTTGTTTCACTTTATCGGTATAAAATCTGACGTGAAAGATAGTCTAATAAAAACACTCGAATGTCACAAGATATTGTAAAAAGTTTGTTCAAGATCGTGGGCGCGCTTGTGTGTGTGTGTGTGTGTGTGTGTGTGTGTGTGTGTGTGTGTGTGTGTGTGTGTGTGTGTCAGAGGGATAGAAATTAATGACTAGCAGTCATGAAAGTGACCTTCTCTCTCTCTCTCTCTCTCTCTCTCTCCTCTCTCTCTCTCTCTCTCTCTCTCTCTCTCTCTCTCTCCATTGCCACACCGAGAGGAAGAAATCCCTTTCCGTAAAGGCGGTTTCCAAAAAAGAACATAACAATTATACCAAAAAATTATAAAAAGATTAAAGAGAGAGTTCTTACTCACGCACATTCTGCACTGTCACTTCCACTCCTCTGAGCCCACTATGCATGCAGGGGAGAGAGAGTGGGAGAGAGAGAGAGAGGAAGAGGAAGTGGGAGGGAGGAGTGGGGGGGGAGGGGGGGGGGGGGGAGGAGAAAGAGTGGGGAAGGAGAAGAGGGTGGGGGCAAACGGGGGGGGGGAAAAGGGTGGGGAAAGGAGAGAGGGGGGGGGGCAATGTGGGGGGGGGGGGGGGAGGAAGAAGGTGGGAAAGGAATATGGGGCTGGGAATAAAAGAGAGAGAAGGGAGGGAGGGAGGAAAGGCTTGCGGAAGAAAATGACGTAACAGAACAAGTGCGAACCGGGAGATAATAATGCGAGGACGAAGGAAGGAAACGAGGAGAGTGGGTTTAAAAAAAGAGAAAGAAAAAAAAAAAAGAAGGAAAGAAAGAACAGAAAGGGAAAGAAACAAAAACGAAAACAATGAAGAAGAAAAAAATTGATAATAAACACAGAAAGGTGTGTGGCCCCAGAGCAGGACAACCATCACTCTCCTCTCCCTTCAAGCGTACACACACACACACACACACACACACACACACACACACACACACACACACACACACACACCGACGGACAAGACAAGACAGCGAGGCGGCGGCATGTGCGCACACCCACAAAATCCCTCGTCAAACTCCCCTCCCCCCCTCCCCCCCCTCCTTCCTCCCTCGCTCCCTCTCCCCACCCCCCCACCTCCATTCCACTTCCACCCTCATACCTCTCTCCTTCCCCTCCCCTTCCCCTTCCCGTCCCCAATATGGATGCGCCTGTCGTGGAGCTATCAGCTGATCCGTCTTGTGCGTCATTAAACTCTGCCCGAAACAGACACGCCTTCTGCAACAAATTGCATTATGGGTCATTTCCTGTCATGCGTAGTGTGGGGTGCAATTTGTCCCGGGCTGGCGGGACGGGGTGTGGAGTGGGGCGGGTGGGGGGGGGGGGGGGGGGGGGGGGGGGGGGGGGGGGGGGGGGGGGGGGGGAGGAGAAGGTGGGGAGGGGGAGGGGTGGGGGGGGGGGTGCGGTGGCTGAATAGAGGTGGTGGAGTGATGGGGTGGTGGTTGGAGAGCAAATGCGTGGGGGGAGGGGGAAGGAGAGTCGGTGTGGTGGCGTTGGGTTCTGTTGGCTTAATTAATTATGACTTTCATTGCCGCTGGGCCTTCCTCGTGGCGCCCGCGAGGGTTAAGGAGAATCCGGCGACGTTTTCTTTTTCTTTTTTTTTTCTTCCCCCCCCCCCCCCGTGCTCCGCTAAAGAGCGACTTGAATCATGGAGCGAGCTGGGAGTTTGTCAACTGGAGCTGGGAAAGAGAGTGGGGAAGTAGGTGGGGGCTGAAAAGTTTAGGGAGAAAGGAAGAGAGGGGGGGGGGGGGGGGACAAAGCGTGTGTGTGGGGGGGGGGGGGGGGAGAGGGCGGGGAGGAGATGGGTGTGTGTGTGTCTTTAATGACATTGCAAAATCAGACTTGGAGAGATCCCGGTGAAAGTTTGAGACCATCTCTCTGTTTCTGTCTCTGTCACTGTTTCTGTCTGTCTGTCTGTATCTCTCTCTCTCTCTCTCTCTCTCTCTCTCTCTCTCTCTCTCTCTCTCTCACACCACAACACACACACACACACACACACACACACACACACACACTCAGTCCCTCTTTGTCTCCCTCTCCCTCTTTCTTTCCCCTCTCTTTTGCCTCACACTCCCTCTCTCCTCCTTCTTTCTTTGACCTTTGTTTTCCTCCCTGAATCACCCCCCCTCTCCCCCCCCCCCCCTTCTCCCCTCTCCCCAGTCTGTCATTGCCGCTCGCTCTGTCTCTCTTTCTTTCTCTCACCCTCTCTTTCTCTTTCTCTCACCCACTCTCTCTCTCTCTCTCTCTCTCTCTCTCTCTCTCTCTTTATATGTGCCATCTATTTGCCAGTGTCTGTGTGTAGGTTGCGTTTGGTTTGGTTTCTTTTTTCCTAACTTCTCAAGACACGTGAACAGGAAAACGTCTATCACTGCTATTTATCCCTTCAGCATCTCAGCCGCCACAGAGAAACAGTCCGCCCTGAGGTCAGCAGCCGCTCCTCCTCCGTCGATCCGGTCAATCAGAGGATCAGCCTGTCAATCAAGCAAGCAAGCAAGCAAACAAACAAACAAACACACAAGCTAAGAAATGAACAGACGGTCAGCCTTGGGGCAAAGGAAAACGAATGCACTCGAATCACTCCATTGATCAGTTTGCCACATGTGTCCTCTTTACAGCGCAGTGCGCGCTAACACCTTTCTAAATCTCTCTCAGAATTATACACAAAAGATGAGACTTGTCTTGGAAGGTAATCCTGATTTTCATGAAAACTACTGTTTTTGAATGGGAATCTCGTCGCGAGTCTTGGATTTTGCGGGCAGATTGTCTCACTGGTATTATGAAAATTGATCTCCCATGTTTTTGTTCTCAAAGATGCAGTAATTCATTCAGCTATAGTGATCTGTTCTCTCTCTCTCTCTCTCTCTCTCTCTCTCTCTCTCTGTCTCTCTCTCTCTCTCTCTCTCTCTCTCTCTCTCTCTCTCTCTCTCTCTCCTTATATGTTGCTACTATTTGTTCATTTATTTCATGTGTTCTTTTGGTGAGTAGATCATTGCGTTAACCATGGTGGAAATGTATCCTAAAGTGTGTTGATGTTTTTGAATATATTTTATTCTATGCCTATCAGCTGTTGTGCAAACTGTACGTGTAATATGTGTGTGTGTGTGTGTTTGAGAGAGAGAGAGAGAGAGAGAGAGAACACGGTGTAAGCAGTGAGTTTGTTCTTGCTTCTATGATGGGTAACATTGTGTAATACCAGGATGTTGAATACAGTTCTGTTTTAAGCCAGTGCATCATTTTAATCAGCTTGTCAGTCAACCAGGCCGTTGTTTGTTGACGTGGCAGGTCATTGGCGCGTCGAGCCACCAGTCTGACCTTCACCTTGGACGAGGCCACGCTGCTGGTAGCCGACAAATCGGGCGACGTCTACTCCTTCCCCACCCTCCTCCCCCGGGCCGACCCCCTGAGGGCTGAAGACAAGGCCCAGGATGAGGGCCAGGTCAAGGACGGAGGCGAGGTCAAGGAGAAAGGGGAGGTCGAGGACGGAGGCGAGGTCAAGGAGAAAGGCGAGGTCAAGGACGGAAGCGAAGTGAAGACGGAGGGTCGACTAGTGCTGGGCCATCTCTCCATGGTGCTGGACGTGGTGAGTGTCTGCAACGATTGGCTTGACTGTCTTGAGTGTTGTGACTGACGTGGTGAGTGTCTGCAACGATGGGTTTGACTGTGACGAGTGTGGTGACTGACGTGATGAGTGTCTGCAACGATGAGTGTTGTGACTGATGTGGTGAGTGTCTGCAACGATGGGTTTGACTGTGATGAGTGTTGTGACCGACGTGGTGAGTGTCTGCAACGATTGGCTTGACTGTGATGAGTGTTGTGACTGACGTGAGTGTCTGCAACGATTGGCTTGACTGTGATGAGTGTTGTGACTGACGTGGTGAGTGTCTGCAACGATGGGTTTGACTGTGACGAGTGTGGTGACTGACGTGGTGAATGTCTGCAACGATGAGTGTTGTGACTGATGTGGTGAGTGTCTGCAACGATGGGCTTGACTGTGATGAGTGTTGTAACTGACGTGTTGAGTGTCTGCAACGATGGGTTTGACTGTGATCAGTGTGGTGACTGACGTCGTGAGTGTCTGCAACGATGGGTTTGACAGTGATGAGTGTTGTGTGTCTGCAACGATGGGTTTGACTGTGATCAGTGTGGTGACTGACGTGGTGGGTGTCTGCAACGATGGGTTTGACTGTGATCAGTGTGGTGACTGACGTCGTGAGTGTCTGCAACGATGGGTTTGACTGTGATGAGTGTTGTGACCGACGTGGTGAGTGTCTGCAACGATTGGCTTGACTGTGATGAGTGTTGTGACTGACGTGAGTGTCTGCAACGATTGGCTTGACTGTGATGAGTGTTGTGACTGACGTGGTGAGTGTCTGCAACGATGGGTTTGACTGTGACGAGTGTGGTGACTGACGTGGTGAATGTCTGCAACGATGAGTGTTGTGACTGATGTGGTGAGTGTCTGCAACGATGGGCTTGACTGTGATGAGTGTTGTAACTGACGTGTTGAGTGTCTGCAACGATGGGTTTGACTGTGATCAGTGTGGTGACTGACGTCGTGAGTGTCTGCAACGATGGGTTTGACAGTGATGAGTGTTGTGTGTCTGCAACGATGGGTTTGACTGTGATCAGTGTGGTGACTGACGTGGTGGGTGTCTGCAACGATGGGTTTGACTGTGATCAGTGTGGTGACTGACGTCGTGAGTGTCTGCAACGATGGGTTTGACTGTGATCAGTGTTGTGACTGACGTGGTGAGTGTCTGCAACGATGGGCTTGACTGTGATGAGTGCTGTGACTGACGTGGTGAATGTCTGCAACGATGAGTTTTGTGACTGACTGGTGAGTGTCTGCAACGATTGACCTGACTGTGATGAGTGTTGTGACTGACGTGGTGAGTGTCTGCAACGATGGGCTTGACTGTGATGAGTGTAGTGACTGGCGTGTTTGCTGTATGCAATAATTAACTTGATTGCGTGAGTGAGTGAGTGTTGTGACTGACATGTTAAGTGTGCGTGTGTGATGGTTTACTCGATTGTGGGTAAACGGTTGTTGGTAGTTGACGTAAAAAAGTATCCGCAGTGGTTGGCATGACTGTAAGTAAAGGAGTCTTTGTGTGATTGACATGCTAAGTATATGCAGCGATCAGTTTGTGTGTGAGCGAGTGAATGATGGTATGATTGGTGTTGTAAGTGCCTGCAACGATTAGCTCGACTGTGAGAGATAAGTGTCACTGGCGTGGTTAGTGCCTGCAACGATTGTTTTGCCTACGACTGGGTGAATAATTGTGTGATAGGCATGGATAAGTGCCTGCAACGATTGATTTAGCTATGAGTACGTAAGTGATTGATGTGGTGAAATCTACAACTATTGACTTGGGTGTAAGCGTATGAGTGAGTTTGTAATTGACCGCTGTAGGTGAGTGTCTGCGACGATTGACTTGACTGAGGGTGAGTGTGGGATTGACCTGGTAAGTGTGTTGCAGTGGTTGATTTGACTTTGAGTGATTGTGTCATTGACGTGATACGTGTCTGTAACGACTGGCATGACTGCGAGTGAGTGTTTGTGTCTGTCTGACGTGGTAATTTTGTGCCACGCTTGGCTTGACCATGAGTGAGTGAGTGTGTGATTGACATGGTGTCAGCAAGGATTGGTTTGGCTGTGAGCGAGTAAGAGATTGATTGTGGTGACTGACATGGTAAGTTCCCGCAATTGTTAACGTCACTGTGAATGTGTTGACTGGCGGGGTAAGCGCCGGCAGTGACTGCGTAAAATGAGTGAATGTGATGATTGACGTGTTAACGAGTCTATAGTGTTGGGCATGACTTTGAGGGAGCGATTGTTGTGATTGGCGTGTTGAATGTCTGCAAGCGCAATGATTGCCCGTAAATTAATGTGGTGATTGGTGTGATAGGAATCTGCAATGATCTACTTGAATATGAGTGAGTGTGTGCGATGATTGAAGTTACACGTGTCTGCGATGATCGAGTTGACTCAGAGTGAGTGATGATGGTGGTTGAGAGATAAGAGTCTGCAGCATAGACGTGATCGTGAATTATTGTGATGATTGGCGTAATACGTGTCTGGAGTGATTGACTCGACTGTAATTGTAATGATTGACATGGTAAGCGTCTAGAGTCATTGACTCGTCTTTGAGTAATTATGGCGACTGTAATTGTAATGATTGACATGGTAAGCGTCTAGAATCATTGACTCGTCTTTGAGTAATTATGGTGATTTTACATGATAAGTGTCTACAATGATTGACTCGTCTGTGAGTAATTATGGTGATTTTACATGATAAGTGTCTACAGTGATTGACGCGTCGTTGAGTAATTATGGTGATTTTACATGATAAGTGTCTACAGTGATTGACTCGTCTGTGAGTAATAATGGTGATTTTACATGACAAGTGTCTACAGCGATTGACTCGTCTGTGAGTAATTATGGTGATTTTACATGATAAGTGTCTACAATGATTGACTCGTCTATGAGTAATTATGGTGATTTTACATGATAAGTGTCTACAATGATTGACTCGTCTTTGAGTAATTTGGTAATTTTACATGATAAGTGTCTACAATGATTGATTCGTCTGTGAGTAATTATGGTGATTTTACATGGTGATGTCTGCAATGATTGTCTTGACTGTGAGAGATTGTAGAGATAGACGGGGTAAGTGTCTGTAATGATTAACTCGACTTCGTGATAGTGGTGATTGATATGCAAAGTGTTTGCAGTAATGGTCTTGACAATGAGTACATGATTGTTGTAATTGAAGTGATAATTGTGTGAAATGAAGGACTCGACAGTGAGTGCGTGATTGTGGTGACTGACATGAAAATTGTGTGCAATGATAGATTGGATATTGTGCGTTATCGTAGTGATTAACATGGTGAGTGTCTGCGATGATGGGCTTGAGGATGAGCGAGTGATTGTCGTGGTTGACAAGGTGAGTGTCTGTTATTGTTGACTCGACTGTGATCGGTGAGGTTGTAATGGATGACGTGGTATCTACAATGACTGATTCGATTGTGAGAGAGTGATCGTGGTGATTGACATGGAAGTGTTTGCGATGATCGAACTGACTGTGTGTGATTGTTGACATGATACTGTGTCTATTAATTATTGACTCGGAATTTAAGCGATAGTGGTGACCGGCGTGGTGTTTTTGCACAGTGATTGACGTGACCGTGAATAAGTAATTAGTGATTGAATGGTAGGAGTTCGCATCAGCTGACTTGACTGATAGTTGGCGATTGTGGTGGTATGGTGGTAAGTGGTAAGTCTGCTATGCCAGACTTCACCGTAAGTGAGCAGCTGAAAGGTTAGCGTGGGCAATATTGACTTTGTAAGTAATGTGGAGGAAGCTGGTAGCCAAGTCCTCGGTGGCGCCCCAACGGTCTTTAAGACTCCGGGATAGGTGACAGAGTAATAGTATGATGGTGGTCGTCGTGGTTCGAGAGGTCTGTGTATGGTGTTGTCAGGTACAGCACAGGTACCTGGTGACCTGTGTCAGGTAGCTCAGTGAGGGTGTTGGGTGTATTGTCAGGTCCTGGCGGAACAGGACAGGTACATGGCGACCTGTGTCAGGAGCCATAGTGAGGGCTGTGTTGGGTGTGTTGTCAGGTCCTGGTGGAACAGGACAGGTACGTGGTGAACTGTGTCAGGTAGCTCAGAGAGGGCTGTGTTGGGTGTGTTGTCAGGTCCTGGCCGAACGGGACAGGTACGTGGTGACCTGTGTCAGGAGCCATAGTGAGGGCTGTGTTGGGTGTGTTGTCAGGTTCTGGCGGAACAGGACAGGTACATGGTGACCTGTGTCAGGTAGCTCAGTGAGGGCTGTGTTGGGTGCGTTGTCAGGTCCTGGCGGGACAGGACAGGTACGTGGTGACCTGTGTCATGTAGCTCAGTGAGGGCTGTGTTTGGTGCGTTGTCAGGTCCTGGCGGGACAGGACAGGTACGTGGTGACCTGTGTCAGGTAGCTCAGAGAGGGCTGTGTTAGGTGTGTTGTCAGGTCCTGGCTGGACAGGACAGGTACGTGGTGACCTGTGTCAGGTAGCTCAGAGAGGGCTGTGTTAGGTGTGTTGTCAGGTCCTGGCTGGACAGGACAGGTACGTGGTGACCTGTGTCAGGTAGCTCAGTGTGGGCTGTGTTAGGTGTGTTGTCACGTCCTGGCGGAATGCGACAGGTACGTGGTGACCTGTGTCAGGTAGCTCAGTGAGGGCTGTGTTGGGTGTGTTGTCAGGTCCTGGCGGAACAGGACAGGTACATGGTGACCTGTGTCAGGTAGCTCAGAGAGAGAGCTGTGTTGGGTGTGTTGTCAGGTCCTGGCGGAACAGGACAGGTATGTGGTGACCTGTGTCGGGTAGCTCAGTGAGGGCTGTGTTTGGTGCGTTGTCAGGTCTTGGCGGGACAGGACAGGTACATGGTGACCTGTGTCAGGTAGCTCAGTGAGGGCTGTATTGGGTGTGTTGTCAGGTCCTGGCGGAACAGGACAGGTACGTGGTGACCTGTGTCAGGTAGCTCAGTGAGGGCTGTATTGGGTGTGTTGTCAGGTCCTGGCGGAACAGGACAGGTACGTGGTGACCTGTGTCAGGAGCCATAGTGAGAGCTGTGTTGGGTGTGTTGTCAGGTCCTGGCGGGACAGGACAGGTATGTGGTGACCTGTGTCAGGTAGCTCAGTGAGGGCTGTGTTGGGTGCGTTGTCAGGTCCTGGCGGAACAGGACAGGTACGTGATGACCTGTGTCAGGAGCCATAGTGAGAGCTGTGTTGGGTGTGTTGTCAGGTCCTGGCAGAAGAGGACAGGTATGTGGTGACCTGTGATCGCGACGAGAAGATCCGTGTCAGTCGTTTCCCTAATGGCTACAACATCCACGCCTTCTGCCTGGGACACACTCAGTGAGTGTTCTCTCTCTCTCTCTCTCTCTCTCTCTCTCTCTCTCTCTCTCTCTCTCTCCTCCCTCCTCTTCCTCTCTCTCTCTCTCTCTCTCTCTCTCTCTCTCTTTGTCTCTGTTTCTGTCTTTCTCTCTCTCTGTCTTTCTGTCTCTGTCTGTCTCTCTCTCTCTGTCTCTCTCTCTCTCTCTCTCTCTCTCTCTCTCTCTCTCTGTCCGTCTGTGTGTGCTCTCTCTCTCTCTCTCTCTCTCTCTCTCTCTCTCTCTCTCTCTCCTCTCTCCTTGTCTCATTCTCCTTCCCTACCTCCCTCACATTTACCCTCTCTCTTTCCAGTTCCTCCCTTACCACCCTCCACCCTCCCCCTCTTCCTCTCTGTGCCTCTCTGTCCCTTCCTACCTTCCTCAACCCTATCCCTCTTCTTTCTCTCTCTGTTTCTGTCTCCGTCTCTGCCTCCGTCTCTGTCTGTCTCTCTCTGTCTCTCTCTGTCTCTCTCTCTCCTCTCTCTCTCTCTCTCTCTCTCTCTCTCTCTTTCTCTCTGTCGGAGGGTCAGATAATGACTATGTGCATCTCACATCTGCTTGTTTACTTGAGCTGTGTGCAAGGCACGTAAGAGGTCGGAGGGGGGGGGGGGGGGGGGGATGAGCGCAGTTTCTTGTGGGGTTTCTTGTTCACGTGCTAGAGAGCTGCGACAGGGAAGAGCAGGGTTGATACGATGACAAACTGCGGAGAAAACGGCGCAGAGGGCGTACATGCTGAGCCTGCTCTGTAATGTGTTTTACCGTGCAGTGTGCGTCAGGCGAGTGTGAATGATGTCGCTAACGGGCTCCGCCGTCACTAATTGGTACAACACGTTTGATTGGTCAGCTCTGACGTCGACGTGAACTATGAATGAATTAAGAACTGATCAGTACGAGGTGCCCCCAACCCCATCCCCACCCCCTCCTCTTTTTTTTTTTTTTTTTTTTTCAGAGTGAGGTAACTGCAGGCGGAAATTGAAACTTTTTTTTTTAAAGACTTACCAGTGAATCCGCCTAACAACCGGGACAAACAAATTACAAGACAGAACACGGGGCGTTTCGACCTCTTAGGTCTTCTTCAAGCAAGATAAACACCACTCAGGACAACGACAATGAAGAACGAGCCATCGTTTATCTTCCCAGAGTCGGCGTATGATGGGCGTTGAATGAA
>CM065733.1:35825483-35830483 GCA_033310375.1 Conus canariensis | reverse complement strand
GACCATAAAGTGTGTATGGTCAGTCAGTCATTAGGTATTTACCTAAAGTGTATGGTTAATCAGCCATTAGGTATTTACCTAAAGTGTATGGTTAATCAGTCATTAGGTATTTACCTAAAGTGCATGGTTAATCAGCCATTAGGTACTTACCTAAAGTGTATGGTCAATCAGTCATTAGGTATTTACCTAAAGGGTATGGTCAATCAGTCATTAGGTATTTACCTCAACATCTCTCCTCGTCTCTCGAGCACAGATATACCTGTTCCTCCCAGAGCTCTTCATTGCCCGTCCATTTTTCCAGTCATCATCTTCGCCTCCGTCTCCATCCTCTCTAACACCCCCCCCCCCCTCCCCCGCCTTTCTCTCCACCCACTCCAACCCACCCGACCTCCCTCCTTTATCCATCCCAACGAGCGGCCTGAGTGACTGACAATCATTCTTCAACTGACAGGATCAGAACATGGGCTGGGGATGGGGGGACCATTTGTCATGCTGGAGTCTGATCATTGCGTCAAGATGGCCCGCGCTAGGAGGGAGATATATGAGCTTAAGCGCCTCCGCGCCGCCTCTGACAGATAAAGACAGCCACGATACATCCACGATAGAGCGAGGATAGAGCCGTGATGGAGGGGATCAGAGAGAGGAGGGCACGGATAACTCGGTTGAATCTGCCATGTAGCAGAGCTTTATGCAGTCTGATTAGATGAGCAGAGCAACCGTGATCGACGACTAGTGGATTCAGAGATAGAAAGACTGGCACAGCTAGCGTGGAACCAGGCGGGATAGAACCAGGGTGGAACAGGCTACAATCAAGATAGAACTAAGATGGAACAGGCTACAATCGAGATAGAACTAAGATGGAACAGGCTACAATCAATATAGAACTAAGATGGAACAGGCTACAATCGAGATAGAACTAAGATGGAACAGGCTACAAGCTGGCTAGATGGAAGTACCGATAGAACTAAGATGGAACAGGCTACACATAATCGAGATAATCGAGAACTAAGATGGAACAGGCTACAATCAAGATAGAACTCAGACGGAACAGGCTACAATCGAGATAAGATGGAACAGGCTACAATCGATGTAGAACTCAGACGGAACAGGCTACAATCGAGATAGAACTAAGATGGAACAGGCTACAATCGATGTAGAACTCAGACGGAACAGGCTACAATCGAGATAGAACTAAGATGGAACAGGCTACAATCGATGTAGAACTAAGATGGAATAGGCTACAATCGAGATAGAATAATATGGAATAGGCTACAATCAAGATGGAACTCCGATGGAACAGGCTACGATCGTGATAAAACTCAGATGGAACAGGCTACAGTCGTGATAAAACTAAGATGGAACAGGCTACAATCGAGATAAAACTAAGATTGAGTAGGCTACATTTGAGATAGAATTCAGAGGGAACAGGCTACAATCGTGATAAAACTCAGATGGAACAGTCTACAATCGTGATAAAAACTACGATGGAACAGGCTACAATAGAGATAGAACTAAGATGGAACAGGCTACAATTGTGATAAAACAAAGACGGAACAGGCTACAATCAAGATAGAACTAAGATGGTACAGGCTACCATCGAATTAGAACCAAGCTGGAACAGGTTACAATTGTGATGAAACTAAGATGGAACAGGCTACAATCGAGATAGAACCTCGATGGAACGGGTTACAATCGAGATAGAACTAAGATGGAACAGGCTACAGTCGTGATAGAACTAAGATGGAACAGGCTGCAGTTGTGATAAAACTAGGACGGAGCAGGCTACATTCGTGGTAAAGCTTAGATGGAACATGCTTCAACCGAGATAAATGAAAATGGACTACAGAAACGGCCTACAATTGAGTGATAAAACTAAGATGGAACAGGCTACCAGATCGAGACTAAAGAACTAAGATGGAACAGGCTACAGTCGAGATAAAACTAAGATGGAACAGGCTACAGATTGAGAACAAAAACAATTGAGATGGAATAGGTTACAATCGTCATAGTACTAGAATGGAACAGGCTACAATCGTGATAGAATTAAGATGGAACAGGCTACAATCGAGACAGAACTAAGATGGAACAGGCTGCAGTCGTGATCAAACTAAGATGGAACATGCTACAATTGTGAAAGAACTAAGATGGAACAGGCTACAACTGTGATGGGACTAGGATGGAACAGGCTGCAATCGAGATAGAAACGGAACAGGTTACAATCGTGATAAAACTAAGATAGCACAGGCTACAATCGTGATAAAACTAAGATGGAACATGCTTCAATCGAGAGAGAACTGTGATGGAACAGGCTACAATTGTGATGGAATTAAGATGGAACAGGCTACAATCGAGATAGACCTAATGTGGAACAGGCTACAATAGAGATAGAACTAAGATGGAACAGGCTACAATTATGATAAAACTAAGGTGGAACAGGCTACAGGCTACAATCGAGATAGAACTACGATGGAAAAGGCTACACTTGTGATAAAACTAAGATGGCACAGGCTACAATCGAGATAGAACTCAGATAGAACATTCTACAGTCGAGATAGAACTAAGATGGAACATGCTACAATGGTGATAAAACTAAGATGGAACATGCTACAATCGAGATAGAACTAAGATGGAACAGGCCAGAATCATGATAAAACTAAGATGGAACAGGCTACAATCGAGATAAAAGTAAGATGGAACTTGCTACAATGGTGATAAAACTAAGATGGAACATGCTACAATCGAGATAGAACTAAGATGGAACAGGCTTAGGCTAGAATCATGATAAAACTAAGATGGAACAGGCTACAATCGAGATAAAACTAAGATGGAACATGCTACAATCGAGATAAAACTAAGATGGAACAGGCTACAATCGAGATAGAACTAAGATGGAACAGGCTACAATCGAGATAAAACTAAGATGGAACAGGCTACAATGGTGATAAAACTAAGATTGAACATACTTCAATCGTGAAAGAACTAATATGGAACAGGTTACATTTGTCACAGAACTAAAATGGAACAAGGTACAATCGTGATAAAACTCAGATGGAACAGGCTACAATCGTCGTAGAAGTAAAATGGAACAGGCCACAATCGTGATGAAACTAACATAGAACAGACTACAAAAGAGACAGAACTACGATGGAACAGTCTACAATCGAGATGGAACTAAGATGGAACAGGCTGTAATCGAGATAGAATTAATATGGAACGGGCTTCATTCGTGATAAAACTAAGATGGAACAGGCTACAGTCGTGATAAAACTAAGATAGAACTTGCTACAATTGTGATAAAACTAAGATGGAACAGGCTATAATCGAGATAGAACTAAGATGGAACAGGCTACAATAGAGATAGAACTAAGATGGAGCAGGCTACAATCGTGATAAAACTAAGATAAAACAGGCTGCAATCGTGATTGAACTAAGATGGAACAGGTTACAATCGTGATAAAATTAAGACGGAACAGGCTACAATCGTGATAAATCAGAGATGGAACAGGTTCAAATTAAGATAGAACTAATATGGAACAGGCTACAATTGTGATAAAACTAAGATGGAGTATGCTTTAATCGAGATAGAACTAATATGGAACAGGCTACAGTGTGTGATAAAACTAAGAAGGAGCAGGCTACAATCGTGATAAAACTAAGATGGGACAGGCTACAGTTGAGATACAACTAATATGGAACAGGCTACAATCAAGACAAAACTAAGAGGGAACCGGCTACAATCGTGATAAACCTAGGATGGAACAGGCTACAATCGAGATAGAACTAAGATGGAACAGGCTGCAATTGTGATAAAGCTAAGATGGAACAGGCTACAATTGTGACAGAACTAAGATGGAGCAAGCTACAAGCGTGGTAGAACTAAAATGGAACAAGCTACAATCCAGATAGAACTAATGGGAATGGAAAACCCAGAGAGCTACAGTCATGATAAAACTAAGATAGAGCAAACTATAGTTGTGACAGAATTACGATGGAACAGACTACAATCGAGATAGAACTCAAATGGAACAGACTACAATCGTATGGTGTTTGCGGAGTTCCTCACTACAGCTATCAGGTTCTATGATTGTAATGTCCTTAGTACAGCTGTCAGGTTCTGTGATGATTGTAATGTCCTTCACTACAGCTGTCAGGTTCTATGATGATTGTAATGTCCTTTACTACAGCTGTCATGTTCTATGCTGATTGTAATGTCCTCACTACAGTTGTCAGGTTCTGTGATGATTGTAATGTCCTTTACTACAGCTGTCAGGTTCTATGATGATTGTAATGTCCTCACTACAGCTGTCAGGTTCTATGATGATTGTAATGTCCTCACTACAGTTGTCAGGTTCTGTGATGATTGCAATGTCCACTGCAGCTGTCAGGTCCTTAGGCGTGTGTAACGTCCTTCACTACAGCTGTCAGGTTTCCTTTAATGTTTGTAATGTCCTTCACCACAGCTGTCAGGATCAATATATAGAAGCTGTGATGTCCTTCACTACAAGTTATCAGGTTCTTTGGTAGTTTCTGTTTTTACCGTAACCACCAACTTTTGAGCACACCGGGTTAGGGAGTGCGGTGGGAAGGGAGAAACTACTTTTTCTTCTTGATGTGAGGTTTGTTCCGGACTTTGGAAAGTGAAATGACAGTAACGCAATCATGGGCGCCATCAGTTATCCAGAGCAACAAATTTGGGTCATATGTATTCCAATAGAACATCTCTCAAGACTCTTAGATCAGTCAACCAGTTACTCTGTCAAATGATCTGTAATAATGAAAGTCAACAACAGCGTTCCAAACTGATAATATAATCTCTCTCTCTCTCTGTCTCTGTCTCTGTCTGGTCTGTCTGTCTGTCTGTCTCTCTCTCTCTCTCTCTCCTCTCTCTCTCTCTCTCTCTCTCCCTCCCTCCCTCCCTCCCTCCCTATCTCCCTCCTTCTCTCTCTCCCTCTCCTCCTTCCCTCCCTTCCTCCCCCCCCTCTCTCTCTCTGTTATTTTCT
>CM065733.1:35817983-35822983 GCA_033310375.1 Conus canariensis | reverse complement strand
GGGCTTCAAACACAACTGAATAGTCTATGGAGTGCATCTTCAAGACTTCAGCTTAAGGTCAATATGAAAAAGAGTAATGTTGTTGTATTCAGGAAAGCTGGTTATCTTGCAGCGAGTGAAAGGTGGTTTCTTAATGGAGAGGAAATGAAGATTGTCAACTGTTATAAGTATCTTGGTGTATATTTCTCCACGAGACTTAGTTTTGTATTTGCTTGTGAAGACCTTGCAAGCCGAGCAAAGAACGCCTTGCTGTGTATTATGCAAAAGTTGTACACGCTTAAGAATAATTCCTTTGCAGTATTTTTGAAAATTTTTGATTATCAGGTTCTACCTATTGCCATGTACGGTGCTGAAATATGGGGATTAGATAAAGCAGTTGCTCGTATTGAAAAGGTTCACTTATTTGCATTAAAAAAATTTTTAGGGGTACAGCTTAAAACGCCGAATGATTTAGTGTACGGAGAGACAGGACGCTACCCTGTTTATGTAAATACGTCTGTTCGGTGTATTAGATATTGGCTTAAGTTATTACGTATGGATGGAAATAGACTGCCGGTGAAAGCTTACGAGATGTTGATGTGGCTAGACTCACGCGGTAAATATACATGGGTTTCAAGGATTCGAGAAACATTATTTCAGAATGGTTTTGGAATGGTATGGCTAAATCAAGGGGTTGAAAATGTCAATGCATTTCTGGATGAATTTCGCCAGAGGCTTATCGATTGCCGATGGCAAAACTGGAGTGAACATATCCAAGACAGTGACCGGTTTTCTTTATATAGAACTTTCAAATCATCAAGGAGCTGTGAAAGGTATCTTTTAATTGACATCGACAGACATATTAGATGTTATTTAACAAAATTTAGATTTGGAGTAACAGACATGGCAATACATCGGGACCGTTATAATCAGGTATCAACCAATTCTGTAGCATGCCCATTGTGTAATGACGCAATAGAAGATGAAGTACATGTTTTTGTTTTGTTGCCCTAGTCTCTGTGAGCTTCGGCAACAATATATTCCAGGAAAATTTTATGCAAATCCATGTCTATTCAACGTGGCCTTATTGATGGCTAACAGTAACGAAATTATACAGAAGAATGTATGCATTTATTTATATAAGGCATTTAAAAGGCGTGCGACTGTAGTTGAAGGATGTGGATGTTGATATTGAAGCATTTATATGTTGTACTCTATGATCAAAAGATGTTGGAATTTGTCATTATTATGTTGATGTATCCTTACTTTTTCTTGTCGTTAAAGTGCCATTGTAAATAGTTCCCCCCTTCAGTAGGGGCTGTGGCCTAACCTGAATAAACCATTTTCCATTTCCATTTCCATTTCTCTCTCGCTCTCACTCTTTCTCTCGCCTCCTCTCTGCTCTCCTCTCTCTTCTTCTTTTCCTCCCCTCCATCTCTCTCTCTTTCTCTCTCTCTCTCTCTCTCTCTCTCTCTCTCTCTCTCTCTCGTTTCCACATATTTCTTGTTGTTTTCATCGGTTGTACTAGGCTTCACAACATTTATCAATACAATAATGATGCTCTTAATGTTGGGATTAACTAATTGACGACGGACAGGCACTTAGTAATCCTAACAACAGCACGGAGATCAATCCAAAGGGGAGGACGACCTGTGTGATATACACTTTCACACAGCGTCGGATGACAGTGTTTTAATGCCAGCATTCTAATGCCAGCATTGATCAGAAACCAGCCGCTGCAGCAGCGCTTCCATGGGCTGCATCCATAAGAAGCTTAGGGAGGAAGACCGAAGGGAGACAGTAATAATTGTCAGAGTGTGGATGAAATAATGAGAATTGCTTAACGGTAGACGGAAGCTATAACTGTCAGATGGGACAGAAACTTATGGTTGTGTAATGGCAGGAGGAAGCAGTAAGTTTCAGGTGATAAATAAAGTTTTAATGGCAGAAAGAGTTAATAACCCTCAGGTGAAAAAGAAAGTAACAATTGCTTAATGAAGAAAAGGAAGTATAAGGATTGCTTGATGACAGAAAGAGTCAATAACTCTCAGATGAAAAATAAAGTAATGATTGTTTAACAAGAGAAGGAAGTTATCCCTGTCAGAAGAGGTATTAAAACAATCTTTTTTAATGAGAGAAGGAAGTCGCTAGTATAAGATAAATGTGACGGAATAAACAAGAGACAAGTAGGGTAACTCTTGCTCCCACGATGAAACAAATACACGCCTATGACTCCAAAGGAATGCTGCTTACGACACAATCGCCGAGCAGACATGACAGCACAGAGCACACAGAACAAACAAGGAAACATTCATGAAAAAAAAAAAAAAAAAAGGATGTTCCAAGCTTGCCCATCCCTGTACCGGACGCATCTACACAGCAACAACTGGAGAAATGAACAAATACAAATTAACATTTATTCAAGACTGGCACAGCCTTTTCGATCTTGAATATAGTCAGACAAGTACATGGACGAACAGAAACGAATACAGGTGACCTCGATTTGATCAAAATGAAAGTAAATATGACATGAGGCAGGGAGCTTGTTTGTTCTGTGTGCTCTGTGCTGCCATATCTGCTAGGCGATTCGGTGTCGTAAGTAGCATTCCTTTGGAATTCTGGGCGTGTATTTGTTTCATCGTGGGAGCAAGAGTTACCCTACTTTTTTTTTATTGTTTACTCTATACTTTTTTTTTTTTTTTTTTTTTTTTTATTGTATACTGTTTACTGTTCCCTGCCTCATTTCATATTTTACTTTCGTGACGGAATAACTTTTTTTTTTTTTTAGAGCGAAAGAAGTGATTAATGTCAGTGAATGATGAAGTGAAAACTTTCTAGCGAGAAAAGGAAGCGATTGCTGTCAGATGTACAGTGAAATGATAACTCTTTATTGAGAGAAGAAGTGATTACTATCTGATGGATGATGAAGTAAAAAAAAAAAAAAAAAAAATGTTTTATGTAAGAAAGGAGCAATTACTGTCAGGTGAATGCTGACGTAGTAATTGCTTAAGTGGTTACTGTCAAGTAAACAATAAAGTAATAAGTGTTTAATGAGTGGAGGAGGAGACTGTTGTGAGGTGAATACTGAAGGAATAGCTGTTTAATGCGACAAGGAGGTGATAACCATCAGGCAAATAGGTCATATTTGTGTTAAATGAAAAAAGGGAGCGAGTACTGTCAGATGAATAATTAATCAATAAATGCTTGATGACATTGGGGTGATATTACGGAAAAGAAACGATGTTAGATAGGGATGACAGTAGTCATAATTAGCACGATAGACGATGTTAGGTATGCTACTTGTGGTAATAATGATGACAGGTTCGACTGGGATGACAATGGAGATAATCATGAAGACAGACGTCAGGCAGGGATGGCAATGGAGATAATCATGAAGACAGACGTCAGGCAGGGATGACAATGGAGATAATCATGAAGACAGACGTCAGGCAGGGATGACAATGGAGATAATCATGAAGACAGACGTCAGGCAGGGATGACAATGGAGATAATCATGTAGACAGACGTCAGGCAGGGATGACAGTGGAGATAATCATGAAGACAGACGTCAGGCAGGGATGACAATGGAGATAATCATGTAGACAGACGTCAGGCAGGGATGACAATGGAGATAATCATGAAGACAGATGTCAGGCAGGGATGAATGACAATGGAGATAATGATGAAGACATGTGTTAGGGATGACAGTGGAGAAAATAATGAAGACAGACGTTAGACAGGGATGACAGTGGAGATAATGATGAAGACATATGTTAGGGATGACAATGGAGATGATAATGAAGACATATGTTAGACAGGGATGACAATGGAGATAATCAAGAAGACAGATGTTAGACAGGGATGACAATGGAGATAATAATGAAGACAGCTGTTAGGGATGACAATGGAGATAATAATGAAGACAGATGTTAGACAGGGATGACAATGGAGATAATAATGAAGACAGATGTTAGACAGGGATGACAATGGAGATGATAATGAAGACAGATGTTAGACAGGGATGACAATGGAGATAATAATGAAGACAGCTGTTAGGGATGACAATGGAGATAATAATGAAGACAGATGTTAGACAGGGATGACAATGGAGATAATCAAGAAGACAGATGTTAGGGATGACAATCAAGATGATAATGAAGACAGCTGTTAGGGATGACAATGGAGATGATAATGAAGACAGATGTTAGGGATGACAATGGAGATAATAATGAAGACAGATGTTAGACAGGGATGACAGTGGAGATAATAATGAAGACAGATGTTAGACAGGGATGACAGTGGAGATAATAATGAAGACATGCTAGGGATGACAATGGAGATGCTAATGAACACAGATATGCGCAGGAATGTCAGTTGTGATAATAATGAAGACATGTTGGGCAGGGATGTCAGTTGTGATAATAATGAAGACATGTTGGGCAGGGATGTCAGTTGTGATAATAATGAAGACATGTTGGGCAGGGATGTCAGTTGTGATAATAATGAAGACATGTTGGACAGGAATGTCAGTTGTGATAATAATGAAGACATGTTGGACAGGGATGTCAGTTGTGATAATAATGAAGACAAGTTGGACAGGGATGTCGGTTGTGATAATAATGAAGACATGTTGGACAGGGATGTCAGTTGTGATAATAATGAAGACATGTTGGACAGGGATGTCAGTTGTGATAATAATGAAGACATGTTGGACAGGGATGTCAGTTGTGATAATAATGAAGACATGTTGGGCAGGGATGTCAGTTGTGATAATAATGAAGACATGTTGGGCAGGGATGTCAGTTGGAGAGGACGTGGGGAAGGGGTGATGGGGGAAACGGAACAGCACGGTTGGTATAACACCGGACTCGTGATCGTGGGGTTGCGTGTTCGAATCTCTGTCACGCTGTTTCCATATAGCGGGCTGTGTTCCCGCAGATTTATTAACGTTGGTTCTGACTCCTTCTGCCGAAAAGTCCTTCGAACGACATTATAACCGATGTTCCGTGTGTGGAATGTAT
>CM065733.1:35765483-35812983 GCA_033310375.1 Conus canariensis | reverse complement strand
AAGCGATGTCAGATTCCCTCTGTATGTCAAACGATGTCAGATTCACTCTGTATGTTCAAGTGATGTCAGATTCCCCCTGTATGTCATGCAATCCCCATGTACGTGAGGCGACGTCATATTTCCTCTGTATGTCATATAATCCCTGTGTGTCTGAGGCGATGTCAGATTCTCTCTGTATGCCGAGCGACGTCAGATTCACTCTGTATGTTCTGGTGATGTCAGTTTCCCCCTGTATGTCATGCAGTCCCCATGTACGTCAGGCGACGTCATATTTCCTCTGTATGTCATTTAATCCCCGTGTTTCTAACGCGATGTCAGATTCCCTCTGTATGTCAGGCGATGTCAGATTCCCCCTGCATGTCATTGTTATCTCTGGTTCCTTGCCGCTCTGTTACAGCCGGGCGGAAGTGGAGGTGTTCCAGCTGACACCCGGGGACTGTCCCACCCCCTCCCCCACTCTCACCCATCTCTACACTCTCCCTGTCCCCCACGTCCCGTGGGACATAGCCTGGGACGACAAGAGCGCCACCCTGTGGGTGCTGTTCCCTGAAGAGGGCGCCACACTCTCCGCCTTCCGGCTGAGGAAGAGAGGGGCCCGTGAGGGGATGGGGGCTGAAGAGGTGCAGGTAGGTCGTGTGTGGGTAGGTCGTGTGTGTGTGTGTGAGTGAATGAGTGAGTGTGGGCGTGTGTGAGTGTGTGTGTATGTGTGTGTGTGTGTGAGAGAGAGAGAGAGAAGTGTGTGTGTGTGTGTGTGTGCAAAAAAGCAAACAAACTGAATACTCCATACTGCCAGATAATACACCGGATACAAGTGGTGTGTAGTACATTCATAGTTCATTGAAGACCCAGTTTCTCTCTTTGTGTTGTGTGTGTGTGTGTGTGTGTGTGTGTGTGTGTGTGTGTTTTATGGAGGGGGGTCAGTTCTAAGTTCATATCGACACTTTTTGCTCTCCGAAAGTATCACACTTGCTATTTTCGGTAGCAGTTCATGCTGACATGAAATCCTCTTCAGGTGAAACGTCATCAGTGTGAACACTGAAAAGAAAGACAGAAACGTTTCCACAATTCTTCAGTTTCTTGGAAAATACTCATATATATATATATATATATATATACACACTTTTTTTTTTTTTCAAGAAAATCTCCAGCCGTCAGCTTTCGTTGCGTCGATCTGCAGGGGCCCTGGAACACCTGGTCTCTGGCTGTCCGTTGGACGACCCCTTCAGGGTCCGTATTGATCCGGGAAAACAAGAAGTCAAGGTCAACTCTGAAGCTTTTTTTTTTTTTTTACTCTAGTCGCTGGAAAGTCAGAACTCAGAAAACTTTTATTCGATCAAGGATTGAGATTTTAAGCCGAGCCTATTCTTCCAGTCTGTCCTTGAGTCAGGAAAAATGAGACCTTTAGCTAGAAGCTTTGGGGGGCTTGCTTGAGTGCTGGAGCAAGAACAGCTTCGTGCTGATCCCAAAGCAAGATGAGAAGGACTGGGAAAAGCTTCAGTTTATTTTTGTTTGAAAAGCTTCAGTTTATTTTTGTTTAAAAAGCTTCAGTTTATTTCTGTTTGAAAACTAATACCACACCATTGACATAGGCAAACACACATGCGAGCGCACGTGCGCGCACACGCACACCCACACACACGCGTGCGCACATGCACGCACGCACGCACACACACACGCACGCTCGTGGACACACACACACACACACACACACACACACACCACACATATGCACGGAGAGAGAGAAACACTGGTGATGTGACTGAGTTATAAAGAATACTTCCCATTGCAATTTGGGGAATGCACATGGGGAAAAGGACAATTTGTTGTTTAAGCGTCTTGCGTCATTTTCAATGACAACGAGATTGAAGTCTAGGGAAATCCAGGGACTTAGTTTTGATAGGAACCCTGCCTGCACCCCCCACCTATGCACACACCCGTACCCCCTTTTTCATGTTCATGATCAGCTGTGATGGTTAACCTTGGAGGGGGAAGGTTGTCACTATGATTGTAAAAGCCGTTTGTTGTGTATTGGCTGTGCTGACTCAACGCAACTCGAGACTCAAATGGGGCTTTTTTTTTCATAAAAAGCATAGCCACTAAGAAGGGGGAGACACATTATAGTTGCTCCTTGATAGTGATCTCCGTCATGTTTGCATAAACTCTTCTCGTTTTGAATGGCTGATTGAATGAAAATTCGACTGCTTCATAGTATTTTCACATGATGATGATGATAGTAACAGAATCAGTTTGAAAAGGCAGGAACGATGAAGATAGTTTGTGGGATGAATTAGTTTCGAGGATCTTCATATCGGACGAGACACAACTTCGCCTTTTTTTTTTTTTTCCATGTCGACTAATGGACAGATCAGATTCACTTGGTTAGTTGTAACGATAACAGTGAAGAAAAATGTCAGTCACGCCGAAGAAAACTTAGGGTTTTAAATACGTTTGAGAAGCTTGTCTATTTTCACTGACCTACCAAACGGGTAAACAACAGAAAGGACGGTACCTCCCATGTAATTACAGCCTGCCATTGTTTTGTAGATAGATGGTCATTCCAGTTTTGACAGCTACAATCATTCGTTCATTCTGTGAATTCCCAGAATGAAATGATTGGTTGAAATCGATCTTTATTCAAACAACTGTTCTAGGGAAATCAAAATTATGAGCAACAACAAAGAGCGCCAACAAGCTTAAGACTTATTGTGTGGTCCGTTAAAAAAAAACCCAACAAACAAACAAAAACAAATTCGAAACACCAAAACCGTGGCTCAGCCATGCAAAAATCCAAACCAGGCGGTTTCGCTCTGACATTGACAACGTCTTGTTGACCAGGAGCTGCAGAGAGTGACAGATTCTGACCCAGACACAGACGATGGGATAATGCACACACTGAAGACAGTCAACGCCAACTGGACGTTCTTCAAAGGTCAGTGCTCGTCCTCCATACGTGTCCAGTCTTGGACCAGTTTGTGATACGTAATGTCCGTCTGTAGACCCGCTTGACCTGTGTTCCGTCTAAAAGCCTCCCCTGTCATTTTTGCGAGAGTGTGTGTGTGTGTGTGTGTGTGTGTGTGGTGGTGGTGGTGGTGGTGTGTGTTGTTGTTGTTGTTGTTGTTGTTCTCTTCTTCTTCTTCTTCTTCTTCTTCTTCTTCTTCTTCCAGAATGATCTTCTTCAATTTAAATTATAAACATTACTAATTTGATCGTGCATCCGTAATGTGTTGTCTGATGTCCGTTGACTATACTCGTGTACACAGATGTGTCGGTATGCGTATACGTTTAACTTGTCCAATGTGTGCCGTTGTTATTAACTAATTTTGAAAGGGCATTCCACATGCGTTGGTATGGATAGTAAGTGCATGGTGATGCTTGGATGTATATTGTTATGGGCTGACTCTTGAGTAGAGTACGCAGTCAGCGTTGGTAAGGATCAAGCTGTAGGCTGTTGGAAGATGAGTAAGTGCTGTCGTAAACTACTGCATCTCATTCTGTTTGTGCGGATGAAACTGTAAGCATTGTGAGACGAGAGGTGTGTTTGTAGTTTGCTTATCTCTCGGTTTATGTACCGGCGTGGATGAAAGAGTCAAAAATGCCCTGTAAGAATCATGGCGTCCTCTGTGTGAGCTGGAACCCGTTAACGTTGGTATCCAGTATACTCCCTCTTCCCCCCCCCCCCCCTCTCCCCCCCACAACCCATCCCACCCCCATGCAGTCTAAAGCCCTTGTAGACCTTCCCTTCCCCATTTCTCCCTCTACCACCCCCCCACCCCACCCCCTTCCCTCCTCACATCCCGGCCATGCCACCCTACACTGCGTGCACCCCACGTTAATTGTGTTGTAGGGGCCACGTGTGGGACAGGCGCTTTAAGAAAACATGTGTATTGATTGCTTCGGTTAGTTAACAACGGCGTGCGCACACTCACCTTCGCGCACGAATGCACATTCTCGCTCAAACGCACTAGCGCACAGACGTGCACACACACACCATACACACACACACACGCGCGCGCACAGCGCTCACACGCATTCACATTCACACTCACATGCACACTTGCACACATTCACACTCACACTCCCATGCACACTCACACACATGCACACATACACACACACAAGCATACACACACACACACACACACACACACACAACACTCGCTCACATATATGCACACTCATATACATGCACACACACACGCGCACGCACGCACACACACATACACGCCGTGCGTGCCACACCAACCCGCCCCCCCCCCCCCCCCCCCACCCACACACACACATAAACTCGCACTCTCTCTCTCTCTCTCTCTCTCCTCTTCTCTTCTCTCTCTCTCTCTCTCTCTCTCTCTCTCTCTCTCCCTCCCTCCTCTCTCTCTCTCTCCCTCCCTCTCTCACAATCACTCACACACATATATACACTCACGCACACATACATAAGCATGCGCGCGAGCACACACACACACACACACACACACACACACACACACACACACACACACTCGCGCACACGCACACACACACACACACTCACACACACACACTGCATACACGTGCACGCACTCGCGCACATACCCACAATTACACACACGCAGACACACACACGCACAGACAGACAGACACACACACACACACACACACGTACACACTGAAGTACACACACACACGCATACACACGCACGCACACATATGCGCGCACACTCACCACACACAAGCACACATACGCGTGCGCGCGCGCACAAACACACACACACACACACATACTGCTTACACGTGCACGCACTCGCGCACATACCCACAATTACACACACGCAGACACACACACGCACAGACACCACACACACACACACACACACTACACACTCACGTACACACACAAGTACACACACGCACACACGCATGCTTGCGCGCGCGCGCACACACACACATACACACACACACACACAAAACACACACGCACACATACGTGCGCACACTCGCTCACTCTCACTCACTCTCACACAACACACACACACACACACACACAGATTCGCACTCAGCAAAGACATGCTCATGCACAACATGGCCTAGCGGGCAAAGTGCCAGACTTTATTTTCCGTCTAAAGTCTAGGATTCGATTCCCACTCGACATTAACAGGTTGGGGGAAAAGACATTCTCTTTAGAGTCAGGGTCTGTGCAGGTTCCTATCCTCTTCTGAGGAAATCGTTGTGATGAGACTTTAGACTGAGGAGACTTTAGCCTGAAGAGACTTTAGACTGGGGAGACTTTAGACTGAAGAGACTTTAGACTAGGGAGACTTTAGCCTGAAGAGACTTTAGACTGGGGAGACTTTAGACTGAAGAGACTTTAGACTGAAGTGACTTTAGACTGGGGAGACTTTAGACTGGGGAGACTTTAGCCTGAAGAGACTTTAGACTGGGAGACTTTAGACTGAGGAGACATCAGACTGAAGTGACTTTAGACTGGGGAGACTTTAGACTGAGGAGGTTTTAGACTGAGGAGACTTTAGACTGGTAGACTTTAGACTGAGGACACTTAAGACTGAGGAGACTTTAGACTGGTGAGAGTTTAGCCTGAGGAGACATTAGATTGATGAGACTTTAGCCTGAGGAGACTTTAGACTGAGGAGACCTTAGCCTGTGTGACTTTAGACTGGTGAGACTTTAGACTGGTGAGACATTAGATTGGTGAGACTTTAGACTGAGGAGACTTTAGACAGAGGAGACTTATAGACTGGTGAGACTTTAGACTGAGGAGACTTTAGACAGAGGAGACTTTAGCCTGGTGAGACTGTAGACTGGTGAGGCTTCAGACTGGTTAGACTTTAGCATTGGTGAGGCTTCAGACTGGTGAGGCTTCAGACTGGTGAGACTTTAGACTGGTGAGGCTTCAGACTGGTGAGGCTTCAGACTGGTGAGACTTTAGACTAGTGAGGCTTCAGACTGGTGAGACTTTAGACTGGTGAGGCTTCGGACTGGTGAGGCTTTAGACTGGTGAGGCTTTAGACTGGTGAGACTCTAGACTGGTGAGGCTTAGACTGGTGAGACTTTAGACTGAGGAGACTTTAGACTGGTGAGGCTTCAGACTGGTGAGACTTTAGACTGGTGAGGCTTCAGACTGGTGAGGCTTCAGACTGGTGAGGCTTTAGACGTGTACGTACGCACGACAAATCCCTCTCCAGTTTTCGGTGAAGGATATGCCGTCGTGTGTCGCATGCACGCTGGTGTCGTGATTTAGACGTCAACCCCGAAGTCGAAATGTGGCTACCCTTCACGGCTGGAGTAAAACCGGTCGCGTGTGTGAAAATCTGAAATGTTACCACGAGATACGGTTAAATGGTTACATGCATGTGTGCACTTACTCATGTACACGCAGACTTTCACATACATTCCATAAAAACAACAACAAGAACACACGCGCGCGCGCGCGCACGTTCACACACACACACACACACACACACACACACACACACACACACCACACACACACACACACACACACACACACACACACACACATACGCACACATACACGGATCAATAACAAAGCCATCAGCGGACTCGCTCATTATCGTCTGTAATGAGTCTTTACCGTCGTCACGTGTGTGCACCCTGCCCCCCCCCCCCCCCCCCCAACACACACACACACACACTTACCTCTCCTTCCCCCACTTCTCCGTCCCCCCCCCCTCCCCATCCCCCCCCCCCACCCCCACCCCACCCCCCCTTCCCCCTATTCCACACACGTCTGATGCGCAGCCCGACGTCACCAAATCACACCGTAGAAAATCCGACACGGTAGACTGGGTCGGAAATCTGAAAAGAGGAGTGGAGGAAAACAGGGTGGGGGGAAAAAGGGGATGGTGGTTGGGGGGGGGGATGGAGGAGGAGGAGGGGGAAGAGTGCTGGACCTTACCCTCTCCTTCCCCGTTCTCTTCCCCCTCCCCTCCTCCCTCCTCCTACTTCTCCTCATCCTCCGTTACTTTTTTTTTTTTTTCATCCCTCTTTTTTTTTTTATGTAACACAAAGTTGTTGAGTGCGTGGCGGTGTGAGGCAGAGGGAGGGTGGAGATGTGGGAAGGGTCGCGGGAGGGGGGCTAGAACGGTAGATGGAAAGGGAGGGGAGGGAGAAGGGTTATGGTGGGGAAGGGGGGGGGGGGGAGGTTGCTGGCAACAGCTGGCGGAATATAAAGGAGCTGCGTGCACGTGCAAAACTCCTCGGTCCACTCACCACCCCCACCTCCGTCCCCCAACACCCGCCGTCCCCCTTTCCGCATTCACGGATATACACACTCATGTATGGGCACACACACACACACAAAGCACGCGCTCACTCGCGCTCTCTCTCTCTCTCTCTCTCTCTCTCTCTCTCTTTACACACACACACACACACACGAGCGCGCGCGCGCGCTACACCCCCGCCCCCTACACACACACACGCTCCCCCCCCCCCCCTCCCGCACACACACATACACACACAACCGCTCGTCTCACGTAACCCAGTAGTCCGCCCTTCTAGCCCGTCCGACCTTCCTCCCCCACCCCACCTCCTCCTATCCCTCCCTCCCTCCTCTACCACCCGACCTCTGCCTTCTCTCCCTTCCCCTCTCCTCCTCCCCCCCCCCCCCACTCACCAATCCTCCCCCTCCCTCCCTACCCCCCCCAATCCTCTCCCTCCCTCCCTCTCCCCCCCCCCCTCCCCCCAACCCCTCGTCGTCATCCTCCAGTCTTCAGATCGATCAGGCAGGCAGGGAGCAGGGGTCCAGGAATGCGGTCCATGTGTTTCAAGTGTCATATTTCAACAGCCCCCTGATCGATGCCGCGGCTTCAGCCGCTACCCACAAACTGTCAGAGCAAAGGGGAGATGGGGGCACAGGGGGCGGGGGGTGTAGGGTAGGAGGGGGGGGGGAGGGAGGAGGAGGGGATGGGAGAGGGATGGTGGGGGGGTAGAGGGATGGGGGGATGAGGATGGGATTGTTGGTGAGTGGATGATGATATGGTGATGGTGTGATGATGGATGTTGATGAGTGATGATGATGGTATGATATGATGGTGGTGATGATGATAATGATGATGTGATGATGATGACAGATGTGGTGATGATGATAGATGAGTGGTAATGAGAAGAGAGTGAGTGTGATGAATGATGAGTGAGATGATGACGGGAGAAGGGGAAGGGAGGGATGGAAGGGGTGGGGTGGAAGGGTTGAGGGCAGGGGGTGGGGTTTCCCGGGTAGTTTCAAGTAAGATGTGTGTGAGATGTGTGGTGGTGGTGGTGTAGTAGGTCGAGAGAGACTCCAGTTTGTGTTTTTAATATACACAGAGGAGAATCGTGGCCTTCGACATTATCTGCCCTTGGACAACGATGGACTGACCAGGTTAAGGAGGAGGAACTGAGAATTAGCGTAGTGTCGCCAGCCTTGTCCGCCCTCCCCCCTCTTTCTCTCTCTCTCTCTCTCTCTCTCTCTCTCTCTCTCTCTCTCCCTCTCCCCCCCTCTCTCTATTTCTTGAACATCTGTTTAACAGCCGCACATCTTGATTATATCATGTGTCTTCAGTATGATGCCGAATCACATATATACAGATACCGCTACACGTCTGTCAGCTACCTGTCCCTCTCTCTCTCTCTCTCTCTCTCTCTCTTTCTCTTTCTCCCTCTCTCTCCCTCCTCACCTCCCTCACACTTCTCCCTACTCTGTTTCTCTCTCTCTTTCTTATTTGAACACCTGTAAACAGTCCACACGCCTTGATAACGTGTCTAAAATATGATGCCAAGGTACATACACCGCTGTTCGTCTGTCAGTCTGTCGGTCTACATGTCTGGTCAACTGCCCTCTCTCTCTCTCTCTCTGTCTGTCTCACTCTCTCTCTCTCTTTCCCCTTGTGTGTGTGTGTGTGTGTTGTATGTGTGAGCGCGCGCACGCCAGTTTATGTCGAGGAGAAAGGAGCAAGTGTTTCATGATGTTCATGGTTGAAACTGTCCTGAGTTTGACGACTTGATTTGTCTGTTTCATATGTTAACTTCTCATATGCATGTCATGATTGTCCATCTTGTAAGCGTTTTGATATTTGTTGGACAAAGTGTCAAGGAGCTTATGTATTTACCCTTAAAAGATTCTCTCTCTCTCTCTCTCTCTCTCTCTCTCTCTCTCTCTCTCTCTCTCTCTCATCCGTCCCTTCATCAAAATTACTATTCTGTTTGATATGAGAAAACATATGTTGTGTTTCACTGCTCGGTTCCAACAGGACATTCTGATTCTGTAGATGGAGTCATGAATTGATCAACAGTGACATGGTCATTGACATCCATCAATCATCATGATGTACATATGAGCAAAAAAAGATCTGGATGGTGCATGTACGCACAGTAACTGATCGTGATGCTGTTTGTTTTATTTTTAACCAAAATTTTACACCAGCTGATCAAGATTATAAAATGTGTAGAACTAAAGTTTATTTTTTATTTAGAAAAAAAAATGATGCAAACTCGGACTAAACTTGACGAAGACAATGCAAAGTTTGAAATGATATTGATTAAGATTGTGTATGCGTCAATTAGACTGAAAATGATGCCAATCTGAACTACAGCTTTGAACATACTGTTGTGTTTGAGCTGACACTGACCAAAGTGACGCAAGCTTGAGCAAAAGGTGATCACAAGGGCGGTAATTTTGAACTGGAACGGATCAGGGGGACTACCCGGAATTTCAAAGTCATTTGAAAGGCATCTCCAAACTAGCGCTGAGTCCATGTCCTGTAGCTTTAGAGCTTTCTGGTACAACCCGATTTCTGGGCTCCGAGAAATGTTTCAGCTTCAGTGTTATTCTAGCCCAGACCTTTCAGGCCCATCACAGACATGAAAAACTCCTGTCGTGGATAAACAACCGCAAACACACACACATGCATTCATAATTACCTACACCATCACATAACACCTGAACGGCGAATGAAACATCAAAACAAAAGTATGCGGATCCATAAACACAAAACGCAATAAAATAAAAAATAAAAAAAAAGGCCTTGTTGTCAAACAGACCCTGCAAGATGGACAGGTGGAGTGTACTGCATATACAGTGTTCACAGTTTCATTGCCATGTCGATGGAGTACAATTCAGGTTTGAAAACCAGAACTGGCATGTTAGGAATCCGTAACAAGAGAGGGTAAAAAAAACAACTGGAAGAACTTTCGAAAACAATGACAAGAGAATGGGAGAAAAACAAATGGCGGAGGGCATTGTTGTTGTCGTACCCTGGCCAAAAGACTCCAGGGATCATCCGAACAGCCGAAGTATTTAACACTATGGTACAAATGCATCAGCTGGGGATGAGAACATTACGTGTGTGACCGTTTCTGATTACTCCGCCACGTGGGCAGCCACACTCCGACTTCGAGGGATTTTGGAGACTGATAATGTTATGCTAGGAGCTTGTCACGACCGAAAACAATCCCCGCATGACCATGCAGAGCACAACAGCATTTTGATGTAGCCTTGGTGTTCTAGCCTATGTCAACTGGTCTCACACAGCCTTAAAGCCAAGGCGAATGCGGAGGGCATCAAAGCTAGCGAAACCGATAGTCAAACAGATTAAGTCCCAGCGAGAGTGATAGACAAGAGAAAGTTACCATCACAGGGTTTCCAGAAGGTAGAGTCACTCAGGGACACCCCTCCCCAATTCCCCACCCCATCGCCCAGGGGGTTTGAGGAATGAGAGAGCCGGTGTACTAAAACTTCAGTGCATTCCATTTCTTCCGCCAACTTTCATGCTTTTTTCCTATTCTTCATAAGGAGAAGGGCAATAACTGTTCATCGAACACGCTTTAAATTGCAAGGTACTCTCTCTCTCTCTCTCTCTCTCTCTCTCTCTCTCTCTCTCTCTTATATATATATGTCTGTGTGTGTGCATGCGTGCTTGTGCGTATGTATGTATGTATATATGTTGTGTGTCGTGGTGTGTTTTGCTGTTCCCCCGAACGCATTTTCAGACAACTTTCTCCTTTTTTTTAAAAAATCATCGACCCAAGATCAGTGCTACAATGTAAACGAACAAACACAGAAATGAATAAATCCTCCCTTGAGTGGTTGGTAGTGTCTTACCTTCCAGTCAACATTTTTTTTTTCCTCACAGGAAGACTATTCAGATTTACAGAAATCTTCTGCTTCTTGTTATTATTATTGCATGATACGTAACGCAGGAAGGTGTCCAATTCATTTGTTATGTTCAATACGAGGGGGGAGGGGGTGTTGTTCATACCAGTTGCGTTGGTATGGATGACACGTTACACATAGCATGCACCCTGCGTGAGAAATGGCAGAATGAAGGAAGTAAGGAAATGGAGTGAACCATATTGAACGATATTGACTGGATACACGGGAAACGACTGAATGAAGCGCCAGCTGGCAGCTATTCAGTCGGCACTACCCAGGTAGGCAGCCCGTTGTGTAAACGAGTGTGGATTGTAAAGCGCTTAGAGCTTGGTCTCTAGCTGAGAATAGGCGCTATATAAGTATTGACTATAATAATAATAATAATCTAGTACCTTGTGTGCGATGCTGGTGAATTGAACTTCAGCTCGAAGACTTGTGTGTTTCGTCTGTTGTTGTGTGTGTGTGGAGGGGGGAGGGGGGAGTGGGATGGACGTGCTAGTAACCAAACACGTCAAACATGCTTTTTCTTTGGTTAGATACCTCTTCTCACATCCACCCTCTACTCTGCTTCGTCACGCTCCCTCTTCTCGATCTTTTTTCGTTCTCTTTGCAGTTCTCTCATTGCGCTGTGTCTGTCTCTATGTCTGTTTGTGTGTGTCTGTTACCCCCCCCCCCCCCCTCCTCCTCCTCCTCCTCTCCTCCTCCTCTTGTTCTTTGTCTGTCTGTCGGTCTCTCTCTGTCGGTCGGTCTGTGTGTCTGTCTAGTTCCTCTCTCTCTCTCTCTCTCTCTCTCTCTCTCTCTCTCTCTCTCTCTCTCTCTCTGTGTGTGTGTGTGTGTGTGTGTGTGTGTGTGTTTGATCCCCCCTCTTCTTCCTGCTCTCTGCCTATCTGTCGCTCTCTCTCTCTCTCTCTCTCTCTCCTCTCTCTCTCTCTCTCTCTCTGCCTGTTTGTGTCTGTTCCCCTCTCTTCTTCCTGCTCTCTGCCTCTTCTGTCTGTCCTCTCTCTCTCTCTCTCTCTCTCTCTCTCTTCTCTCTTCTCCCTCCCCCCCCCCCCACCCCCGGTGTGCCCTTGTGCCAGTGCATGCGCATACATATCTGTGGATGTGTTTGCGGTGATATGTTTGTATGTGCGTGTGTGTTTGTGTATGTGTGTGTGTTTGTGCGCGCGCGCATGCATGTGTGTGTGTGCGCTGTTCTCTCTCTCTCTCTCTCTCTCTCTCTCTCTCTCTCTCACCACACACACACACACACACACACACACACACACACACACACACACACACAGGACCTAGTGAAGCTCAAGAAACCCCAAATGATGTCACCTCGTCCCGTCAGCCCTGATCGCGCTAAACAGGCCGGCGGTCACTGAGCCGTACTGCTCCGCCTGGACATCCCCGCTTGACCCTCCCTGACCTCCCAGACCTCCTTGACCTCCCTGACCCCTCCGGGGCCGAGGCCGCACTGGTGGGAGGTCACGCCTCATTGAGCGCCATCCCCTTCCAATCTGTCAAAGTTGTCGGAGGGCGTCGATGGACCGTGGCCCCCCTCATCCCACACTCGCGCGCGCACACACACACACACACACACACACACACCACACGCGCACACACACGCCGCGCACGCGCCACACACACACACACACACACATGCGCGCACGCACGCACACACACACACACACACACACACACACACACACACACACACACACACACCACACACTGTGTGGGTTAGAGGGGAAGTGAGGGAACGGGTAGGGGCGGGTTGGGGGGGGGGGGTCAGGGGGTGGATGGGATGGTGGGGGGGGGGGGGGGTTGGACGGAGAGGTGGAGTGGAGTGTTTATTGGAGTCGAGAGATCCTGATCAGTCGATATCGGCGTTTCCCCGAGTTGGTCGCGGTCGTCGTCTTTTGTCTGTCTGTGTTCGGGTTACCTTCTCTACACGTGGCTCTTCTTTGTTTTGTTTTTGTTTTTGTTTCGTTTTCCGTTCTGTTTCTTTAAATCTTTCTAATTTACGTCGTTTCATTTGAAAACGAGGTGAAAAGATACCGCACTGTCCTCCTCCTCCTTCCCTCCTCCTCCTCCTCCTCTCTGTCTGTCTCTGTCTGTCTGTCTGTCTTCTCTCTCATTCTGTTGATCTCGCTCTGTCTGTCTGTCTGTCTCTGTCTTTTCTCTCTCTCTCTCTCTCTCTCTCTCTCTCTCTCTCTCTCTCTCTCTCTCTGACTTGGTGATGCAGTGTGACTGTCTTCGCGCAGTCTACTGCTGCTTGCAAGCAGATTCATGCGAGGCCCTAATGGTATTGGAGACCTAACGACATTAAAGTTGACGATTGTCACTCCCAGAACAGACAGACAGACGAACTGACGGCTAGCTCTCAGGCACACCAGCTCACACATTCTCTGACCTCATGCCAAGTTCCGTGGCGACTGGGAGAGAAAAGAACGTTCTTCCTTTCTCTGCCTTTTCGGGGTGTTAGCAAACCAAGCTTTGGCTGCGGGCAGTTTTGTCGCTTTTTGTCGCAGAGAAGTCTCCAGGCGTGAGAGGCACTAGACAGTACAACCCGAGTTCTAGCTTTGCTTTTTTTTTCTTTTTTTTTTTTTTTTCGTGTTTTTTTTTTTGGGGGGGGGGGGGAGGAAGAGTGGGGGGTAGGGGAATGGGAGGGTTGGTTATCTCTTTGAATCGTTTACAACAGTCTGTTGCTGAGGTTTTAAAAGGTTTTTTTTAAGTCCCACTGCCTGATGGCCGCAGTGAGCTGCGAGAGATTCACTGTGTGTCTGGGGCATGGCATTTCGGAGAGCGGAGCCCACCCCCACCCACCCTCTCCTTCCACCGTTTTACCTCTCTTGAACTGAATCAGGTACCCGTTTACTTCTGGGGGTGGACAGAAAAGGGTTTCAAGCCGCGGAAAAAAAAAAGGGGGGGGGGGGGGGGTGCAGAATGTTTGTGTCGCTTCGCACTTCTAGGCATGCTTCTTGCTTGAAAAAAATATAAAAAAAAAAAAAAGGTACTGGAAGGTATTTCTTGAGATCTCGTGATCTCATGTAAAAACGTCCGCATCACGCCAAACCTCCGCGAGATTTCAGCGGTGTCGGTTGTCTGGTGGTAGCTGTTCTTAAATCTCTCTTCACCGGGTCAGAGTTCAAGAGGGGAGGACGTTGGGGTGGGGGTGGGGGCAGTGGGTGTAGATATGAAGCTTTCATCGTTGTACCCTGGCCTGAGGAAGCTATTCAATTAACGAAAATGTGTCTTGAGATGTACAGAAGTATGCAGACTTGGAAAGACTTGTTGTTTTCATTCTTGTATTGTACCGTCTCCGGTTTGTAACTGCAGTTTGTTTTACAAGGTGCGGAGTCCAGGACATCAAGAGAGCATTATTCACACACACACACACACACACACACACACACACACACACACACACACACACACACACACACACTTGCCGAGTAAAGTAGCCGTACCTCCCTGATCAGTCCGATCCAGCGGACGAAAGGCCTCGGAGCAGGCAATATGAATGGATCTGTCTTCAGAATGGATTACGATGGTTCTTAAAGCTGCTAGGGAAGGGTATAATATTCATAATATATTCCCCTACCTTTTTCCTCAGTTTATTTGTCTTCCTCGCCATTAATGTAATGGCAGAAGAATTTTTAGCTAGGTGCAGGATGTTTGTGTCGCTTCGCGCTTCTAGGCATGCTTCTTGCTTGAAAAAAAAGTCCTCAGGGACTTCTTTATGAGGTACTACTGAAAAATCAAACAATCCTTAACTCTGTCTTTCTTTGATTATTACTAATATATTATATATATATATATATAACGTCCAAACCAGGTCAGCTTACGTGCCGGTACACAGACAGTGGCCGTACATGATGGACATCCCAGGAGTGTCCGGTGATAACACTGTCCACTCTGTATTCTACCACATGTAAAAGCCAGAAATAAGGGGCTGACTCGGACATGCATGCATGAAGACAGCTGGAGCACCGGTTCGTGTCCTTTACTTTTTTTTCTTTTTTTTTTTTTTTTTCATTGTTAACCGTCATCTTGTTGCGCGCTGTGGAAATGTCTAATATAATCCTTTTAAAGATGACGAACAGATTTCGTCGTTGTTTCATTGTTACTGGGAATATTAAATCACCACACAGAGACACAAACGCGCACGCATGCACATACACCCCGTATCTCTCTATCTCTTTGTCTCCTTGCTTTCTCTCTCACTCGCTCACACAGAGACACAAACACACGCGTGCGCGCGCGGCACACGCACACACACACACACACACACACACACACACACACACACACATACACACTCCTCTGTCTCTCCCCCCTCTCTCTCTCTCTCTCGCTCACACACGCACGCGCACACACACACACACACACACACACACACACACACACACACACACACACACACACAGAACTTCAGGGTTGGGAGTAGGGTGGTGGGGTGAGGAGGGGGAGGGAGTGTAGTAGACAAAAAGAGTAGGGGTGGATTGCAATTAACCCCATGGAGATCGCGGCAACAACTCGTGTTTTGATAGGTACCCCCCCCCCCCCCCACCCTCTCCACCCCACCATCACCCCGCGCCCGCTAACCTGTGACAGCGCCATCACTGAGGGGCGACAGCTTTGCCCGTACAAATCACTTCATCCAGGGTCTGGCCCACTCACCCACCCCACCCATCCTACCCCACCCATTCTACCCCTGTCCCACCCCATCCATCCCGTCCATCCCTACCCTCGCCGTCTTCAGTTGGCGGCGGCGGAGGAGGGGAGGAGACTTTCTTAGAGAAGGGGAGAGAGGGGGAGGGAGAGGGGCAGACAGGCAGACAAAGTGAGAGACAGAGAGATAGAGTGAGAGAGAAAGAAACAGAGAGAGGGGGTGGGGAGAGAGAGAGAGAAGAGAGAGGAGAGAGAGAGAGAAAGAGTTTGTGTGTGCACATATGCGTGCACTAGCGCGTACGCATGCGCGTGTGTGTGTGTGTGCGGGCGCGCGCGTGTGTGTGTGTGTGTGTGCGCGCGCGTGTGCGTGCGTGCCGAAAAGAGAAGGGGAGAGGGAGGGAGGAAGGAATTAAGACTAAGAGAGAGAGAGAGAGAGAGAAACAGCTGTGTCTGACAGTCGTGTTGACAGGGCGTGGTGGTTCAGGCGTGTCCTGTTGTGTTAGGGTCGTATGCATGAATGAAGAGGCGTGGGCGAGGCGGCATGCAACAATCCCCAACAAAATGTTTACAGTTTGAAACACAATGATTATTATGTTCATATGAAACGCAGGATGTGGACCCTCGAAACGCGACAGTTGCAATCTCAAAGCAGTAATAACATGTCTGAAACATAATTCTTACCACCTCGAACAAAACACGCACATTCATTTCAAACACAATGATAATGCTAATGGTTTGAAACACCAGGTGTGGGATCTCAAACACCATATTTACAATCTCAGATTAATAATGACAATTTGAAACACCATCATTACCATCTCAAACAGAATATTTACAATCTCAGACAGCATAATAACAATCTGGAACATGTTTACCATCTCAAACACAAAAATTCACAATCTCAAACTGATGACAACAGTAACAAATGTTAGATAGGAAACTAACAACCTCAAACAATATTTACGATATGAAACTAATACAATCTCAACTTATGGCAACAGTTACAATTTTAGATATAAAACTAACAACCTCATACAATAGTCACAATATTAAACCAATACAGTCTCAAACTTATGGCAACTAACAATTTTAGATACAAAACTAACAACGCCGTACAATATTCACAATATTAAACCAATACGATCTCAAACTAATGGCCACAGTAACAATTTTAGATAGGAAACTAACAACCTCAAACAATATCTACAATATTAAACCAATACAATCTCAAACTCATGACAAGAGTAACGACCTTGAATATGAAACTTACAACCTCAAAGTAAATTTACAATATTAAACCAATATTAATCATCTAAACACAAAAATTGCACTGACGGTTAAAAAGGAAAAGTTTCTGAAACTTCCAAACCACACTTTAAAATCTCATGGTCAAGGATAGTTTCCGCTCCGATTGTGCGTGAACATGGTATAATCTACCAGCGCCCTCTCAAGACAGTTCACGCTTATTCACTTTCAAAAAGACTCTGAAAAACGTATATGCTAGGAAACTCGAATGTTCACTTTCACACAGACTAGTAGCGTATCTGTTTCGAAAGCCGCATGTTCACTTTGAAACATACTAATAACGTATCTGTTTCCAAAGTCGCATGTTCACTTTGAAATATGCTAATAAAGTATCTGTTTCCAAAGTCGCATGTTCACTTTGGAACATACTAATAACGTATCTGTTTCGAAAGTCGCATGTTCACTTTCAAACATACTTATAACGCATCTGTTTGGAAACTGGCATGTTCACTTTTAAACATACAAATAACGTATCTGCTTCGAAAGTGGCACGTTCACTTTCAAACGGGCTAAAAGCGGAAACTGGCATGTTCACTTTCAAACAGACTAATAACGTAACCGCTTGGAAACTGGCACGTTCACTTTCAAACAGACTAATAACGTATCCGCTTGGAAACTGGCATGTTCACTTTCAAACAGACTAATAACGTATCCGCTTGGAAACTGGCATGTTCACCTTCAAACAGACTAATAACGTACGTGCTTGAAAAGTCGCATGTCACCGCCGTTGCTTAATAACTTCTCGTGTATTCTCACCCGTTAGTTGTTGTTTTAAATTAATTTGCAATTGATTATGCGTCCATGTGAGATGTGAAGATTTAGATGATGGGGGACAGGCGGGGGAAGGAGGGACGAAGAGGGAGGGATAGTGATGAGGGGGGGGTGGGGGTGACGGCATTGGGTGGGTGATGGGGGAGGGGGGGGGGGACCCGGGTGGGGAGTGGTGAAGAGAGAGGGAGTAGGGGATGCGGATGTGAGAGAGAGTGGTGACAGAGCTTCAGGATAGGGGGCCGAATGAGGGGGGGGGGGGGGGGGGGTAGAAGGAGACTGGTGGGGGGCGATAATTAGTTTCATTTCATTTACTTGATTATTACTTTATTGCTTTATTTTTTTGTTATTTAGTTGTTTTTTTTTTGTGGGGTTTTGTTTGGTGGTGGTTGTGTGTGTGTGTGTTTTGTTTGTTTTTGGGGGTTTTTTTTGTTTTTTGTTTTTTTGCAGTTGGAGTTAGGTGTCTTTTAGTCAAATGATATCAGTATCATGCAAGTGTTTGAATGTTGTTTAAACATGTGTTTGCGAGTAGATTATGGGTGTTATGCATGAATGCCTATACATGTGTATGTCTTGTGTTTGTGCATCAGTGCAACCCATTGGTGTCAAGCAGATATACACCCGTTTCTTCTGTGCCTTACACTGGATGGCAATTTGAGTTCATTATAGTAGCATTTTGCGCTCAGCAAATGCTATTCACTAATGATATAAGTATTATTAGGGAGAGAGAGAGTGGGTGAGGGTTGGAGGGGAGAGGGAGAGAGAGGAGAGGGGAGAGAGAGAGAGTGAATCTCAGACCCCTCTTGAAGGGTGATTTAAACAAACATTACTCATCAAATGATAAGCACTTAATACGAAATACACACACACACACACACACACACACACACACACACACACACACACACACACACACACACACACATATGTTTCGTATTAGCCCAATGCAAGAAACTTGCTAATTGCTTGTTGATATAGTTTCTTGGTGGAAGACAATGTCACAGTCAGTCTGAACAGTGAGGTATGAACTAGTTTCTAAGTTCACCCCGCGAAGAACGGCAAAATACAAAACACACTGCATTTTGTTCAGCGCTTTTACATTGAGGGCGAATAAGATCTTCTGTAACGATAATGATTTACTAACAGTTAAGAAATATATATATATATATATATATATATATATACACAGATCAAATCTTAAATCTTCTCTGTTGCGTTTTAAATGCGTATCCATGTCCATAGATAAATAAACGGGTGTATAGTGTGTGGAACTTTGTCGGTGAAATTCTAATCGGTCGCACGTTTTTTTCGATCCTGCAAAGTAGCGCTGTCATTGTAATGTTTGAAAGTTGTATCTACTGCTAGCAGTCAGAATGCGAGATGAAAAGGTACAACGTCCTCGTAACACATTTCAAAACTCCACCATCTCTTATTTCTGTTATTTCTTCCTTCCCCCTTTCCACACTCCACCTCTCTCTCTCACACACACACACACACACACACACACACACACACACACACACACACACACACACACACACCCTTCTCCTCCCGCCCCTCTCTCTCTCTCTCTCTCTCTCTCTCTTTGGCTTTCTCTGGCTGTTTATGTCTTTATCTGTCTCTGTCTGTCTGTCTGTCTGTCTCTCACTCACTCTCTCTCTCTCTCTCTCTCTCTCTCTCTCTCTCCCCTCACTCCCCCCTCCCTCTCTCTCTCTCTCTCCCCCTCACTCCCCTCTCTCTCTCTCTCTCTCTCTCTCTCTCTCTCTCTCTCTCTTTCTCATGTTAATATGAATGATCACTGTTCATATGTTGATCAATAGTGCTATTGTATTATCTTTGGTCTCTGAAGCGAAAAGCGCCAGATGAAGAAAAACAGCATCTTCTTGCTTATCTGTTACTCTTGAGAATAAAGATTATCAATCAGTTAATCAGTCAATCGATCGATCGATTAGTCTCTCTCTCTCTCTCTCTCTCTCTCTCTCTCTCTCTCCTTCTCTCTCTCCCTCTCTCTCCCTCTCCCTCTCTTTCTCCCCTTCCCCCCTCCCCCCCCTCTCTCTCTCTCTGGTGCACTGTCATATCCCATTACCTGTGTTGTTTCTTTTCTTTGTTGTTGTTGTTGGCACGCGTCTTCCATGTGACGATTTTCAGCATCGTTTTGGTTTTGTTTGCCCTTTGTCTGTTTCCATGTCGCTATTGACAGCGCGTCTAGTTTTGTTGTTTGTCATTAATCACACCTGTCATGGCCTTTGAAACGAGTAGGCAACGTGCAGACTGTGTGTGAATACATGATAAGCTTTAAAACTTGTTGGTATACCAGTTGTTATGTAAGTTTCTCGTTCTGTGAATGGCAGTGTATTTGAACCAGATCTGTCAGTTGGTCTGGGTGTAGTACCTCCACCATGCTCACCGTCGGCTGTCTGTCTCAGTGTCAGTTTCATCGAGGAGGTGTCACTGCGCGCGGACTAGTCCATTATGCGCTACACCACATCCATTAAGTATCAAGACCACACTGCACACGATTTAAAACTGATGGACACACACACACACACACACACACACACACACACACGAACGCACGTGCACGCGCGCGCACATGCGTATTCGCCCATATACACAAGCACACATACCTACATATATGTAACCCATACATTTGTACATACATGTATGCAGGAGCAAGCATGCTTACTCAAACCCACAGATCACACACGCACGCCGACACATGCACATCTGCGCGCACACACACGCATACGCACACACACACACACGCGCACACACACACACACACACATGCACACGCATACACACACACACGCATACGCACACGCACGCACACGTACATCCTCTCGCGCACAGCTTACATTGGCACACACGTACATGGATCCGTGCCCGCCCGCCCCCCCCCCCCCTCCCACACACACACACACACACGCACACAAATGGGCCCGTGCCCACACACCCATGCACACACAAAACACACACACACACACACACACACACACACAACACACACACACACGTGTACACTCAACACACACACACACACACACACACACACAGGAGTAACAATGGCACAGAGTAACAATGGCACAGTCAATGTGATGTAGGTATCGGTATCAGTTTGCCTTCTAGAGCGGAACATGCGCACGGATACATATTATCTCCTACTTCCTGATTTATCCACACGAAAACAAAACCCAGTTATTGCAGTTTGACACCCAGTTTATTGTCCCCCTATATCTAAGTCGTATGACATGTTGTAAGCATTTTAGAGAGAGAGAGAGAGAGAGAGAGAGAGAGCAGCACTGATCCCTCGAATAACAAACAAAAACAAGTACAGACTTAAGGAGAGAGAGAGAGAGAGAGAATAGCAGCACTGATCCCTCGAATAACAAACAAAAAGCAAGTACAGACTTAAGGGGGGGGGAGAGAGAGAGAGAGAGAGAGAGAGAGAGAGAGAGAGAGAATAGCACCAGTCGCATGAAGAAAAAAAAGGGCACAGAATTAAGGAGAGAGAGAGAGAGAGAGAGAGAGAAGCACCAATCCCACGAAGAACAAAAAAAAAAAAAAGGTACAGAATTAAGTGATAGGGTGGTTCCAGCATAGTTCCTGAATAGCTTTGACCTCAATACAACCCTCTCCTTCCTCCCTTTCTTTTCTTTTTTTTTTTTTTTAGATTTTTTTTTTCAATCGGTTTTACAATCTTTAACCAACGAGGAGGTAGCGGTGTCGGTCTCTTTGATTAGAAGTGTCAATTATTGTGTTTATTATTATGAATACTTGCATAGCGCCTATCCTTGGCTAGAGACCAAGCTCTAAGCGCTTTACAATCCACACTCGTTTTCACAACGGGCTGCCTACCTAGGTAGCGTCGACTGAAGAACTGCCAGCTACCGCTTCATTCAGTCGTTTCCCGTGTCATCCAGTCAGTATCGTTCACTCAGTTTCCTTACTTCCTTCATTCTTTCCATTTCTCACGCAGGGTGCATGCTGTGTGTAACGTGTCATTCAACGGCCAAACTAGCCTTCTCTTCCGACAGTTGGTGATGGGATTTTACGTGTGTGCAAGATGTTATGCGTGCGTTCACACACGGAACCTCGGTTTATAGTCTCATTTGAAGGACTGTCTGGGAAATGGAGTCAGAACCAATGTTAACTCCGAGGGAAAAATCCCCCTGTACCGAAACGGCCCGGCGGAGATTCGAACCCGCAACCCCAGAATCACCAAGATTACGAGTTCGGCGCTCTGCCACCGCGCTATTCCGGTCTCCCAATCTGACGTCATACTCTACAAAGGGGGAAGTTTGGGAGGGGAGGGGGGGGGGGGGACGCTGGCGGAGGAGGGGAGGAAGGGAGAGCATTCTGACCAAAAAAAAAAGAGAAAAAAATCTACGTGACAAGCACTGAACTGAATTTGATGAGTTATTGAAAGCATAACCCGATGAGATACCTGTATTCAGCTACCATTTTTTTGTTGTTTTAATCTTCTTTATGGTTTGTTTGTGTAGTAGCTCTCTCTCTCTCTCTCTCTCTCTCTCTCTCTCTCTCTCTCTCTCTCTCTCTCTCTCTCTCTAACCAAGGAATACGAATCATAAGAATAGGTTAGGTGAGTGGAAGGAACCAATGAGCATAGGGGATGGACAGACGGAGAGGATTGATGTGACGGGTGGGAGAGGGGGGGGGGGGGGGGGGAGTAATCGGATGAAAGGCGGGAATTCACAAACAAGGACGGATCAGAGAGTAGCGGTAACTAACAAGCAAGTCAATACAATCCACTCTACTGATAGACGAAATTTAGGCGCACATAAACATTACGTAAATCTCTGGATGTCACCATCTCTCCATCCCCCTCTCCATCCCCCCTCTTCATCCCCTCATCATCATCATCATCATCCCCCTCGCCTTATCTCTCCCCCCCCCCCCTCCCCCCCATTTCATGAGATTAGAGACACACAACAGCCTGAAGATAATTCTGTGAAAACATATAATTTCAAGTTTCTGCCACCCAACCGCAGTCCTCACGCAGGTAAGCGAAGTGTACCCGGTGCATTAGCGGTGCATTAGCATTAGACCTGACGCAACGAGTTGTGTAATACCCCCGCGCTGTAGGGGATCCCCGTGCTATGAAAGTGCCGCAATTAGAGAGGTCCACTTGAGGTGCGTCCGTTGGGAGAGCGGCACTGGTGTGTGTGGTGTGTGTGTGTGTGTGTGTGTGTGTGTGTGTGTTCGTGTATGTGTGTGTGTTCTGTTGTGTGTGTGTGTGTGTGTGTGTGTGTGTGTGTGTGTGTGTCATTCATTTAAGTCTATCCACTGTTCGTGATATTAGACGAAAAAGAAAAAAAAAAAGTGAATGTGTACGGAAGTAATTGCGAGCGTGCACATAATGTGTGCATGTGTATATATATGGGTGCGCGTGCACGCGAATATCTGTGTGTGTGTAAGTATGTGTGTGTGTGTGAGAGAGAGAGAGAGAGAGAGAAGTGGAAGTGTGTGAATATCTTTACACAAGTCATAAGTGAAGATTAACATTAAACAAAATACTTATAACCAACAACTAACTAATCAATTAAAGTCAAAATGCATGAAAGTAGTTAATGAAAAAAAAATTTGCTCCCCCCCCCCCCCCATCCCCGCCATATTTTATCCACCCACCCCCCTTCCTTTCTCCTCCTCCACAAATAAAGTTGATAGAAATATTATAAGTATTTTCCAATAGGGGTGCGTTCTAAGTGTACAAAGAATTCATACGTTAAAGCTGGTGACTCAAAAATAACCAGCACAGTATTTTGCTTCAGTACTGGAATGATTTTTTTTCCATATCACTGCATGAAACAATATGATCTGGAGTAATTTTGTTTCCACATACGCAAACTACGTGTCACTGTGTGTGTGTGTCACTGTGTGTGTGTTGTGTGTGTGAGTGTATTTGTGTGTTGTGTGTGTGTGGTGTATTTGTGTGTGTGTGTGTGTGCGCGCGCGCGCACCCCAGGTGTATCCTTTCTTTGCTGAGCTCTTTCAGGTTGGAATCGATTTATTTTCCCTTTAGCGGGATTTTCAGGTAGTGTAGTGTTCTCCATTCTTCTCGTCGGCCTCACAACTATGACACACATACCCACGCCCTGTACCCATGTGGACCGTAATGGTGGAGAGAATGGGACAGTAGAACGACCTCTCTCTTCTCTCTCTCTCTCTCTCTCTCTCTCTCCTCTCTCTCTCTTACCACACGCACACACGGACAAACCATATTCTCTCTCTCTCTCTCTCTCTCTCTCTCTCTCTCTCTCTCTCTCTCTCATATTTCGTTTTGTTTAGTTTCATTTCGTTGAGAATTCTTCAGTACGTATATGGGTGCATGTGATTATTATCATCTGTCTCTCTCTCTCCTCCTCCTCCCCCCCCTCTCTCTCTCTCTCTCTCTTTCTCTCTCTCTCTCCCCTCACCTTCCCTCCCGTTCTAGTCCCCTTCGCACGGGTTTAGATCATATTTATTTTGACCACGTCAGACTTAAACTAAAAGTTTGCTTCAAAGTCCACAGACGATGCTGATGACCATATACATCCTTTGGGTTCCAGAGTCGCTGAGTGTGGCCAGCGATCTGCCCGCTCTGTGGAAGACGGCCAACCAGGACAATGTGCTGCTCTACCAGCAGCGGAAGCAGCAACGTCTGCAGGCAGAGAGCCACCCCACCCCCACCACCATCACCACCACCACCAGCATCAGCATCAGCAACACCGATCACACCAGAAGGGGAGGAACGGGAAGAAGAGAGGGAAGGATGACAGGGACTCCGCCGGCAGTGCCAAGAGAGCGGCCCCGGCCCCGGACGTGGAACACCACTCGCGAGAATCGCCAGAAAAGAAAGAGCAGGAGACCTCTTGACCCGCTGTGATATCCGTTTTAGTCCATGAACGCCTGTCATCTGAAGTGGTGCGAAGTGTTGAGGGAAGGAACACGTGTCATCGTAGCCCCTGTGAAGAGTTTTAGCCTATGGGGATGAGTCATCATTCTTAACTACCGTGAAATGTTTAGGTAAGGAGGACGTGTCATCTTAACTGTTTGTAAGTGTTTAGCTGAAAAGACGTGTCATCTTAACCGCCGTGAAATGTGTAGCCAACTAGGACGTGTCATCTGTGATGACTGTGAAGTGTTTAGCCAATGAGGACGAGTCATCTTAATGACTGTGAAGTGTTTAGCCAATGAGGACGAGTCATCTTAATGACTGTGAAATGTTTAGCTAAGGAGGACGTGTCATCTTAACTATTTGTAAAGTGTTTAGCTGAAAAGACGTGTCATCTTATCCGCTGTGAAATGTTTACCCAGTGAGGACGTGTCACCGTGACCACTGTGAAATAGGTAGCTAAGGGGGGTGGGGGGGGGGGGGGGGGGGGCATGTCATCTTCATGACTTGAAGTGTTTAGCCAATGAGGACGTGTCATCTCTCGATGACTGTGAAATATTTAGCTAAGGGGGACGTGTCATCTTAACCGCTCTGAAGTGTTTGGCCAACTAGGGTGTGCTGTGTTCAAGATCGTGAAATGTTTAGCCAGGATTTGATGTGCCACCTTAAACGACACGTGAAGTGGTTCAGCCCCACAAGAAAGTGTCATCTTTGCGACTGTGAAGTGCTTAGCGACTGAGGAAGTGTCAACTGTGCGACTGTGAAGTGCTTAACCGGTGACGGAGGAAATGTCATCTTGAGGAGCGCGAAGTGTTGTATGGCAGACGAGGAAGTGTCATCTTCACGTTTGTGTGTCATGTTAAGCCCTGACGACATGTCACCGTGTGGATGCAGGATCTAGAGTCAACAGCCAAAAATCAGTGGGGGGCCCGCGCTCATGATGATGAGCAGTGGTTGTGCAGTCCGTTGGATTATTGTGGGCCGGTGTAACCAGCGCAGGACCTGCCATCCCCGATTGGGCTGCAGCGCTGTTACAACCGTTGAGGATCTTTTCTGTTCATGGCTGTGAAGGTTAAGTGATGGGGGAGGGGGATCTATTCTGTAGACGATTGTGAAAGTAAGGTTAATTGACGGAGGATCCGTTCTGTAGATGATGGTGAAAGCAAGGTTAAGTGATGGAGGATCTATTCTGTGGATGATTGTGAATGATTTTAGTGACTGAGGATCTGTTCTGTTGGTAATTGTTAGAGGTTCAGTGACTGCAGATCTGCTCTGTCAATGATTGCGAAAGGTGTAGCGATTGAAGATTAATAGCTGTGACGATTGTGACAGCTTTAAGTACCCACGATTGTCAAAAGTAGGTTCTGCAGTATTGTCGAAAATTTAGTTACTGAGGATCTGTGATACTGACGATTGTGAAAGGTTTTAGTCACTGAAGATCTGAGGTATTGCTGATTTTGACGGTTTAGGTTGCGAGGATCGATCGTATGGATGATTGTTAAAAGTTTAAGCCTCTAGGGGGTCTATGTTACTAATATTTGTGAAAGGTTTAGCAACGTTGGATCTATGGTATTGTTTATTGTGAAAGTTAAGGCATTTGAGATCCGTGGTATGATGATTGTGAAATGCTCAGTTACTGAGAATCTGTAGTGTCGACGACTGTGAAAAAGGCTCAGTTACGTGGGATCTACGTTACTGACGATTCTGAAAAGTTCAGCAGCCGAGGGGATTTGTAGTGCTGAGGATTGTGAAAAGGCTGTCTGGAGCGGATCAGTGGCCTTGATCACGGTAAACGTCTGTGCGTACGAAAGCGTGATATAGCTCATGTGGAATGTCGTCGCAGTGAGAGTGCACGTAGGTAGTGTTTAGTCATTGGACACACACGAGTGCTTCAGGTACTGTGAAATGTACTGGCTTGACGACAGCGGAGTAGGTTCCAAAACAAAGTGACAGAGGGCAGAAAACGAAGCAAAATTTTGAAAGAGAAGGGGTTAGTTACCGCCAAGGACACAGACAGAGTACAGGACTCTGTACTCTTGTTTGTCTGTATCCTTGGCGGTAAGTAACCTCTTCTCTTTCTCAATTTTGACAGCGGAGTTGTTATTGTCAGTATAGACCAGTTACTATCGTCGTTGTATTTTGCACCCAGAAATAGAGATAAGTGACTGTCTACTTTTCAGTTTTGACACCGGAGTAGCTATAGTCAGTATAGACCAGTTACTATCGTGGTTGTATTTTGCACCCAGAAATAGAGATAAGTGACTGTCTACTTTTCAGTTTTGACAGCGGAGTAGCTATAGTCAGTATAGACCAGTTACTATCGTGGTTGTATTTTGCACCCAGAAATAGAGATAAGTGACTGTCTACTTTTCAGTTTTGACAGCGGAGTAGCTATAGTCGGTATAGACCAGTTACTATCGTGGTTGTATTTTGCACCCAGAAATAGAGTTAAGTGACTGTCTACTTTTCAGTTTTGACACCGGAGTAGCTGTAGTCAGTATAGACCAGTTACTATCGTGGTTGTATTTTGCACCCAGAAATAGAGATAAGTGACTGTCTACTTTTCAGTTTTGACAGCGGAGTAGCTATAGTCAGTATAGACCAGTTACTATCGTGGTTGTATTTTGCACCCAGAAATAGAGATAAGTGACTGTCTACTTTTCAGTTTTGACAGCGGAGTAGCTGTAGTCAGTATAGACCAGTTACTATCGTGGTTGTATTTTGCACCCAGAAATAGAGATAAGTGACTGTCTACTTTTCAGTTTTGACAGCGGAGTAGCTGTAGTCAGTATAGACCAGTTACTATCGTGGTTGTATTTTGCACCCAGAAATAGAGATAAGTGACTGTCTACTTTTCAGTTTTGACACCGGAGTAGCTGTAGTCAGTATAGACCAGTTACTATCGTGGTTGTATTTTGCACCCAGAAATAGAGATAAGTGACTGTCTACTTTTCAGTTTTGACAGCGGAGTAGCTATAGTCAGTATAGACCAGTTACTATCGTGGTTGCATTTTGCACCCAGAAATAGAGATAAGTGACTGTCTACTTTTCAGTTTTGACAGCGGAGTAGCTATAGTCAGTATAGACCAGTTACTATCGTGGTTGCATTTTGCACCCAGAAATAGAGATAAGTGACTGTCTACTTTTCAGTTTTGACACCGGAGTAGCTATAGTCAGTATAGACCAGTTACTATCGTGGTTGTATTTTGCACCCAGAAATAGAGATAAGTGACTGTCTACTTTTCAGTTTTGACACCGGAGTAGCTGTAGTCAGTATAGACCAGTTACTATCGTGGTTGTATTTTGCACCCAGAAATAGAGATAAGCGACTTTTTATTCGTCCTTTTTTTTTTTTGAAAATTGTTTTGAATGTTATTTGTCCTGCCTGAAGAAGACGCAATAGGTTTAAACACATTGTGTTTGTTTTGTAATTCGTTTGTTCCTTCGTTTGGCGGCGCAGTAATTCTGTTTTCACTTTCGTTTCAATTTCCCGCCTGCCGTCACCCTACACTGAAAGCGACAAGGACCAGTTGCCTTAGTGATGGTGGAGTGGCTTAGTCCCTCCACTGTCCCGAGCATCTTGGTGATTACTAAGAACATTAATCAGTATACTAGGCATGTGGTTTAGCTGATCATAGAGTAAATTATAAAGTAGTAGGGTAACACTTTGCTCTCACGAAAAAAACAAGTACACGCTTTCTTCATTGGGAGCGAGAGTTAACCTACTTGTTTCTTATTTCCTGTTCACGGTTCCTTGCCTCAGTTCATGTTTACTGTCATTACAATCGAATCGAGGTTACCTGTAGTTGTAACTGTTCGTCCTTGTACTTGTCTGACAATATTCAAGATCGAAAAGGCTGCGCCTGTCTTGAATAAATGTTGATTTATAATTCGAGGGTTGACTTACAGAACCCAGTATCTCCCTTAATATATATATATATATATGTGTGTGTGTGTGTGTGTGATACTGGGTTCTGGCAGTCAACCCTCGATTTGTTTATTTCTCCAGTTGTTGTTGCTGTGTAGATGTGTCCAGTACGGGGTATATAGGCAAGCTTGGGACATCGTTTGTTGTTTTTTTTTTGTTTTTTTTTTTAGGGGGGTGATGTTTCCTTTGTTCTGTGTGCTCTGTGCTGTCATTTCTGCTAGGCGGAGTGGTTTAGTCAGGATGGACTGGTCACCATAGTGATTGAGGAGTGGTTTAGTCAGGATGGACTGGTCGCCATAGTGATGGTGGAGTGGTTTAGTCAGGATGGACTGGTCACCATAGTGATGGTGGAGTGGTTTAGTCAGGATGGACTGGTCACCATAGTGATGGTGGAGTGTGTTAGTCAGGATGGATGGTCACCATAGTGATTGTGGAGTGGTTTAGTCAGGATGGACTGGTCGCCATAGTGATTGTGGAGTGGTTTAGTCAGGATGGACCGGTGACCTTGGTGATTGAGGACCAGTTCAGTCAGTACGGACTCGTCGTCTTGGTAAACGTAGAGTAGTTAAGAGCCAGAGTGGACTCAGACAGGGTTTGAGGTGAGCCAGTGGCTTAAGCGTTGTCCTTGATGTATGTAAAACACAGGGCCAGCATAGATTGTGAAGCATGTGCACGGCGCTTGGTTAAAAAAAAAAGTAAGAAAAGATAAGTACTGTGGGCAAGACTCTTCTTACGTGGGAGTGCCTTTTGCGCATTTTAAGTGATGACATTGTCTTCGGTGTGTGTGTGTGGTGTGTGCGGGCGGGTGGGCGAGCGTGCGTGGTGTGTGTGTGTGTGAGAGAGAGTGACAGAGAGAGAGAGAGATTACAGCAATGAACTAACAGAGATTGATAGACACTGGGTAGAAGAGAGAGAGGGCGAAGAAGGAGACGAGGGTGAATGTAAGCCTTCACTATCGATGCCTCTGTCGGCATGCTGTCGTGGGAACAGAATCATCGAGCCATGATTAGTTGTTGCCTTTCGTCATCTGACTGAGACTGATCAGCAGTCCCCAGTCTGGTTGTGTTCGTCCGTCCATGGTCTCGAACACAGACATTCCACCTGGAATTCTATGGTATTTTTACCACCACGGAAAGAAAATCAAAATCCAACCAATGATTGTGGTAAAAACCGGCAATTGCCGGTAAAATACCCGTTTGCAAAAGTAGAATTTTTTTTTAGTTTTTTGTTGGTTGGTTGGTTGTTGTTTTTTTTGAGCTGCCGGTGCCAGAGATCGTTTCTTTTTTTTTTCTTTTTTCTTTTTTTTTTTTTTTTTTTTTGCTTTGCTTTTGTTAGGACCGGCAGTTTAATCATAACAGAGGTTGCGTTACAATGATGAATGAACACCAACTCTGTTCTTTGATTGTCAAGTAGCATGTGCATCAAGGTCAGACTGAATTTTTTTTTTTAATTCCATCGCATTGTGTGTAAGTAGCACGGTTTTTTTGTTTGTTTGTTTGTTTTGTTTTGTTTTTAATGTGCGTGCGCAACCTGCGTCATGCTGATTTGATGATTGTGCCGCTGGTTCAAAGTCAAAGGCACCCGTGGTCTTGATACCGCTGAAGGACGGTACAGTACAAGTAGTAGAAGTCAGCCATCGTTGAATCTGTCGTAGTCTTAGATCTGATCCTGGACAGGAAAAAAGGAAGAAAAAGAAGAAAGAAAAAAAAACCGTCAAAATCTTTTTTTTTTTTTTTTCTTTTTGTAAACTAATGAGCAGAAAGTAGACTCTGACAGTGTTGGGAAATGTACAAAGTTCGAGTCTCCTGTCGAATGTGAGAGATGACATCAAAAAAAAAAAAAAAAAAAAAAAAAGCCAATCATGCAGCCGGGTCCGTGTCTGTGAACCTAAATTTTTGTCGCTGATTTTCATTTCTCTCGGACCCAGTTCTCAAATTACTGTTGCTAATATAATAGAGCAGGGAAGACCTAGTTAGTGGTGGGACTGGTGTGTAGAGTTTTCCCCCAAGCATGATCACTGATCCATCCTCGATCCTCCCAGAACAGCCATCAAAGGTGGAGAATAGGGCCATGGGGGGAGTAGGAGATTATTATAAGAAAAGAAATAAGAGTAATTAAAACTAAAACGAAAGGAATATAATATGTATTCCTTTCGTTTTAGTTTTAATTACTCTTTTCATATATAATATATATATATTTTAATATATATATATATATATATATATATATATAATATACTAGGCCTACTACAGAGATAGTCATGATGCTCTTTATTGAACCAGCAGTCCTTGAAGACATGGATGAATAAAATTGGGAAATAATTCACGGTCTTGGGTGTCTTGAGTGGTTGTGTGGATCGTGTGTACTTGCAGGATTGGATGCTTTGAACGAAAATGATGTTTTTTTGATTGCTTGCTTGCTTTCTTGCCAGTTTAACGCTTTCTGTATGTTGGCCTACACCGACATCCAGTGTGATAAGACGACCGGAGGAGCAGTTGAGAATGAGAAAGAACAATGGAAAGAATGGAGGGGGGGGGGGGGGGGGGGGGGGGCAGTGCAGAACGGTGAGATGAAACGTCAGGCAAACAAAGAAAGCGAAGAAATAATGAAGAAGTGTGGTGGTGGTAAAAGGAAGGCACGTTTCTAGGAGAGAAACAAATGCTATAGACAGAAACAGACGGCCAAAGAAGGAGAAAAGAAAAAAATACTATGGACAGAAACAGACAGCTTTAGATTGAAGGAGAAACGAAAAAAAAAAAACAAAAAAAACAAATAAAAAAAAAAAAACTATGGACGGAAAGAACAGCCAAGATGAAGGAGAAGAAAAAAAATACTATGGACAGAAACATCAGCCTTAGATTGAAGGAGAAAAGAAAAAAAGATACTATGGACAGAAACATACAGCCTTAGATTGAAGGAGAAAAGAAAAAAAGATACTATGGACAGAAACAGACAGCGAGAAAAGAAAAAAAAAATGCTACGGACAGAAACAGACAGCCAAAGAAGGAGAAGAGAAAAAAAATACTATGAACAGAAACAGACAGCTTTAGATTGAAGGAGAAAAGAAAAAAAAAAGACTATGGACAGAAACAGACAGCCTAAAGAAGGGAAAGGAAAGAAAAAAAACAACACTATGGACAGAAACAGACAGGAAAAGAAAAAATACTATGACGAAACAGACAGCCTTAGATTGAAGGAGAAAAGAAAAAAATACTATGGACAGAAACAGACAGCCAAAGAAGGAGAAAGAAAACAATACTAGAAACGACACCAGAAAGAAACAACTATGGACAGAAACAGATCAGCCAAAGGAGAAAAGAAAAAATACTATGGACAGAAACAAGCTTAATGAAGGAGAAAAGAAAAAAAACTATGGACAGAAACAGACAGCCAAAAAGGAGAAAAAAAATCTTGGACAGAACAAGCAGCCAAAGAAGGAAGAAAAAAAATATTGGACAGAAACAGACAGCCTTAAAAGGAGAAAAGAAAACAATACTGTGGACAGATACAAGCATCCAAAGAAGGAGAAAAGGAAAAAAAAATGATGTGGACAGAAACAGACAGCCTTAGAAGGAGAAAAGAAAAAAAAACTATGGACAGAAACAGATTTAGAAGGAGAAAAGAAAAAAAAATACTATGGACAGAAACAGACAGCCTTAGAAGGAGAAAAGAAAAATACTATGGACAGAAACAGACAGCCTTAGAAGGAGAAAAGAAAAAAAAACTATGGACAGAAACAGACAGATTTAGAAGGAGAAAAGAAAAAAAACTATGGACAGAAACAGACAGATTTAGAAGGAGAAAAGAAAAAAAATACTATGGACAGAAACAGACAGCCTTAGAAGGAGATAAAGAAAACACCGTGGGCGGAAACAGGCGGCCGAAGAAGGAGAAACGGACAAAAAAAATAATATGGACATAAACAGACAGCTTAAAGAAAAAATGGAAAAAAAATACTATGGACAGAAACAGATAGCCTTAGATTGAAGGAGAAAAGAAATAAGAATACTATGGACAGAAAGAGACAGCTTTAGACTGAAGGAGAAAAAATGCAATGGACAGAGACAGACAGCGAAATAAGGAGAAAAGAAAAAAAAATGCTGTGGACAGAAACAGACAACCAAAGAAGGAGAAATGGAAAAAAAATACTGTGGACAGAAACAGACAGCCAAAGAAGGAGAAATGAAAAAAAAACTATGGACAGAAACAAAACAGCCAAAGAAGGGGAAAAAATACTATGGCCAGAAGAAGACAGCCAAAGAAGGAGAAAAAAATACTGTAGACAGAAACAAACAGGCTAAGGAGAAGAAAAATACTGTAGACAGAAACAAACAGGCTAAGGAGAAGAAAAAATACTGTAGACAGAAACAAACAGGCTAAGGAGGAGAAAAAATTACTATGGACAGAAACAAACGGCCAAAGAAGGAGAAAAAAAATACTATAGACAGAAACAAACGGCCAAAGAAGGAGAAAAAAAATACTATGGACAGAAACAAACAGGTTAAGAAGGAGAAAAAAAATACTGTAGACAGAAACAAACAGGCTAAGGAGGAGAAAAAATTACTATGGACAGAAACAAACGGCCAAAGAAGGAAAAAAAAAATACTATAGACAGAAACAAACGGCCAAAGAAGGAGAAAAAAAAATACTATGGACAGAAACAAACAGGTTAAGAAGGAGAAAAAAATACTGTAGACAGAAACAAACAGGCTAAGGAGGAGAAAAAATTACTATGGACAGAAACAAACGGCCAAAGAAGGAGAAAAAAAATACTATAGACAGAAACAAACGGCCAAAGAAGGAGAAAAAAAATACTATGGACAGAAACAAACAGGCTAAGGAGGAGAAAAAAATACTATGGACAGAAACAAACAGGCCAAAGAAGGAGAAAAATACTATAGACAGAAACAAACGGCCAAAGAAGGAGAAAAAACTATAGACAGAAACTAACGGCCAAAGAAGGAGGGAAAAAAAAGTATACAGGAAAAAAGTATTTTAAAACAAAGAATTTTTGGGGAAAAAACACAAAAAAGAAGGTAACAAAGATAAAAGCATGGTGAGTGGTGGGCTAAGACATGATGTAGAGAGATGAGCTGTGTGTACATCTATTGCCTTACATTCCGCACATTGTATGGCGTGGGAGGATTGGAACTGCTCTTCTTGTCGACACTCTCTCCCTGTCTGTCTGTCTCTCTCTCTCTCTCTCTCTCTCTCTCTCTCTCTCTCTCTCTCTCTCTCTCTCTCTCTCACACACACACACACACACACACACAACACACACACACACACCGCCTTGCAAAAATGAACATTGGGTTCCAAGAGCCAAAAACTTTTTTTTAATTATCTTTTTCACATTCAGCCCTTCAGTTCTTAAGTCTTGTCACATATTCCATCAAATGACGGTCAGTTGTCCATCACTATCTTCTCACTTCAGTTTAGTTTCAGAATCAGTTGTTCACTGTTTATGCCTCAGCGTTTTCATTTCATCAACGATCCATTTTTTTTTTTTTTTTTTTTAATCCCTTACGTCTATCTCACTCAGACCCTCTGCCTTTAAACTTTATACAGGATTCCTCAGGCGATGATCTCCTGAAAACAAATGAACGAGTTACTCCCCACCCCCCCCCCCCCCCCCCCCCCCCCCCCCACCCCCCAACGAAAAAAAAAAATCAATTTCATCCTACACTAGCATCGTCTTCGCCTTCTTCGATTCTTCGATAACATCCACAGGTTATTGTCATGGTTTTCAACCCCAGCGTGACTGCGACTGCCACCGGTGAGAACCGAGTTCTTGATACCTTTTTCAGACAAGGTCAGGGGGCCGGAATAGCTCAGAGGTAGAGCGCCGGACTCGTAATCTTTGTGATCGTGGGGTTGCGGGTTCGAATCTCCGCCGGACCGTTTTGGTACACGGGGGATTTTTCCCTCGGAGTTAGCATTGGTTCTGACTCCATTTCCCATATACAGTCCTTCGAATGAGAGGAACCGAGGAGATTCAGTGTGTGAACGCACGCATAACATCTCGCACACACGTAAAATGCCATCACCAACTTTCGGAGGAGAAGGCCAGTTTGGCCGTTGGTATGTATGACATATTACACATAGCATGCACCTTCCCCGAAGTTGGAGTATGGCTGCCTTAATGGCGGGATGAGATAATGGTCATACACACAAAACTCCACTCCCTCTGTTGGGTAGATTGGATTAATCCTTGCCTATCTATAAAGGGAGTGTCCGCAGGAGTATCAGCCTGCGTACGCAGGAGCGAAAAGAAAAAAAAAGCCTAGGTCAGTGCTGACATCTCTGTCCCACCACTTCCATTTTACAGACTGACGCCGTTCTGTAGGAAGGAAGTGAGTCTCTTAAGGTGTTATTACTTAATCGTATTACTAACTTTCTACAGAATCAACTGCACTTTGAAAGTAGATCGTCTAATTGTCTTTTCTTACTAAAGGAATGAATGCAAACCATTTCCCTTTCTGTCTGTCTGTCTCCGTGTGTGTGTGTGTCTGTCTGTCTGTCTGTCTCTCTCTTCTCTCTCCTCTCTCTCTCTCTTCTCTCGTCTGAGTGTGTGTGTGTCTCTCTCTCTCTCTCTCTCTCTCTCTCTCTCTCTCTCTCTCTCTCTCTCTCCCCCTCTCTCTGAGCTGCTAGGGAAAGTCATCGATGAATCGCCAGCAGCGTTTCACATTGCTAAAGTGACTCACGCTGAAAAAAATCTTTTTCAATTTTTCACAATATTTCGTTCCCTAAACATCTCATCTACTAAACTCTTGAGAGTTGCACAAATTAACAGTCACTGTGCATTCAGTGTTATCGTTTTTTTATTGTGTGTGTGTGTGTGTGTGTTTTTGGTGGGTTTTTTGTTTTTTTTTTTGAGAGCGTGCGATAAACTCGGAAGAATAAGCCCATTTGTCTGGCTCACTTTGGAGAGGATTTTACCTTTTTCTTCAGTAACAGGGCGAAAGTTAGCGAAAGAATAAACTTTCAGGTAAAAAAAAAAAAAAAACAAAACTTCTTTAGCCCTACATTGTCAGATTGCGAAGACTGTCTTAGTGTAGAAGCGCAGAAATGGGTAGTTTTATGAGAGACATGGTGCTTGGTGATAAGTTGAAAGCAGTGTAGCCCTTGACCCATTTTAAACTGAATTTTCTTTAGTTGAAGTGAATCTCATCACAGATTACCTCGAGCTAAAATTCACATACCTCAGAGACGAATACAGAAACCTGAGTTGTTTTTTTTTGTTGTTGTTGTTGTTTTCATTCTTTCTTTCTTCCGTTTTTTTTTTCTTTTGTCTCTCCCCCCCCCCCCCCCCCCCCCCCCCCCCCCTCCCTTTCTTCTTTTTAAGCGTTATCTCCGTCTCTTGATGAAACTTTATCATCAGTTTGTAATATTTCACCATCATCGATGATGCAGGGTGACCGAATCTCTCAAAGAACGGATGCTGCTCTTTAGTTTTCAGGGCGTGCACTGAGCGTGGAGAGAGTAATTAACGAAGCAATGTACATGCGTGCGCGCGCGCTGTGTGTGTGTGTGGTCAAAAAGCGCGCACGTGAGTATTTGTATATTTGTGTGTGTGTGTGTGTGTGTGCGTGCGTGCGTGTGTGTGGGCGTGTGTGTGTGTGTGGAGAGAGAGAGAGAGAGGGAGAGAGCGCGTTGGTGCGTTGTGGTGTGTGTGTGTTGTGACATTTGCTGGATCCGCCAACATGCCTCCCACATTTTGATCCGAACCAGACTGATCAAAATACTGCGGAGAAACAAAAAACACGGGTTTGTGATGTTATTTCCGGTGCTCTCTCTCTCTCTCTCTCTCTCTCTCTCTCACACACACACACACACACACACACACACACACACACACACTCGCGCGCGCGCGCGCCACACACACACACACACACACACACACCCCGCGCGCGCGTGCGCACACACACACACACACGGGCAGAAAAAAAAAAAAAAATCCAGCATAAACATGTCAGTCAAACCACGGGATGGGTTCGACTCATAGTTCAGACGCCTACCACCCGACAAAAAGCTTCACAACGACTTTCACCTGCTATTTTCTCTTCATCGATTCTCTGTACCTACCCGTCACCATTCGCAGACGACGTTTCCATTTTGGCGCTAGAATAGTTTGTTTATGTACTAAAATTAGTCAAAGCCGTTACCAATTTTTTTTTTTTTTTTTAATGGTAGATTCGGAGGCCGAAGTGTGACCCCTGCTGGAGTTATGTGGAGAAAACCAATGTTTCAAATGACAGAAACATGGTGGTGGTTTTACAGCACCAAAATAGACGTGTCATGAGAAAGTGCTGTCGGCTAGGATGGTGGGAGTAGGAAATGGAGGTGGGGGTAGGAGGGATGGTGGTGGTGGTGGTGATGGTGATGGTGGTTATTGAGACGCTGGTTACAAATTCTGTGGGATGAAATGAACGCGGGGGGGGGGGGGGGGGGGGGGGGGGGGGGGGGGGGGGGGGGGGGGGGTGTGGGGGGGGTTTTTGATTTAATGTCGGGGTGCATGTGGCAGATTTTGTTGTTCTGTTGTTGAAACGTTTGTTTTGTTTCTGTTTGTATCATTTTATATCTCTATTGCTCTATCACTATCATTTTATCACCCTATCTAATCTATCTATCTATCCTGTCTGCTGTCTAGCTGTCTCTCTATCTTTATCTAGTACATTTATCCATGTCTACTACCACCTACTATACACACACTACTATACAGCTGCTGCTGTACTACTACTACTACTACTACTACAATTAACCACACACATCAACGGAATGTTTAAATGCTTTTCTTCTACAGTAAAAATTGTAACTCATACAGGTTGCAACTGTACTTAAACTAACAAAAAGAAAAGAAAAAAAGCTAAACACAGAACTCAGGGTTGTAAAAAAAAAAAAAAAAAAAAAAAAAGACTACTGTAGGCAACCTGACATGGAGCTGAATTTCTGAGTGCTAGTTCCCATATTACAAACTATTTTCGCTTAGGGGTGACATCTCTCTCTCTCTCTCTCTCTCTCTCTCTCTCTTCTCTCCTCCTCTCTCTCCTCTCTTGTGTGTGTGTGTGTGTGTTTGAGTGTGTGTATATGTGTGTGTGTGCATGTGTGTGTGTGTGTGTGTGTGTGCGCGTGTGTGTGCAAGCGCGCGTACGCATTGTGTGTGTGTGTGTGTGTAGTTTACAAGTCTTACAGTTTGCAGCACATGAGGGCATTCTTGTCAATACATACTTGATTTACTTGTTTGCTTCGTTGCCCCCCCCCCCCCCCCCCCCTCTCTCTCTCTCTCTCTCTCTCTCTCTCTCTCTCTCTCTCTCTTAAAATGAAAGTGTTTTTTTTTTTTTTTTGCTGCGATTTACGGCAAATTGATATGTCTTAAGTCACACACACAAACACACACGCGCACACACACACACACACACACACACACACACACACACACACACACACACACACACACACACAAGCGCGCGCGGGAAAAATAAAATGGAGAGTTCAGCTAATAAAAGTTTCAACAATACAAATCAAACGTACAAAAATGTAGCGAAACTAGGTGAATAGCGCGTTGTAGTTATGTCCACAATGAACACAGCTGATGTCTCCTTTGAGAAGAAGTCATTGTGGATCAGCGTGACCCGTGTCCATCTTGTCTGCTGGTGTGCAGTGATGAACATAATCATGGAGAGAACTTTCAGCTTCCTCCTACCCCCAGTCTGGCACCAGACGGATTCCTTCTTTCAGCTCTACTCCTGAAGAGGCGGTGTGAATGCTAGTCTTTCACAGGGGGCCATTCAATCGTAATCCCCTGTGTCATATGCCTGGGAAAGAACTGTAGATGACTAGAGCGTTGTCTCAAAAAAATGAATAAATTAATTCTTTAAAATGAATGAAAAAAAAAAAATGCTACATGGAAACCAAAGCATTCTCAGACCGTTACACACTAAACAGAGAAAGACACTGGATGGTGTGACATGCTGGTGACTGCTCAGCTCATGAACAGACCAAATTTCACCGAGAAATGTGTTGTGACAAAAGAATAATACAACACAACACATGCAACACAACAGCATATAGCGCAATGCAAAGTCACAGGAGAGTGATACAACTCAAAACATACCACACAGCGCAATACAGGGCAGTGCAAAGTCACAGGAGAGTGATACAACTCAATACATACCACACAGTACAATACAGCACAATACAGGGCAATGCAAAGTCACAGGAGAGTGATACAACTCAATACATACCACACAGTACAATACAGCACAATACAGGGCAATGCAAAGTCACAGGAGAATAATACAACTCAATAATACCACACAGCACAATACAGGGCAATGCAAAGTCACAGGAGAGTGATACATCTCAATACATACCACACAGCACAATACAGGGCAATGCAAAGTCACAGGAGAGTGATACAACTCAATACATACCACGCAGCACAATACAGGGCAATGCAAAGTCACAGGAGAGTGATACATCTCAATACATACCACACAGCACAATACAGGGCAATGCAAAGTCACAGGAGAGTGATACAACTCAATACATACCACACAGCACAATACAGGGTAATGCAAAGTCACAGGAGAGTGATACATCTCAATACATACCACACAGCACAATACAGGGCAATGCAAAGTCACAGGAGAGTAATACAACTTAATACATGCCACACAGCACAGCACAGCACAGCACAATACAGGGCAATGCAAAGTCACAGGAGAGTCATACAATTCAATACATGCCACACAGCACAATACAGAACAATACAGGGCAATGCAATGTCACAGGAGAGTAATACAACTCAATACATACCACACAGCGCAATACATGCCACACAGCACAATACAGCGCAATGCAATGTCACAGAAGAGTCCTACAACTCAATACATACCACACAGTACAATACATGCCACACAGCACAATACATGCCACACAGCGCAATACATGCCACCCCGCACAATACAGCGCAATGCAATGTCACAGAAGAGTCCTACAACTCAATACTACCACACAGCACAATACATGCCACACAGCACAATACATGCCACACAGCACAATACAGGGGAACGCAATGTCACAAGAGAGTCATACTCCTCAATACATGCCACACAACACAACACAGCACAATACAGGGCAATGCAATGTCTCAGGAGAGTAATACGACTCAATACATACCACACAACACAATACATACCACACAGCACAATACAGGGCAATGCAATATCTCAGGAGAGTAATACGACTCAATACATACCACACAGCACAATACATGCCGCACAGCACAATACAGCGGAACGCAATGTCACAGGAGAGTCATACAACTCAATACATGGAACACAGCATAATACAGCACAATACAGGGCAATGGAACACAGCATAATACAGCACAATACAGGGCAATGCAAAGTTAGTGTCCCACAGAGGTTCATAAATAACAGCTTTCAGCTGTCGCAGGTACGTGCTTTCCCACGGACCTTAATGTTTTGTCATCTGAATGATTCAAACTTTAGGCGATTTCAAAGTGGTTGTGTGTGTGTGTGTGTGTGTGTGTGTGTGTGTTGTGTGTGTGTGTGTGTGTGAGCGCTTGTGTGTGTGAGCGCTTGTGTGTGTGTGTGTGTGTGTGTGTGTGTGTGTGTGAGTGAGAGAGAGAGAGAGAGAGAGAGAGCGCTGAGTGCGTGTGTGTGTTTGTTTTGTTGTGTGTGTGTGTGTGTGTGTGTGTGTGTGTGTGTGTGTGTGTGTGTGTGTTCTTCAATTTAACGTCTTCCCACTTAACGTGATTGCAGACAGATTGTGTAATGATGTGCGTGTGTGTGTGTGTGTGTGTGTGTGTGTGTGCGCGCGCGCGCGCGCACGTATGTGTGTGTGTACGTGTGTATGTGTGTATTTATGTGTGTGTGTGTGTGTGTGTGTACGTGTGTATGTGTGTATTTATGTGTGTGTGTGTGTGTGTGCGTGCGTGCGCGCGCGCGAGTGTGTGTGTGTGTGAGTGTGTGTGCGTGCGCGCTTGTGTGTGTGTGTGTGTGTGTGTGTGTGTGTGTGTGTGTGTGTGTGTGTGTGGCGCGCGCGGTTTTTTTTCTTTTTTTTTTTTCTTTAAACAAGTGAGGGGTTGTTGAAAGTTAAAGATAAATTCCTACTGGACTGCGTAATAAATGTGGGCATAACGAACAAAGAAAAGCATAATTATTTAACATATTAGGTAATGTCAGTGGTGTCGATCTATCATGTGAAATATTTGTACCAGCCTTGTGCACTGTATTCTTTGCTCTTGGACAGTCTAGTAATAGGTGACTTACACTAAGAATTTCCCCACATATGCACTTAACATTTTTGCTGTATTTGGTTCGAAGTGAATTCAAACGCATCCTATGAATTAAGGTTACTACCTGTCTAGACATCGGACTTTTGAATTTGTCTAATTTAGTCTGGGGTGAATGTCAGGATTTGGTTATATACAATTGTGAAAATATTGACTATCTGTGTCCCTCAATAACTTTTTGAAACTGTTAAAGGATGCTTCATTAATCAAAGTATAACATTCTGATAGATCTAACGGAATGTTCAGTGCAGTCGTGCCTTCAATGTTTCGAGCTGCTCTCCGGGCAGCTTGATCAACTTTCTCATTTGTTGAGATTCCACAATGTGAGGGCACCCAGCAGAACGTCACATTTATTCTTTTCATCGATAGGAGATGTGTCACGTAATTGATTTCTGTAATTGTCTTACAACGAATCTTTGGATTTAAAGACTGTAAGGCAGAAAGAGCTGACTTTGAGTCACTGCACAGTAAAAGTGGACAATTTTCTATGGAAGAATTCAAAACATACTTTAGGGACATTAAAATAGCAACTAATTCTGCAGTAAAAACTGACAAGTGTATGCCAAGATGATATAATTTCTCTACTTTTAATTTTGGTATTATAAAAGCTGCTCCTGCTCTATGGTCATCTAACACTGAGCCAACTGTAAAAATTTGAAGATGATCCTTATATTGATTTTCCAAATGAGAATTTACATAATATTTTAAAAGATATGGAGGGTCGTTTTTGTTCAGTTCAGTATAGTTTGTGTCATAATTTGCTTTGGTTTGTTTCCATTTGGGAATGGGTGAAAAAGACGAATTGACAGCTATTTCACTTTGGTTAATGTTGGTTTTTTTAAGAAGAGTAGATGTGTATGACTGAATAGATTTAGTTGATTTTATGTATTTTGCTCTTTTAGCAAAATCTGTCTCTGAATTGAGAGATACTTCATTTGTACAGAAACTTTTCTGTGAAAGGTTCTTTAAAACAAATTTAGAGGAGGACATTTTTCGAAACTCCTTCAAAGGTAAGATTCCAATTTCATTATACGTCCCAATGTTACATGTATGTGTGGGAACTCCAAGAGCAAGTTTATATGCTTTGCAGTCTACACTTTGTAACTTATTAAGTAAATGCTGTGGAGCACTGAAGAAGACTTCTTGAGCATAAATCAATCTAGACCGCACAAGAGCAGAAGATAGGAGTGTTAAGCTCTCTTTATCTTGTCCCCATTTTTGTTTGCTTATGATCTTTAGAAAGTTTAAACTTTTTCTTGCTTTATTCAAAATATATTGAATATGTTGGCTCCATGACAGTTTTGATGTTAAATACACTCCTAGGAATTTAACAGATTTGACGTATTGTAAGACCGACCCATTCAGGGTAAATTGTGGAAGTTTCTCTGGGTCATATCCAGAGTTAAAAAGCATTAGATTTGTTTTTTCGGTCGACAGTATCAATCCATTTTCATGTAAGAAACTACTGATTTTGTTTAATTCATGTTGATATTTGATCTTTATGTAATTTAAGGATCTTAATGGGGTTTTTCTTTTCATAGTGACTTTCATCCACAGACATATGTCATCAGCAAACTGTACTAAAACTATGTCTTTGGATAAGCCTTTTGTTATATCTGCAATTAGGATATTAAATAAAATTGGAGATAATACTGATCCTTGTGGAAGACCCATTTCCAGTATTCTAGTGTTGGAATATGTATGCTCTATTCTTGTTTGAATAATTCTACTTTGAAGAAAAACTTTGACATAGTTATACATGGTTCCATTTATTCCAATAGTTTTCAGTTTATAACAAAAGTCGTTCATGCCATACTTGTTCGTATGCTTTCCTTATGTCAAAGAACGTTGCCAGGATATTTTTTCGACTTGCGAATTGTTGTTTGACATGTGTTGTGAGTTTCACTAGATGTTCTGTTGCTGATCTGCCTTTCTGAAAACCAGCTTGATTTATAGGGATAATTTGATGTTTGGTACAAAAATAAAGTAATCTGTTTAGGACAATTCTTTCCATTAGTTTGCATGTATGCGACGTTAGGGCAATTGGGCGGTAGCTGTTTATGTTACTTCGAGATTTTCCTTGTTTATGTATAGGAACTATGATAGAGTGCTTCCATAATGAAGGCAAATTGCCATCTTCCCAGCATTTTTGAATGAATACTGAGATAAAGCGCTTTACATTAGGTGGCACATGACGTAACATTTCATTAGAGACACCGTCTAAACCCACTGATGTTTTTCTGGTGCCTAGATTTGCAAGACATTCTTCTACTTCTTGAATTGTTATGGGAGCATTTAGATAGTGGTTTATACAGGGTCTGGATCGTTGTACATGGACTTTCCTTCTTCCTGTTCTCTGTGCAGTCTATTTACTGTTAACAAACTATCTTTACTGCTATTTTTGGCGAAAATGTCAACAAAAGCTTCGGCCTTTTCTAAATTAGAAGGGAAATCAGAGTTTGGAAGCTTGACAGGACATTTTGGCAAGTTTACTCCATTTTTCATTGTTCTTAATTTTTCCCACACTTTTTGGAAATCTTTATGATTTGATATTTCATTCTTACAAAAGTTAGACCAATATTGCTGTTTTGCTTGTGCTGTGATGTGATTAAAATGATTTTTTTACTCTTTTTTTCTCAAGAAGCTTTTTAGCGCGCTCTTCTCCTTTGCTTCGTAAATATTCTCTCAGTTTTATGTTTTTCTCCTTTTTCCCTTTTTCACATGCCTCATTCCACCAGGCATTACCTGCGTGCTTTTTTGAACTTGATTTGACAGGTTTTATCCTAGGTATTGACTGATTCGCAGCAGAAAGCATAGCATTCTGAAACCGATCGTATAGGTCGTCAATAGATTGAGTATCAAGTTCTTTTGTGTCGACATAGAATGTTTTTAGTAATTCCGTGAATTTACCCCAGTTAGCTAATTTATAATTATATTTTGGGACTTTTTCCTTTGTTAAATCTGTTGGTTCAGACCTTGAAGTTTCAAAGGTAGTGATGATAGCAATATGATCACTATTGAGTGTGTCATCAAGGGTTTGCCAATCACAAAGTGGCGCTAGATCTGGAGATATTAAAGTTAGATCTATTGCACTTGGCTTGTGCTTAGGGTTGTCAGGAATACGTGTTATTCTCCCGTCATTTAAAAGATATAAGGACGAGTCGACTAGATTTTCAATAAAACGGTTACTAGTAATTAACTGACAATCCTTTTCCCAAAACGGGGAATGTGCATTAAAATCTCCAGTTATAAGATATCTATTGTTTTCATCTGGTCTTATATGTAATGATCGTAACCATTCAGAATTAAACTCATTAGGTCCACGTGGTAGATAGATTGACACAACAGTTAATATGATGTTGGTGTTTACCTGAACCTTGACTGCGCAGGAATAGGAATCAGGTGTGTTTGGTGGAACAGGACTTGCACAGGAGGTGTAGTTCTCTCCTTCCTTAATGTATATGGCTACGTTGATTTTATCATTAGTTTTCCCCTCTTGAACAACTGGGGGGAAGTAATAGCCAGCGAGTTTAGGTAATTTGTTTCTATGTGTGTTTAGGGATTGTAAGGCCAATACATTGTAGTTTTCTTCTGCAAGTTTTTGTGCTAGTTGGTCAAGGGAGGTTATAATAGATCGACAGTTCCACTGAAATACCTTAAAAGAACCGTCTTTTAACATTAGAAATTTTCACTTATCAACAGATGAAATAGGTACCTGTAAGTTAATGCAAACGATATTCAGATAAAGTAAATAACAATTATATATTAATGAATGACTGTGCCAATGGAAAATGAATGATTATTTTTTATACTGCAATTTAAATATTAACGTGAGTTGCACTCTAGTCACAAGTGGTGCTGGTATTTTGCAAAGTTCCACTTTCGCCTGTCCCCCAGCACGCTGAACCTGTTGCTCCAGGGGTCCAGGCTGTAGAGCAGAGGATCTGGGTAGGGCTGGTAGTACCAGGACGGCTGGTACCGTGATCGTCGGGTCCTCCTGGGTCGGCTCCACAGCAGGTCTCTCACGTGACGCCCGATATTGCTGGCCAGGACGCTTGCACCACTGTTGGTGGGGTGGAGGCCGTCACGGAGATGCCAGGAGCTCGCGCGCAGGTTGTTATGGCTGATCAGGCTGATGTCCTTGTCTTCACTCAGCTCTGATGTCAGGAGGGCATTGAAGAGATCTCTCTTGATAGTCAGTTGAGTATCTGTGACTGGAGCTATTTTGCTGACGATTATTTTCAGACCAGGATTTCCTTTCTTAATATGTCTGATACACTGCACCAGATCTTTACTGCAGTCCGTGGGAGATGTTGACTTCAAATCATTTACTCCGCAGTGAATCAGTAGCGCATCGTGTTTTTGATATGCTGATTCAAATGTTTGTTGTATATCCTTGATTTTGAATGTTTTCCGAGATTCTGCTTGAAATCCAAAGGAATCTCCAAGTCTCTTATCATTGACTTTGCTTGTCACTGAATCGTGTATGAAAAGTAGACTTGGTAGACCAGACTCAATTTTTTCGTCATTCTTCTTTCCTTTCGAAGCAGAATCCTGACGTTTGGCTGTCGCCTTGACGTAATGTTTTTTTGCGTCACTTCGTTGTTTTTGCTGTGTTCTATTTGTCATTCTTTGGGCGTTTCCTTCGACTTTGGGCTTATTTGTTGGTCTTTTTTGCTGAGGGCCACTCTTCTGCTGCTCCGCGGGCGATGGTACTGGCCCCGAGCTGACTGCTTCAGCATATGATTTTATAACTTGGCTGTTCGGCAGTCTGAGTGGCTATGCTGACCATTGTCGTCATTTTGTTATTCTTTACGATCAGGTCAATTTTTTCGTTTTGATTTTGTATCGTTTTCTCTAAGCTGGAAATTCTATTGCATAACGTTTCTATTACTGTTTTCATGTCAGAAACAGTACTTACAGATCTCACGCTAGACCGGTTAGAAGGCCTGTGACTGGCAGATCCAAGCGTTCCACAGGTCGTTTGGTCCAGGGTAACGAAACGGTCCTCAGCTCTCGGTTTTCTTTCTCTCTTGTTCTTGGCCGATTTGCTTTTTCCTTGATCGCCGGTGTCTAAAATCAAAGTAGACAACGCTGAAGGACTTCGCGTCCAGGGTCTTGTTTTGGAGAACCTGGTCATTTTCCGGAACTTTGGCAAAAAACTCAGCAGGCGTGTTGTTTAGCTCTTTACCATAGCCGCCATCTTGTGTGTGTGTGTGTGTGTGTGGAGCGCTTGTGCGTGTGTATGTGTGCGTGTGCGCGCACGCGAGCGCTTGTGTGTGTGTGTGTGTGTGTGTGTGTGTGTGTGTGTGTGTGTGTGCTCTTAGAATACACAACCTCACGTCATTGCTCGCAAGTGGAGACTGAAACATAAAAAGCCAAACTGGAATGAATGAACCGCCAAAGGAAGGAACGAACGACAAAACAGACACTGACTCTATGCGTTTCGACCTATTGGGTCTTCATCAGGAAGGGAAAACGACATTCAAAACTATGGAAACAAAACAAAGGACGAACAAACAGTCACTTCATCCTTCGACCTTGGTACAAACGGTGGCGTAGGTGAAAGACTAAAGAGAAGAGGGTGGAGGGGAGAGGGCACAGAGTTAAACGATTACAATGCTCACGAAACGAGATACAAAAAATGGTATTGTATTCGGATGATGATGACGATGATGATGATGATGATGATGATGATGATGATGATTACAACAGGAACAACAACAACGATAACAAAAACAATCAATGTCATCATGATCTTCGTCTTCTTCTTCTTCTTCTTCTTCTGCCTCTTCTTTTTCTTCTTCTTCTTCTTCTTCTTCTTCTTCTTCTTCTTCTCTCTGTCTCTTAAAACTTCAGGAGTTTTGTCGCAAATGATAGAAACAGCGTACTTGTAACATTATTATAAAGCTTACATAAATGACTTTGGAAAACTAGAATCTGTGTAGATCTCTCTCTCTCTCTCTCTCTCCTCTCTCTCTCTCTCTCTCTCTTTGTGTGCGTGCGTGCGTGCGTGCGGCGCGCGCGCGTGCGTGTGTGTGTGTGTGTGTCTGTGTGTGTGTGTGTGTGGTGTGCGCGCGCGCGCGCGCGCGCGCGCGCGCGCGCTCTTTAAACACACAACCTCATTTCATTGCTGGTGTCCACTTAAAAAAAAAAAGCAAACAAACAAACAAAAAAAACTTACCGGCGTAATTGGATCTTTACAGTTTTGTTACATTGATTTTTAGAGTGATGGATATACCATAGCCTCATCATGCCTGGTTTAATTTACAGTCTGATCCTAGTTGGCGACATCAGACCCAGCGACTGCTAGAGTCAAACACATGTGACGAGGGTACGTCATAAAACTACAACCGGGGCCTGAGAGTCAAATATGATCACATCCCACCACCATACCCATTCTCTCTCTCTCTCTCTCTCTCTCTCTCTCTCTCTTCTCTCTCCTCTCTCTCTCTCTCTCTCTCTCTCTGTCGTGTATAT
>CM065733.1:35740483-35757983 GCA_033310375.1 Conus canariensis | reverse complement strand
TTTTCTCAAGTGGATTTCACCGTGTGTGGACTACTTCGTATATGCTACACCGCACATCTTTTCGAAGAAGTATAAAGGATTTATTTTGTTGAAGGCGAAACAAAAACCATTGATTTTACTGAAAGAGAAAACGACAACAAGACTTTGTTCATAGAAATACAGATGACTGATTTTGTTGGGTGAAATAAAAGGACTTTGGTCAAAGAGAAAGAAAGAAGACTGATTTTGTTGAAGGAGAATTACAGAGTACTGGTTTTGCTGACGAAAAAATAGAAAAGTCGACTATCGTCGAGGGAGAAAAGGAAGAATAGAGAAGTCTCATTTCTTTCATGGAGAAATAGAGAACGCTGATTTTGTGGAAGGAGAATGAGAGAAGGCTTATTTTGTTGAAAGAAAAAAAAAAAAAGACGACCGATTATGGTGAAGAGGGAAAACGGATATTTTCATTCTGTTGGAAAACAAAAAAGATAGAGGAGATTGTCGTGAAAACAGAAAAATTGAACAGATTGGTTTTATTGAAGAAGGAACCGAACACACTGATTTTGTTCTAAGAAAAAACGGAATAGATTAGTGTGTTCAGTTAGAAATAGAATAGACTGCTTTTGTTGAAGGAGAACGGAATAGATGAATGTGTTCAGTTAGAAATAGAATAGACTGCTTTTGTTGAAGGAGAGATAGAACAAACTTGTTTTTTCTATCATGTTTTCTAAGTATGTGGTTTGTTGATTGTGAGTTTTACATCATGTAGTGTTTAGAATGAACCTGTAAAGTCATGAATTTCCATGTGGATTAATAAAGCATTACTGAATTGAACTGAACTGAGTTTAAACTGATCGTGCTGAAGAGGGTTACGGTGAATGCTGTGCCAGTTACCTCCCCTCTGATGGTTGAAGGCAAGGGAAAAAAAAAAAAAAAACGCTTCTCGGTCCACTCAGCCGGATTGTCTGCCCACTTCTTCTTCTGTAGGCCCGTAGGGAGAAACGAAGGGGAGTAAATCTTACGATGAGGGCAGACTGTCATGGCGAGTGGACAGATGAAGGGACCACAGTACGCATAACGGCCAACCCTCCCGAAGTAGTCACGAATTTCCCTCATTTAGAAATTATTCCCGAAATCACGAATTCACTAAAGAAAAAGAAAAAAGAAGAGAAAAAAAAAAGAGAAAAAAATACTCTTTTGTGGAGACTGCTTTGTTGTTACACTTTTCTTTGAATTTGCTGCATAATTATATTTTTGTTGAGATTGTACTGTTACAGATTTCGTGAAGACTGCTACATTGTTACATTTTTTTTTTCGTGGAGATTGTTACTTATTGTCACATGTTTCTGTGAGTTTCCTTCATTGTTACATTTTTGTGTAGAAAAAAAAAATCCCGAAATCGCATTCTCTGTTTAAAATATGGGGGGTTGGAGTGGTCCTTTCTGAATGACGATGAGATAGTATTGCAGAATAAAGCCTGAACGATTGTACATGGATGTTTGCAATCACATAAATTTTAAAAAATGCATTTCCTTTTTTGTCAAACCTCACGGTCGTCAGCTGGAACATAAGTGGGTTAGAAGTGCTGTCGGTGTACAGCCGAACAACCCTGTACAACATCAGCATCACCTCAACCTCTTTCATCCCCGTGGTTCCCGGGGAATCATTGACTTCAGAAGCTAGACAGCTCTGAATACGTCAGTATGAGACCTCGTCAGGAGAGGGCTGGCTACAACAGGAATCGGTCTTTAAGGTATATGCCTGAAACACTCCATCTTCCCAGCCCTTTTTGCCTTTAAAAATTTTTCACTTTGATATTTTCTTTCCTTTTTCTTCTTCTTCTTTTTTTTTTTTTTTACGTCCGTGTAGTTGCTGTCCACACAATCAGTCCACATGACGGTGATGGGTGGACTGTTGTTATACAACGTAAAATGTCACAATGCAGCAACAGTCTGGATGAAAAATTTAGCAATTTGTTACAATTTTTTTTCTCTTAAAATTGTTGCTTACTCCATAAAGACGATACACTCCTTTGTTAATTTCTTTCTTTCTTTTTTTTCTTTTACCTTTGTTAATTTCTTGGCTTATAGATAATCTTGACTATTGAATCTTGATAACAAAACTAGAAGGGTAACTCTTGCTCCTATGACAAAATATTTACACGCCTATAACTCCATAAACAATGCTGCTTACAACACCAAAACGCCTAGCGTAAATGCCAACACAGAGCGTGAATCTGGAGTTTTGTCGATCAATAAGGACTGAACCCAGTGGTATATTGGGACTGAATTTTGGGTAATATGATGATATTATTTTCCATCAATTTGAATTGATCAGCATGTTAATATGCAGTTACAAGACATTTTTACATTACGCTGCCGACTTGGACAGCAGAAGACCAGTCACCGAAAGTTAAGTTTACAACTTCTATGGAATGATTATTCTCATAAGTCTCCCCCCCCCCCCCCCCCCCTCCCCCCTACTCCCCTGGTCCTGAGGATTTCGACGAGTGGTTTTTCAACATGATGCTGCTCCCAAATATTGATTTCTGTTTCCCCCTCCCAATTGTTTACACTGGAGAAGGCTGATGCAGCATCTTCCTTGAAATTTGTGATATTGTTACTCTTCTTTCGTGGATAACCCAGTTGCAAGTTGTACATCAGATGTATGTTTGTGACATTGTAACATTTTTCTTACAGACTGCTGCATAGTTGCATTTTTTCGTGGAGATTGCTACATTTTTACATTTTTTCATGGAGACTGCTTCATTTGTTACATTTTTTGTGGAGACCGGTGCCGGTTACGTTTTTTATTCTGACTGCTACATTGTTACAATTTTTCATGGAAACTGCTGCATTGTTACTTTTTTCCCCATGGAGACTGCTTCATTTGTTACATTTTTCGTGGAGGCGGGTGCATTGTTACATTTTTTTCATGTTGACTGCTGTCACACTTTTTTCGCTAAAACTATTGTACTGTTACACATTTTTTATGTGGATACAGCTGCATTGTTACATTTTTCTTTGAGTTTGCTGCGTCGTTACATTCTTGTTGAGATTGTACAGTTACAGCTTTCGTGGAGACTGCTACATCGTTGCATTTTTTTCGTTGAGATTGCGGCAATGATACATTTTTTGTGTAGACTGCTACTTATTGTCACATGTTTCCGTGAGTTTCCTTCATTGTTACATTTTTGTGTAGACTGTTGCATTGTTACATTTTTAGTTGCATCATGCTGCCGTTTTTGTTTTCGTTTTTTGCCAAATCCTGCCGGCTTTCGTAGAGCTGAAGTGTCCTGTCAGTGGTGTCGCAGTCACTGGTTAATTCATGTGACTGGTGAAAACGAATATTGTCTTTAAAGACACGTGGTGTTTTTCGTTCAGTCTGTGATAAAGATACAGGATAACGAAGGGAGTTGGGAAGATACAGACACCTGTATGAACATATTGCGTGTTTTGTGCTTCCTTTGTGAACGGAGATTTATCGGCTTCCTCAAACTTGACTTGACAACATCAGTCTAGTCTGGTCAGAAACAGACAGTGATATCTGAAAACGGACTCTTTAGCCATACTCTTGTTTTCGACAGTGTTTTCAGCATATTTTCTTTTTTTTTCACACTGAAGTCATTGAAGACGCCAGCTAATTAGTCAACAAGAGACTTGCACGTGAAGTGCATCTCGTGCATCTCGCGAGACGTGATGACGTGGACACGGGGTAGGCTGGGGGGGCTGTCAGCTCCAGTACTTGATTATCGACATAAATCTCTGGCCAATTAGCTGACGCTTTCTCTCTCTCTCCCCCCAGCCTCCTAATGCGCCTCGTTGCCCGTCATAATGGGGCTTAATTGGATTCCTCTCTGGCCCGGCCCTTCACTGCACTTCTGGTGGTCTCCCTTGAGTTTCTCCTCCTCCCCTCTGCTCTCTCTTCCTCTCCTTTCCCACCCCCGTCCTCTTTCCGGCCCGGACCTAGTCAAGGGTCAGAGCGGTGTTCATCTTAATCAGCCCATTGAAGGCGGGGTGGGGGATGGCCAGGGTGCTTGTCTGTTGATGAGATATAATAAACCGCCAGGGCCACGTGCTATCATCTGCAGGCCAGGGAGGTGATCTCCCCTCTCCTTCTCCCGCCGCCAGGTTTTCTTCGGCGGAAAGTTCCTAACACAACTGCTTCAAAGCCGACCTCAAAGACATGCAACGGAGGGGGGAAGGGAGGGGAGGGGGGGGCGGGGGCGTTGATGAAGTGTGTAAAATCAATTCTCTCAACAAGGAAAATAGATTTCACATCTATGAACGGGTAAAGTTATGAGAAGAATGCGCGCAAAAGTGAATTGGGGCGGGGGAGGAAGGGGGGCGGGGGGGGGGGGGGGGGGATAGGCTGAGACAAAACCAAATCCTATGATTTGCAATTGTATCTGCTTTGAACTGCATGAAGATAGTTTCTGATAAGAATGTAAGAGCTGTCTATGAAGAATTAAAAGTTATCATCAACCAGTTTAAGCCATCGACCAGTCTGTTGTTCCGATGGTGCTGCAAACGTTTAGACTTCATGTATTCCACAAGTTCCTCCACCGTGGTTGTGTCTAATTCTCCCACTAGTTTTACATCATATGTTTTGGTGTGACTGACGCGATTTTCTTTTTTCTTTTTTGTACTCCCAGTTCTTATAGAACAGGGAGTACTTTAGAATGGGAACGAAGAATGTGTGTGTGTGTGTGTGTGTGTGTGTGTGTGTGTGTGTGTGTGTGTGGTGTGTGTGTGTGTGTGTCTGTCCGTTCGTGGTCAAAATGTGTTCCACTCGCTCCAGACAAAACTACTGGGCCGATCTTTCTGAAAATATGTAGGTATGTTCATTATGGGTCACAGATGATGCCCGATGTTTTAGTTTACCATTATAGCTGTTACTAACGGCTGTAACGGCCTGTAACGGTTTTTCTTCTTTATGGAATATCTCAGAAAGTACTTGGCCGATCTTTCTGAAAATTAGCAGGTATGTTCATTATGGTTCACGGATGATGCCCGATGTTTTAGTTTACCCCGTTATAGCCGTTACTAACGGCTGTAACGGCCTGTAACGGTTTTTCTTCTTTATGGAATATCTCAGAAAGTACTAGGCCGATCTTTCTGAAAATTTGTAGGTATGTTCATTATGGGTCACGAATAATGCCCGATGTTTTTAGTTTACCCCGTTATAGCCGCTACTAAACGGCTGTAACGGCCTGTAACGGTTTTTCTTCTTTATGGAATATCTCAGAAAGTACTTGGCCGATCTTTGTGAAAATTAGCAGGTATGTTCACTATGGGTTACGGATGATGCCCGATGTTTTAGTTTACCGTTACAGCCGTTACGAACGGCTATAACGGCCCATAACAGTCTTTGTTCTTTAAGGAATATCTCAGAAAACACTCTGTCGATCTTTCTGAAAATTTGTAGGTATGTTCATTATGGGTCACGGATGATACCCGATGTTATAGTTTACCGTTATAACCGTTACTAACGGCTATAACGACCCATAACGGTTTTTCTTTTTCATGGAATATCTCAGAAAGTACGAGGCCGATCTTTCTGAAAAATTGTAGGTATCTTCATTATGGGTCACGGACGATGCCCGATGTTTAAGTTTACCGTTATAGCCGTTAGTAACGGCCCATAATGGTTTTCTTCTTTATGGAAATCTCAGAAAGTTCTTGGCCGATCTTTCTGAAAATTTGTAAGTATGTTCATTATAGGTCACAGATGATGGCCGATGTTTACCAGAATAGCCATTACTAACGGTTACACCAGCCCAAGACGGTTTTTCCTCTTTATGGAATATCTCACACGTATTCAGGATAAACTGGGAGTACGTTTATATGCTTTGCATCTTGTTTTTTAATTTTTTTTTTTTTTTTTTTGCATGTGATTGACATTCATCCCTACTGGGACTGTGTGAACGTTCCTATGAGACGGTAAGCAACGAATGATAGAAGACAGATCAGTAATTCCATGGGCGATCTACATTTTCGTCGGCTATACTACTGTAGCCCCTGGTACTACTGGTCCAGTTATCTGGATTTTTAGCTGCCTGTATTTTCACTGCGCCGGACACCATGTCTTTGATGGGAAACTGTTCTATTTGACTGCATTTCTTGCGTGCGTTGGAACGGGGGATTCTATGAAAATTGATCAGTCGGGTATTTGGTCGGATCAGATAAGAGAGAGAGAGAGAGAGAGAGAGAGGAGAGAGAGAGAGAGAGAGACCTATCATTTGAGGTATGCCCCACTTGGCGGCGGAAGTACCAGCGGAAGAAGTATTTTTCATATACGGCGAAAATTGAGGATAAGGCGGCAGGGCATTGATGCACAAAGTCAGTTAAAAGGCAGCTAGGCCATTTTGCTGAATGGCTCACTGCTTGCTATCTAGCTGTCTGCGAACTTCATGAGGTTGCTGCAAAGTAAATCGAAAAGCACAGTCACCGACAGAAATAAGCAGAGGACATGGATCCGCGCGACGATGTCAGTGAATTCACTCCTTCACCCCCTCCGCCCGCCCCCAACATCTCTCTCTCTCTCTCTCTCTCTCTCTCTCTCTCTCTCTCTCTTACACACACACACACACACACACACACACACACACACACACACACACAGTGACCAACATGCACAGCACACAACCCACTCTCTTTACCCATATCAGATTCACAGGATCCACCCCCATCCACTATGTGCTGTGTCTTCTGTCTTTGCTTCCAAGAATTCTGAAGAAATTTCCAATAAAAAAAAATCGGCTTAAACTGGAATAATTCAGTGCTAAATTCTTATTGAGTCAAGAAGGCAACGGTTCTATTTCATTCAGATAATAACTGTCCAAACCAAGATTTTCCTCATAGATCAATGATAGTGTTGTGGCAAAATCAGACGACTCTTCTTTCCTTTTCGATGTAGCAGATGATGTAGTTAGCACGCAGATGATCCAGCCTCTATTTGACATGTGCGGTAGACTCGACTTCCAGTAAGAAATCAGACAGAAAACCGAGTGCACAGACCAAACAATCATGTTTGAGAGATGTCCAAAAGAACGTTGGTAATCCACCGTTTTGTCCCCGCCCCTCTCTTCCGGAACCCTCCCCCCCCCCCCCCCTCCCCACTCTTTTTTCCCTTGGTTCTGAATGGCGGGGCTGTTGTAGGCAGAGTGTTGCAGTTTCCGTGTAACCAATCAGATGAAGTTACTATGTTTGGTGCATGGCAACAAAAATAACGTCTGAACAGAATTCGAAAAATTGTCCTTGTTGACCTTTCGCCCTTTGAGCTGATAGTTTATCTTGTTTGTGTTCAAGATCACGTGCATTTCAAACGGAAAGAAGCTGGTTAGACGGTAGATTGTTTAAACCTCTGTCGGATTCTCTCTCTCTCTCTCTCTCTCTCTCTCTCTCTCTCTCTCTCCTTAAGACCACTGAATAACGTCGTGATCATACTTGCCTTGACCACTGAGTTCTAATTAGAATTTGCTGCCCGATTTGGGGTTCTGAGTTTAAAAGATTGGAAAATAATGTAACTAACAGAGAGACTTCAATTTTTCAGCAAAAATCTTATGGATAGCTAAACTTTAAAAGTTTGCAGTTGTTATTTTAGATATGTGTCAAAATATTTTTCTGGCTCAACAATCACTCACCTAAATCTACCTGAAAACACACCTGCGTTAGTGAAATAGGTGATAGGCAATACAACACCCATCAACTTTGTAGTACCTACCAATTTGATTACAAGTGCTCAGGTTCACCATCTGAAAAGAACTGATGGGTGTTGTGAGGTGTAAGTAGATACACATGTAGCTTAGAAAATATGCGAAAATTTTGTGACGCTTTTCAGTTGTAATATCTTTACATAGTATTAAATATCCATTATGTCGAGGTCCGTGATTCGTCCAAGTTTGTTCTTGTTCTTTGGGAATCGGGATTGGGCCACACAGCATGTCTCGTACACTTGTAGCCCCTCGGCTTTTGTCCCCTTTCACCCTCACCACCTCACCTCCCATCTCGCGGCATCCTCGCTCACACGTGTTCATGTATGTTTTTAGGCAGATAGGTAGATAGATAGTTACATCGGTAGGTTGGTCGGTGAGCAGGGTAACCCAGATGGATAGAGGTGCGGTTTTCTTTGTTTGTTTGTTTGTTTGTTTTTAAGTCGTTGACATCCGACTCAGGATCAAAATGACGGGATGTCGGAAGGGGAGGGGGAAGGGGGGGGGGGGGGGGGCATGAGGAGCTAGATGTGTGTGTGTGTGTGTGTGTGTGTGTGGATGTGTGTGTGTAAGGGAGAGGGGAGGTGTCAGGCAGGGAGGGGAGGAGGGGGGATACAAAGATTCGGGGGGGGAGGGGGGGGGGGGAGCGAAAACAGCGGTTTACAGTGTGCTGTTAAAAGACAGGGCGCAAAACAGCCCGCTGTGGAGGACAGGGGAGACAACACGGCGAGCGGGGAAGGTGGGAGGTGGGGGATGCGAGATGGGGGTGGGGGGGGGGGGGGGTGGGAATGGGAGGGACAGTGGAACAAAACAGCGGGTTACAACTCCTCTTCATTGAACGGTAAATAACGAACAAGTAGGGTAGTTCTTGCTCCCATGATGAAATGATTAGAGGCCCATTACTCCAAACGAATGCTGCTGATGATAGCGAATCGCCTGGCAGAAATGACAACGCTGAGCAGAGAATAAACAAGGAGACATTCCCCAAGCGAAAAGGATGTTCCAAGCTTGCCCGTTTACCCTGTAGCTGACACAGGTACACAGCCACAACAACTGGCGTGAAACATTCCTACTGGGGATGACTTCTTCTTTGTTCTGTGTGCTCTAGGCTGGCGTTTCTTGCTGGGCGATTTGGTCTTGTGGCTGCACACCCCCCCAAAATTAATGCGCCAAGGCCTTGCTTAGTGAGTCGAGTATTCATAGACTGGCGCAATTACATTGTTGATTCCGCTCATTTCCTTTCCTATAGAAGGTCATGTATTTGCAGATTGTGTTGTGATCTCAACGATGAAGATCTCCCCCCAAAACAATGGAAATAATTGCTGAGGAGTTGTTCTTTTGATCCATTATCAGTTTAACATTAAATGCTGGCTCAAATTTATGGTAGGCCTCAAAACGCTTACATGAATTATATAGTGTTTTAGAGCAAAATCTTAACTGTGGCGTGTGGCCTGTAATCAGCATTGGTTTGGAGTTGTGGGCACGTAATTCTTTCATCATAGAAAGCAAGAGTTACCGTACTTGTTCGTTATGTACAGTCTACGACTCCCTGTCTCATGTAGGACTTCCTTTCATACCAATCCAACCGAGGTTACCTGTATATGTCACTGTTCATCTGCGTGTTTGTTTGACAATCCAAGAACCAAAAGGCTGTGAGAGTCTTGAATAAACGTTGATTTGTGTTTCTCACAGTGCTCCGGTACATGTTGCTGTGCGCATGCGCTAGGTACAAACGTCTGCGGGCAAGCTTGGAACATTCTCTTTTGGAGATTTCCGTTGTTTGTTTCGTGTGCTCTGTGTTAGCGTTTCGGTTAGGCGATTTGGTGTCGGACGCGGCCACCGTTTGGAGTTATGGACGTGTGATTATTTTTCATCATAGAAGCAAGAGTTACCTGCTTGTTCGTCATTTACTGTAGACTATTCCCTGGCTCTGTTTAAGGTTTTCTTTTATTTCACTGAACGGTGTTCTATGATCAGAGAGTCCTGCACACACACATGATGCGCTGGTGTGTGTGTGTGTGTGTGTGTGTGTGTGTGTGTTGTGGTTTAAAGAACGGCCTGTGAAAAAATGATATACATACAGCAGTTTGTATGTTTTGCTTTGATCCAGTACATTTCAGCTGATCTCAGTGTGTTGAAACATTTAATATCATGTTCACGAAACAGCGCCACAAAGGATACACAAATTAAACTACTTATGCATCGCAAAAACAGGCTACTGACATGCACTTAACTTAGCTTTCTTTGCGTATACTTGTTTGTCTTTCCTTCTTTTTAACTACATTTTCCCCATGTCTTCTAACTGTTCCTATTTTTACTTTGGTTTATTACTTTTTTCATTCTTTTCCTATCTGTTCCTGTTTTTCCCCCTGTCGGTTTTCCCACGTTCTTCGATCCTTTTCTGCTTTCTCCTAATATGTTTTTTTTTTCTTCACTTAGAAAATGTTTTCTACTTTTTCTTATTTTTTCTACTTTTTTCAAACTTTTCCCATCCATTCCTTCCTTTTTCTGATCTCTTCCTACTCCCCCCCCCCCCTCCCCCCCCTACTTTTTCGTATATCTCACTGCGTTTACCTAAATTTCTTTTCTTTTTTTTTTAAAAGATTTTTCTCAGTTTACACATATGTTTTCCCATCTTTTCCTTCTTACTTTTTTCCTATGTTTTCCGACGTGTTCCTATCTTTCCTTCCTTTTTCTTATTTTTTTCCATACTCTCCCAATTTTACATATTCTTCCAATTTTAATGTTTTTTGTAGTTTTTCAAAATTTTTCGTTTTTTTTTTTTTCATTAAAAACTCCAGACGATCGCTATTTCTACTCTAATTAATCTTCTTCTCATGTGCACTTTTCGCACTTTTATCTACCTCTGCTTTGTGCGGCCTTGTCCTTCGACTGTTCTCCGTCTTTTCCTGTGATTTTTTTCTCCGTTTTTCCAGGTTCTGTTTTATTATCCTTTTTTTTTATTCTACCTTGTCCTACTTTAACTACTTTGACCTGTTCTGTCTCTTCCTTCTTTGTCCTCTCGTTTTATTTTTTCTATTTTGTTCTACGGTTTTGTTCTTCTACTAATTTTTCATTACCCTTCTCCATTTTTTTTCCTCTTGATTTTTTTTTTCTTTTTTAATCCTGCTTTTTGCACAAACGTCTTTCTTTTCATACCTTTGTTTTTGTTTATTTCGGCTGTTTTATGCTTTACACACACACACACACACACACACACACACACATGCACACGCACACACGCACACACACACACACACACACACACACACACGCACACACACACACACACACACACACACACACACACACACTTTTCTATGGGCCATGCTTTGATCAGGGTGTCTTGTGGTATGAACTGCATCATGTTATTAGAACATCCCAGTGATCAAATAGTTCTATCTTTAGTTTTTCTTACATTCATTGTTTCGGATCATTTATTGAACAAGGTCAACAGTAATCATTGATGTGGGCCGCTTGATGACTGGACAGCTCATGTACACAGAAAATCTGTCGTTGGACGATGGACTGAAGTCAGAATGAGAAACAAACATTTGGAACAGACATCAGAAAAGACGTGATCCTGAAAGATGGAGTGTTTTTCCACTGAAATATTACCACCACATAGTGGGGGCAGACTGAATTCTTTACTGGTCATAAACCAGTGATGTACACAACGTAAGCTTTCACCTAAAATTAACTCAGTGCTGGTCTCTGAAATCTTTATACGTCATTGATGCTAAAGATTTTGTCTGGCTTTGGAATAGGTTTTTGAGTGAAAAATGGAATTCATATTCAATGTTGTGTCCAGTATCAGCATACAATCTCTGTATGTAACATGAAGGAGCCTCTCCTTGTGTTGCAGTGCAAACTCTGACGACAGTCAAGCGAGTCCGAGCGTAATTTCTGTTGAACTTTCTTTACAGTAATCTGATGCCCGGATGTCTTTGCCCGATTCTAACTGTTGTTTTAACAAATTTTAGGAATAATTCTTAGTGAATCCGCCCAAAACAAGGGCAAACAACAAAAGTTATATGACAAAACACAACGCGTTTCGACCTCTTAGGTCTTCTTCAGGCAAGATAAACAACGTTCAGGACAATGAAAACAAAGAACGAGCGATCACTTATATTCACATATTCAGCGCAAGATGAACGAAAACGAGGCCGTTGGGGATAAAGGGATTTAATAATGATGATCATCATAATAATGATAGCAATGATAATAATAAGAAGAAATGATAATGATGATGACAAAATATTGAAAAATAAAGAGGATTTAGCATCGCTTCTTGTGGTAATATGAAGATAGTAATTGTGGTATTAATAGTGGCTCTACATACAGATGGGAAGAAAGGAGAAAGGTTAGAGGATTGTCGAACAGCATGGCTGTGGTGGCAACGGTGTTAGTGGCGATGTTGATGGTGATGAATCTTAAAATTCTGTTCGAACAAAACTGAATATGTCGAAATTAGAACGTATTCTCTTTTGATCAGAAATGCTTTAAAAAGTACAATTTTAATCGTTCTTAAAATGTGTTTCAGTTTCCACCTGCGGTCACCTGACTTCGAAAATAACGATGACATTATCATTTCACAGGTTATCACGCGGATCATCAGTAACCTTCTTCTTCTCATTCGGTATTCGACACGTTTTAAAACACTTATGAACAGAATGTCACTTCTGATTTCGACACATTCCATTTTGTTCGAAGAGTGCAGTGGTACATCCAGAAATCGTTTGCTGGCAAGGTCACGTGCTGTTCTCTACTTCTGTTACGTCTCCTAGTCCTCACGTCTCTGCTGGTTGAATTAAAATGGGTTCTTGTCTGCGCACCAAATCATTTCCAGTAGATACATCGATCGATTTTTACGCAGTTTTTCTTGTTTTGACGATTCCTGGATTTCTCTCTTTCATTTTCTGTGGACGTCATACAGAGCAGGCCTTATACTTTTTTTTTATTTTTTTTTTTTTTTAGCAAATATCTTTTTTCTAAATATTTACATGCATTTATCATTTTTTGTCTATAGTTCCATTAGTCCCAGCTTCCCTGACTCCAATATCAAAACGATTTTATCAGATTAACACACACACACACACACACACACACACACACACACACACACACACCACACACACACATACACACGCACACGCAGGCACGCACGCACGCGGCCACACACACACCACACACACACACACACAACACACACACAGAACAAATTTCATTTTAGAGGACCATGGGATAAGCATGAATAATGACGTTTTTACACCCAGCACCATGGGCAAAAAGAAAAGAAAAAAAAAACAGAAAAAAAGGAAGAGAAAATATATTATACCTCTCATCTCCATCCATCCCTCCTTCCCCCTCCCCCAGCCCTCGTTCCACTCCCTCCTTCCCTCCCGCTGCTGTGCCCCGTCCGACCTCAATGCGCACACCCGCCCCAACACACCGGAGAATCAATACACATCAGTGCGTTACCTGACCTCCAACACTGTGCATTGCCACATCTGTATTAATCAAAGGATCCATGACGTCATGCTGAATTTAACAGAAAAACCATAGCAATATCAAATGATCATAAATTCAAGAATATTCAGAGGCATAACAAGAGGGAGAAAAAAAAAAGAAAAAAGAGAGAGACAGAGAGAGAGAGAGAGAGAGAGAGAGAGAGAGAGAGAGAGAGGAGGAGACCAGGGTGAGGGCTTAAATAAAGCTCAAAGATAAAGATTTTAGGTAACGTCGAAACAAAAGTAGGACCAGAGAGAGAGGGGACCCAAACACTTTGTAATTCTAGGAGGAAGATTTTGGGCAATGTCTAACCATAAATTAAGATGAAGAGAGAGAGAGAGAGAGAGAGAGAGAGAGAGAGAGAGAGAGAGAGAGAGAGTTAGTTCAACGACGAAAAGTAGAGTTGGAATATATTTTGTTGCATTTTTGACGAGGAAACAGAAGTTGGATGCCATTTGAATACAACGAAAGAGTTAGAATTTTTTTAAAGAATGATTTATTAACCCATTTTTTACAAAGAAAGTAGGGACCGTTACATCAAGGAAGCTTAATTCTAAAAGATGTGTTCTACAGAGACGATTTCAGCAATGTGAAGACGTCTTTTTTTCGATCGTTGGGAAACTGTTTGTGATACATGGAGCAGAATTGCTTCATGGTATTATGGTCTTTTTTTTTTAGTTGAAAGATAGCAACTGTTTTAAAGTCATGAAACAACTGGTTTATCAAAACATTAGTTTCAGAGCACTTTTGTTCAACTTGGCTAGCAGTTTTAAATATTGCCACGGGTAGAATCCCATATTGTCTAAAAGCAAAAGACTGGATATGTGCTTAAAAGTGTTGATGAGTACGAATATGAAGGCAGCGTTCAATTTTTGAGAATGAAATATCTTTTTGAGATGAGCAGGATAAAGCATTGGTAACGATGATGCGGAATATTCTATGAGATCTAGCTTATATTCAATTTCAGGCCAAAAATGAAGATAGAAAGTGAATTTGTATGTTTCTGTCCGGCAGTTACACACATGCATGTTTTTTTTGTTGTTTTTTTTTTTGTTCGATCGTTTTTTGTTTGCTTGCTTGCTTATTTGTTGTTGTTGTTGTTGTTGTTGTTGTTGTTGTTGTTGTTGTTTCATTCCAAGTGCATTTACATACGTATTGTTAAGTTTTGTTTCTTTTTCCTCAGAGATGTGATTTTTTTGTGTGTTGATCGAAATATGATTGGTCCACGTCAAATGTTATATAACACCAGTTTGGTTGACGCTTTGATAAATCATTATTAAACTCTGCAAACAATAGCGTCTCAGTGTCCTCCAAATACGACGGCGTCTATCGTGACATGAAGATTATCTGATCAGTGTGTTCCTTCAGACACAGGTGTCTGTACATAGAGCCTAGCAAGAAAGGGCCCCGCTGTCCTTCAGTGTTAATTGTATCTGTAATGATTCAGCTCAGAGATTTTCCAGATTTACTTTTCACTGTGATGCCATCGACTGATCAGTGTAGTATATAGTCCGGTCTGATTTTTGGAGGGGCAACATTAGAAGTGTGTGTGTGTGTGTGTGTGTGTGTGTGTGTGTGTGTGTGTGGTGGGTGGGTGGGTGTGTGTGTGTAATTCGTCCAACATCCAATTCTTCCCTGACATAATTTTGTCTTTTTTTTCCGTCGGTGACTTTTTTCTCCTAGGTGGGCCTCCATCCGCCTATTCTTAACCCCGACTTTCGCCAACTTTCCAGATTCCGTAACTATCATTCCTAGAAGCGAAACAGATGGAAGTTATTTCCAGAGTTTTCTAACATTCAAGATATTGCAGTCAAATCATCTAATGCGTGGTTAACGTGAAAGTTAAAATTCAAAAGTGAATTACTGGACTGCTAAACGAATGAAACCGACAAGTTACAAATAGATGCAACGCATTTCGACAGATTGGTCCTCTTCAGGCAGGATTTACAGCAGTAAAAAGAACGGACGGAAAAACGCAGGAATCTATCTTTTCGATCTCAGAGCAACATCTGGTCTTAATTGTCACTCACTATGAAGCCTAATGTGAAAGTAATCTATTCAAGTATTCCTTCTTTCAGTCGGGACGTGTTCAGGGTCGACATTGGCATACTGAGAAAACACAAAATGAGGAATAATACAACCATTTCAACAACGCTAGCAGAGATCATTAGAACGATGCGATGTATGAAGTGAGACGTGATAATTAGAACGATGCGATGTATGAAGTGAGACGTGATAATTAGAACGATGCGATGTATGAAGTGAGACGTGATAATTAGAACGACGCGATGTATGAAGTGAGACGTGATAATTAGAACGACGCGATGTATGAAGTGAGACGTGATAATTAGAACGACGCGATGTATGAAGTGAGACTGATAATTAGAACGACGCGATGTATGAAGTGAGACGTGATAATTAGAACGACGCGATGTATGAGTGAGACGTGATAATTAGAACGACGCGATGTAGAAGTGAACGTGATAATTAGAACGACGCGATGTATGAAGTGAGACGTGATAATTAGAACGATGCGATGTATGAAGTGAGACGTGAAAGTCCGGAGACTGTAAACCAAGCTACTTCTGATAGAGAGTGTGTAATGAGAGAGAGAGAGAAGAAGGAGGAGAAGAAGAAGAAGGAGAAGAAGGAGAAGAAGACGAAGACGAAGAAGAAAAGAAGAAGAAAAGAAGTAGGAGAGAGAGAGAGAGAGAGAGAGAGAGAGAGAGAGAGAGAGAGAGAGAGAGAGAGAGAGAGAGAGAGGGAAGGGAGGAAGGGAGTGAGAGAAGAAGAAGAGACAGACAGACTGACTGACTGACTGAGCACAGCTGGCTTTGCTTTGAGCCCCTCCCATCTATTTCGCAAAACGCAACGAATCAAATGACAACTCTCTCTCTCTCTCTCTCTCTCTCTCTCTCTCTCTCTCTCTCTCTCTCTCTCTCTCTCTCTCTCTCTCTCTCCTCACCATTCGCCTGCTGAGTTTCTCAAGGAGACATGAAATCAACACGAACTGTGTTTGTTTCCAGCTGTCACACGGGGGCAATTCGCTCCCCTGCCAGTTCAGTTACGTTTTGCTGCCTGTTGAACGTATACTCCCCTCCCTCCCTCCCTCCACTGTTCTCTCCCACCCATTCTCCCCACCCACCCCTACCCCACCCACCGCCACACCCCACCCTGCACATTCAAGACAAGGGTGAACAAGGCAGTGATGCGTGAAATCACGAGCTGCCGTGCAGTCTCTCACTCCCCAGCCCTCCCACCCCTCCCCCCGATCCCTCTCCCCCTTCCCCCGTCCCATGTACCAGCCGTTCCTCCCCCCCTCCCCCTCCCGACCCCATTTCCTCCCCCTCCCTCCCCATTCCCCCACCCCTCCCACGCCCCTCCTTTTCCTTTCATTCACGCTGGTTTTTTTTTTTTTTTTTTTTTTTTTTTTCAGGACTCTCGTTTCCGAAACGCTCGTTTATTAGTAAGACGACAATGCTTGCAGTATGGAACACACACACACCACACACACACACACACACACACACCACCCACCACCACCACCACACACGCACGCACGCCGCACGCGCACCACACACACCACACACACACACACACACACACACACACACACACACACACACACACGATGGGCAATCTCCTGGCCACCCTGTCCCCTTCTCCCCCCCCCTCCCCTTCCCCTTCCATACATCTAACCCCACCCCATCTCCTGCCCCACTGCCCCCGTCCTTCCCGCTAACCGTAGGGTGATAAGCGGCATAATTAGAGAGAGAGTTAGAGAAGCAGAAGAAGAAGAAGAAGAGAGACAGACAGACAGACAGAGAGAAGCAGAAGAAGAAGGAGAGAAGAAGAAGAGAGAAGAAGAAGAGAAAAAAGAAGAAGAAGAAGAGAGAGAGAAGAAGAAGGAGAAGAAGAAAAGAAGAAGGAAGAAGAGAAGAGAGAGAGAGAGAGAGAGAGAGGAGAGAGAGAGAGAGAGAGAGAGAGAGAGAGAGAGAGAGACGACGACATGACACTGACACTTTTTATTGTCCAACAGCTGTGCAGCCCTTTCAGACAAAGGGGGAAAATCATATATGACTAAATGTTTTATCATAAATGATCTCAAATCTTTCATCAAAAGACTACACCACACACGCATGAAAGAAAATATGCACACACATGCACATGCAGGTGCATACACACGCGCGCGCTCGCGCACGCACACTCACACACACGCGCGCACGCAGAGAGAAAGAGAGGGGAAGAGAGAGAGAGAGAGAGAGAGGAGAGAGAGGAGAGAAGGGGGGAGTGAGA
>CM065733.1:35730483-35735483 GCA_033310375.1 Conus canariensis | reverse complement strand
TTGATGAGGAGAGGACAGATTACATACAGTAAGGAGAGGACAGATTACATCAACTGAGGAGAGGATAGATTACATCCAGTAAGGAGAGGATAGATTACATACAGTAAGGAGAGGACAGATTACATCCAGTAAGGAGAGGATAGATTACAATCAGTAAGTAGAGGATAGATTACATCAACTGAGGAGAGAGTAGATTACACCCAGTAAGGAGAAGACAGATTACATCCAGTAAGGAGAGTACAGATCACATCCACTTAGGAGAGGACCGATTACAACCACTTAGGAGAGGACCGATTACATCCACTTAGGAGAGGACAGATTACATCCAGTATGGACAGGTTACATCCAGTATAGAGAGGATAGATTACATCCAGTATGGACAGGTTACATCCAGTATAGAGAGGACAGATTACATCCAGTATAGAGAGGACAGATTACATCCAGTATAGAGAGGACCGATTACATCCAATAAGGAAAGGATGGATTATATCCAGTAAGGAGAGGACGGATTACATCCAGTAAGGAGAGGACGGATTACATCCAGTAAGGAGAGGACGGATTACATCCAGTATAGAGAGGACAGATTACATCCACTTAGGAAAGGACTGATTACATCCAATAAGGAAAGGACGGATTACATCCAGTAAGGAGAGGACAGATTACATCCACTGAGGAGATGATAGATTACATCCAGTATGTACAGGCCACATCCAGTATAGAGAGGATAGATTACATCCAGTAGGGAGAGGACAGGTTACATCCTGTAAGGAGAGGACACATTATATCCAGTAAGGAGAGGACAATTTACATCCAGTAAGGAGAGGACAGATTACATCCACTGAGGAGAGGACAGATTGCATCCAGTATGGACAGGTTACATCCAGTATAGAGAGGACAGATTACGTCCAGTAAGGAGACGACAGGTTACATCGAGTAAGGAGAAGGTAGGTTACATCCAGTAAGGAGAGAATAGGTTACATCCACTGAGGAGATGCTAGATTACATCCAGTATGCACAGGCTACATCCAGTATAGAGAGGATAGATTACGTCCAGTAAGGAGAGGATAGGTTACATCCAGTAAGGAGAGGATAGATTACATCCAGTAAGGAGAGGATAGATTACATCCAGTAAGGAGAGGATAGATTACATCCAGTAAGGAGAGGACAGATGACATCCAGTAAGGAGAGGACAGATGACATCCAGTAAGGAGAGGACAGATGACATCCAGTAAGGAGAGGATAGATGACATCCAGTAAGGAGAGGATAGATGACATCCAGTAAGGAGAGGAAAGATTACATCCAGTAAGGAGAGGATAGATTACATCCAGTAAGGAGAGGACAGATGACAACAATAAGGAGAGGACAGATGACATCCAGTAAGGAGAGGACAGATGACAACAAATAAGGAGAGGACAGATGACATCCAGTAAGGAGAGGATAGATGACATCCAGTAAGGAGAGGATAGATTACATCCAGTAAGGAGAGGATAGATTACACCAGTAAGGAGAGGAAAGATTACATCCAGTAAGGAGAGGACAGATTACATCCAGTAAGGAGAGGACAGATGACATCCAGTAAGGAGAGGACAGATGACATCAATAAGAGAGGACAGATGACATCCAGTAGAGGAGAGGATATATTACATCCAGTAAGGAGAGGTATATACATCCAGTAAGGAGAGGACAGATTACATCAGTAGGAGAGGAAAGATTACATCCAGTAAGGAGAGGACAGAGACATCCAGTAAGGAGAGGACAGATGACATCCAGTAAGGAGAGGACAGATTACATCCAGTAAGGAGAGACACAGGACATCCAGTAAGGAGAGGAAGATGACATCCAGTAAGGAGAGGACAGATTACATCCAGTAAGGAGAGGAAGATTGCATCCAGTAAGGAGAGGACACAGGACATCCAGTAAGGAGAGGATAGATGACATCCAGTAAGGAGAGGACAGAGTACATCCAGTAAGGAGAGGATAGATGACATCCAGTAAGCAGAGGACAGAGGACATCCAGTAAGGAGAGGATAGATTACATCCAGTAAGGAGAGGACACAGGACATCCATAAGAGAGGATAGTGACATCCAGTAAGGAGAGGACGGGATGACATCCAGTAAGGAGAGGACAGAGACATCCAGTAAGGAGAGGACAGAGGACATCCAGTAAGGAGAGGAAGATGACATCCAGTAAGGAGAGGACAGATGACATCCAGTAAGGAGAGGATAGAGGACATCCAGTAAGGAGAGGACAGAGGACATCCAGTAAGGAGAGGACAGAGGACATCCAGTAAGGAGAGGACACAGGACATCCAGTGAGGAGAGGATAGATGACATCCAGTAAGGAGAGGATAGGTGACATCCAGTAAGGAGAGGATAGATTACATCCAGTAAGGAGAGGACAGATTACATCCAGTAAGGAGAGGGTAGATTACATCCAGTAAGGAGAGGATAGATTACATCCAGTAAGGAGAGGACAGAGACATCCAGTAAGGAGGGACAGAGGACATCCAGTAAGGAGAGGACAGATTTCATCCAGAGAAATGAAGACAAATTATATCCAGAAGAAAGAGAACAGATTACAGAGGAAGAGAAGGGGGGGGGGGGGGGGGTGGCGGCGGGAGGGGATGGGAGGGGGGACGAGGGGAACGCACTCCCCTGACAGGTGGTGGTGTGACATGGATTAGCTTACCTGGTCACAGATGGCGCCACAATGCGCCTATGACGTGGCTAATCATGCGTGTCCCCAGGCGCTCATACACACACACACACACACACACACACACACACACACCACACGCACGCGCGCGCGCACGCACACACACACACACGCATGCAAACACACACACACTCGCATGCGCGCGCGCGCGCGCGCGCGCCACACACACACACACACACACACACACACACACACACACACACACACACACACACACACACACACACACCACACACACACACACACACACACACACACACACACACACGAAGCGAGAGAGAGACAGAGACAGAGAGAGACCGATAGACAGACAGACAAAAGAAACAGACAGACAGACAGACAGAGACAAAGACAGAAAGCAGACAGACAGACAGAGACAGAAAGACAAATAGAACAGAGACAGCGACAGACGTGGATCTCGTTTCTTGAATATGCACAGGCGCTGTCTGACTGAAATCAGTTGATGATCATAGTAACCTTAAACGTTCTATTGATAGCAGCAACAACAGAAACCACGCAGAAACAGCAATAACTTACACACATACATACACAAACATTGGCATACACACACACACACACACACACACACACACACACACACACACACACACACACACACACTCACTCACTCACACGCACGCACGCACGCACGCACGCACGCACGCACGCACGCACGCACGCACGCACGCACCCACCCACCCACCCACCCACACACACACACACACACACACACACACACACACATATATATATATATATATATATATATATATATATATACACATTGCAGCACGGTAAGATCAATAGTAAGTATAGGATGCTGTTCTTGTTGTCGACAATTATGATGAGGATGACGAGGATATGACAATAGATAATTAATGTAATCTAAGTGAAGCGATTTTCCCCACTTCATAAATATCGTAATCAGTGTATTTCATTTACATCACCAGCGCAATTATTACGACCGCATCTAATATTACTGGTGATTCGAACGGTAACCGCAGATTACTTTGAACTCTGCAGTGTGCGATGTTCTATTACAGTGCTTGAGAGAGAGAGAGAGAGAGAGGGAGAGAGAGAGAGAGAGAGAGAGAGATTTTATTCGTATAGGCCATAGCCCCTTAGAAGGGGGGGGGGGGGGTGTACCTGTAAAAGACATGCAGTCCCATAAATTAGTACGTAACTAAGTTAAATACAGACTTCTTCTATTAAATGCTTTGTTCAAATATAACACGAGCTGTTTAACAATATTTTCATTTCTTGACGACATTAACATAACAAGTTTGAATAAACATGGCTGTCTGAAATATTTATGTGGAATAAACTGTTTTCTGAGATCACAAAGTTGTGGGAAAATCAGCGCAAAATGTAATTCATCTTCTTTTGACGTGCCACTTAATGGACAAAGAAGATAACAATTTCTTGATTGTCTATAGCGAGAATGATGAACAGAGATGTCAGATATACCAAAACGAAATTTTGTCATTTTACGCTTTCATCCTCTATCAATAGACATTGACATGCAGCTTGGCACACTGTATAAACCATTTATCATTCTATAAAAATTAAATCTATCACTATTTTCAATGTGAAAGTCCAGTAATTGCCATCTACAGTCAAACAATCTTTCACGAAATACACGTATAAAGGCTTTCGCATCACCAACACCTTGACTCAGCCATACAACACCTAATCCATATTTATACAGCTTATTTCGAACATTGGACACCCAGTTTTTCTTACCCCTACAATCCAGGTCTAACAACATCTTGTATGCCTTGTGAGGTAGTCTTTGAACATCCATCTGAGTTCATTGTAACCAGTATTGGATACATTTGACTACAGACAGTAAATATTTAGGATATCGATTTGTCTCGCTATAGACGAAATCAGTAGGTGTCAGTGGCGAAACTCCAAGAAACTTTTTCAACGCATATAAATGAAGCTTTTCACAATGAATAGCAGCAGCTTTCATTCCTCATATTTCAGCTCCATATTGTAACACAGGTTGGATCTGAACATCAAATAACTTCAAGAACAATTTAAGAGGATAATTTTTTTTAACAAGGATAAGCTCTTCATAACGCATAATACCGCAATTTTGGTCCTGCATGCAAGATTTTTACATGCAAAAGTAAAACTGAAACGAGTGGAAAAGTATATGCCTAAATATTTATGAACATTTACTACTGGCATTGCGTGTCCGTTATATGTCCAACTTTCTCTTACAGAGAGGTACCCCCCCCCCCCCCGCCTCCCCCTTTCTGAATACTAGTATTATAT
>CM065733.1:35692311-35719811 GCA_033310375.1 Conus canariensis | reverse complement strand
CAGATATAAATTCTATTGCTCTTTCAAATTACTTCCACACCGTGAATAATACTTATCAATAATAACCATTAACAATCAGCGCTCACCGGATTCAGATTAGGCATAAATGATTTAAAGATAAATAGACGCTACAGGAAAAATGATTCTGAGGATATGCAGTGCCCATTTTGTAAGAATATTGAAGATGAGCTACATTTTTTTTATTTCAATGCGAAGCTTACGCATTACTTAGAGATAAATATATATCAAAGCATTTAAAGGTTAACTGGTCTACCGAGGTAAAGTGCCGACATTTATTGTGTAGTGAGGAAATCAGAGTCATTCGTGATGTAGCTATGTATATTTTTTACGCACTGAGGCACAGGGAAGAACATATTATTGCTGCAAATTTAAGTTGATTCCTGTCATCCTTCTTTTGGATGGCCACTACAATGTTTACGTGTAGCTATGTTTACAGACTGGAGGCCTAACATCAAAACATTGTCATTGTCTCTCTCTCTCTCTCTCTCTCTCTCTTCTCTCTCTCTCTCTCTCTCTCTCTCTCTCTCTCTCTCTTATATTTTGATTGTTTTTGTTGTCGTTGTACTTTTAACTGCTTTTTTCATTTGCTTTAATTGTTTTTGTTGTTGTACTTTAAATTGCTTTTTTAAATTTGCGTCAGTGCTTGCTTCTCGGTGTTGTTATTGTTCGTTTGTTTGGTTTGATGGTGTTTGTTTGTATCATCATGTTTTGATGCATACATTGATCATTTAGTACTAGCTTCGTAGAAGAGTAGCGGCAAGTATGAAAAATGGGTAAGCCAATACTTTTTACCGTTATAAAATAAAGAATCATTGTCACTGTCATTGTCTTTGTCATTCTCTCTCTCTCTCTCTCTCTCTCTCTCTCTCTCTCTCTCTCTCTCTCTCTCTCTCTCTCTCTCTCATCCAGAGAAGAGCAGCAGACGGGGAGTTCCCAGGACCTAGTAGTGAGTACTTCAAGGGACACAGAGTAGGGCCCTGCACAGCTCGTCTCTGTCCCCACTAACTTCGGACTCGGACTAACAGCATCACAGAGAGAGAGAGAGAGAGAGAGAGAGAGAGAGAGAAGAGAGACGAGACAGAAGAGAAGGACGAGACAGACAGACAGACAGACAGACAGATAAACAGACAGACAGATAAACAGACAGAGACAGATAGACAGACAGAGATAGGGGAGAAAGAGAGAGAGGGGGGAGAGAGAGCGAGCAGGAGAGAGAAAGAGAGAGAAATAATGCGACAGAGAGAGAGAGAAGAGAGAGAGAGACAGAGAAGAGACAGAGAAGAGAGAGAGAGAGAGAGAGAGAGAGAGAGCAAGAAAGAGAGAGCACGAGAGCGAGAGAGAGAGAGAGAGAAAGAGAAAGAGAGCGAGCGAGAGAGAAGAGAGAGAGAAAGAGAGAGAAGAGAGAGAGAGAGAGAGAGAGCGAGCGAGAGAAGAGAGAGAGAGAGAGAGAGAGAGAGGCAGAGAGCGAGAGAGAAGAGAGAGAGAGAGAGAGAAGAGAGAGAGAGAATGGGGGGGGGGGGGGAGGGGAATAGCGATGGGGCGGGGAGCTTTCTGTCCTGAGGTCACCCAACATTCCTCATTCTTCTCCGCCTTGTAGGCACACAGTCAAGTGCCTGTATAGTGTGCCACGCTTGGGGTGGATTGTCTTCAAACATTGACCACGGTCACAGGACCCTTTCTTCTTCAGTTCAAAGGTTGAAAGGTTAACGTTCCCACTGCCTGTTGACCATCGTGGCAGTGGTTGAACTGCCAGAGGCTCACCATGTCCCGGGCACGGCATGACGGAAGGCGGAGCCCATCCCTCTGCTTCTGCTGCTTTGAATGTTCCCTGAACTGAATGAGGTACCCATTTACTGTTGAGAGGAGAGAGAGAGTTTGCAGGCCGAACAAAAGCCGACCCCAGGAGTGGTTCGAACTCAAGACCTTCAGCTCCGCGGGCAGAGGCTCTAACCGCCTGACCGCGGGCCTCTCTTCTTGTTCCGCCATAAGTGGCATTGATGATGGTGAGACATCTTTCTTGTTTGCTAATAAGAGAAAGACATGATGGACAATGCTAACGAACTTTCCTTGTGAGTTGGTCGAAGAAATCCTTCTTGTGTGTGGATAAGACACAGACATTTACAATGGTAACAATACTTCTTGCGTGTTGATAAGACATTGATATTTATTATGGTCAAGGACCTTACTTGTTGATAAGACACAGGCATTTACAATGGTAAAGGACCTTGCTTGTTCATAAGACACAGACATTTACAATGGTAAAGGACCTTGTTTGTTGATAAGACACTATACAGGTAAAGGCTGTGTGTTGATAGGAACAGATATTTACATGGTAAAAGGACCTTGTGTGTTGATAGGACACAGATATTTACAATGGTAAAAGGACCTTGTGTGTTGATAGGACACGATATTTACAATGGTAAAAGGACCTTGTGTGTTGATAGGACACAGATATTTGCAATGGTAAAAGGACCTTGTGTGTTGATAGGACCAGATATTTACAATGATAAAAGGACCTTACGTGTTGATAGGACACAGACATTTACAATGGTAAAAGGACCGTGTTTGTTGACGATACACAGGCCTTTGAAATGGAAAGGAACCGTCTGAATTTGTTGATCCGAGTCCGGGTCCGAAGGTTTATTGTGCATCAACCATAGGCCACAACACAAACACAAAAAGGGTGGATGGCGGGGAGATGGAGAAGGAGAATGGGAATTTGTTGATACAACATCAGGAAGAAATCTCCCTTGATTCGTTGGCTTGAAAAGGTCATGAATAACAATAAGCCTTTTTTTTTGTCGGTAAGACAAGAATATTATTCTAATAAGTTGTTGGTAAGACATTCAATCAAAGGAACCTCCCTTGTTGGCAAGACAATGGTCATGAATAACAACAAGTTTTTTTTTTTGTTGGTAAGACAAAAATATTTACTTTAAACAGTTGTTGGTAAGACATTCAATCAAAAACCTCCCTTGTTTGTGTATAAAATGTTAAGAAAAGCGTCCATGTTTGTAAGTAAGACCAACATTTTTTTTTTTTTAGTAAAACACGGACATTGGCAATGGTAAATAACCTATGCTGTTTACAGGTACAACAGGGAAACTGACACTACTAAGGAACTTCCATGTTTGCAGGGAAGGCACGCAAACTGATAATGGTAAAATTTTTCATTGGTGGGACACAGAAATTGACAATACTAGGGAGCCTTTCTGTTTGTGTGGTGTGTGTGTGTGTTGTGTGTGTGTGTGTGTGTGTGTGTGTGTGCGGCGCGCGCCAGTCACTTCGTTTTGAAGATAAGCACGGACGCACGCACGCACGCACGCACGCATGCACGCACGCACGCACGCACGCCACGCACGCACGCACGCACGCACGCACGCACCACCACACACACACACACACACACACACACACACACACACACAACCCCAAAACAAGTAAACCCTTTAGGACAATGAAAACGAAGAACGAGAAACCACTTGTCAAACTTTTTTATTTTGATTTTGCGCCGAATGTGAGAGGATGAGTGGTTTCTCGTTCTTCGTTTTCACTGTCCTAAATGTTATTTGTTTTTGCCTGAAGAAGACCCAAGAGGTCGAAATGCATTGTGCTTTGTCCTGTACTTTGTTTGTCTGTGTCCTTGGCGGTAACTAACCCTTTATCTTCCGAAATTTTGCTTCAATTTCCGCCCTCAGTCACTCCGTTTTGAAGATAAGCACGGAACATTCCTGTTTGCAGGTGCGACACTGAACGTAACAAGGATACGCAACTCACATTGTTCGGTGGAAGACACATACTCTTGAGAATGGTCAGATTCTTTGATTGTTCGAAGGTAAGACTTAGACACTGACAATGGTCCAGAGTTTTGATTGTTTAGTGGTAAGACACAAATAGTGACAAAGGTAACGAGCCTCCTTTGTTTGTTACTAAGACAGAGATTTACGACGGTAAGAAATCTTTCTTGCCTGATGTAAAGTGCAAAAATAATGATGATGGTAAAGAACTTCTCTCGTCTGACAGTAAGACACAAACATTGGTATGGGAGTTCCTTGTTTGAAGATACAGATACTGACGATGGCGCCAGCGTTGTTTGATGGTAAAACGTGGATACTGAATATGAGAAGAATCTTTGTTTAATGGTAAGACACAGACATTGAAAACGGTATAGTGCCTTCATTTTTGAAGGCAAGACACGGTCACGGATTAAAGAACAAGGACTCTTCTTGTATTGATAGTAAGATTGGCAATATTAAATGGTTCCCATTGTTTATTGTTTATACAAACAGATACTGGCAACAGTAGGTAGTTTTAGGTGTTTAATGTTTGATATTGGCAGGGATAGAAACTGACAATGCTAAGTTGCTAGCTTATCCTCAATGAACAAACAGACAAAGATTGAAACTGACAATACTAAGTTACTAGCTTGCCCTCAATGAACAAACAGACAAAGATTGAAACTGACAATAGAAGTTACTAGCTTGCCCTCAATGGACAAACAGACAAAGATAGAAACTGACAGTACTAAGTTGCTAGCTTACCCTCAATGAACAAACAGCCCAAAGTAAATGCTGTTGATCAACACAAACAAGCAACAACAAAAAAAGCACAAAACAGAGCAAAACAAACACACAAACAAAAATCCCTAGATGCTGATGACAGTCCGGACTAGACAGTGGTGAACTAAGCATGGCATCAAGTCTCTCATCGACGAATAAGAAAGATGGGATGTTGGTATACAATGTTTCTCGATGCACTTGAATGTGGTATGTGGCAAAGTCGGGGTGGATTGGCTGGGGGTTAGGGTGGGGGGAGGAGGGAGGGCGGGAAAGGGAGTTGTGGGGGAGGGTGAAGGGGATAGCTAGGTAGGTACCGAATACGAAGTTAAACTTTCTCTGCCCTTTACTTCGCTAATCGTGCATTTCGTTTCTTTTTTTTTCCCCCGCCATTTCATTCGAATCTTTTTCCCTTTGTGGAATAATTGTACTTCCCTTGAGCTGAAATGTGAGAGCCTGGAGAATGGGATGGGATGCGTATGCAGTTGTTGTTGAAAGAAATATTGAAGGCACAGTACAGACATTCATATATAGCTAGGCACAATAAGACATTTATGTCTAACTGGCTTGGTACATATGCATTGCCTTACATTTATTTTGATTTGTTTCTATTTGAATGAATACACAGGTTTTTTTTTCTTCTTTGTAAGATTTGTTGGGTGGTGGTGGTGGTGGTGATAGTAGTAGTAGTAGTAGTGGTATGGTTATTATTATTGATATTCCTATTTCCCTTGTTGTCAAGTTGAAATTGTATGCGTATTATGTGTATAACTGACAAACATGTCAATGCAGTATTGAAATCTCCAGCGCACTGTCCTCTTTCAGCGCATTTGTAAGCTCTGATTTTTTTTATTTAAAAAAAAAAAAAGAAAGAAAGATAGGATGGAACTCTCCAGACAATCTCCCACCCACTCCCACCCTCACTCCCCAACCCCCACCTGTCGGGATTTCTTCCACTTTTAACCCTTCGGAGATACTTTTGGCGGATTTGGGTCGAAGTGGAGCATGTCGCCTTCACCTGTCCCGGTTTACCGAAAGGATCACGGGATATTGAACATGGATGACAATGGTCTCGTTCACTCCCGTGCGCTGCGGGACAGAGCGGCCATAAAGAACAGGGCTTTGGCCCTGGCTCAAGCCTGGAGCCTTTGGAGCTCAGCCACGTCGTAAACAAAACTCCCATCATTTTAGAACACCGAGACCTGTCACAGAGAAAGGTCTCTTCTGTGGTATCTGGCGAGGCCGACATCAGTCCTGTGATGAAATAGAAGGAATGGCAATAACTCGGGTGATTCCACGGATCGAGAGAGAGAGAGAGAGAGAGAGAGAGAGAGAGAGAGAGAGAGAGAGAGAGAGCGAGAGAATGAATGAATGAATGAATGAATGGAAGAGAGAGGCAAAGAGAGAGAGAGGCAAAGAGAGAGAGAGGCAGAGAGAGAGAGAGGCAAAGAGAAGGAGAGAGAGAGAGAGAGAGAATGAATCCATGAATGAAAATGAGAGAGAAATGAATAGATGAGTGAGAGAAAGTTACAGAGTGAGAGAGAGAGAGAGAGATAATGAATAGATGAATGAAAGAGAGAGAGAGAGAGAGAGAGAGAGAGAGAGAGAGAAGAGACAGACAGACAGACAGACAGACAGACAGACAGACAGACAGACAGACAGAGGACGAGGAAGTGCCAGGACTCGCAGAAGCACCCTACTAATCCTCCGGCTTAGTCCCACCATCCCACCCCCCCACCTCCCGCCCCCACTTCAGACGTCAGTATGACCCTGTTAGGAGCCCACCACCACCACCACCACCACCACCCACCACCCCCCAAAGATGCTGCCGCTCATTAAGCTCGGTCACCTCACCATAGACATCTGGTACCCCTCCCCACAACCCGGGCCATTATCTTCATCCTGGATTGCTTTGGTCAGAAGAGGGCGGGTGGGGTGGGGGGGGGGGGGGTTAGGGAGCAGAAGGAGGGAGGAAGAAGAAGAGAGGAGGAGGAGGAGGACAGGAGGGTGGGGAAGAGGGAAGTGAGGTGGCGCGGGGGGGGGGGGGGGGGGGGGGGGGGGGGGGGAGGAGAAGAAGGGCAATAACAATGGCGGAGAGAATTGGGTGGAAACTATAACCGTCATGACGACATCATCAGCGCTGGGGATTGTCTGTTCACCTGTCGTAAAAAGAAACAAAAGCTCCAGGAGCGAGCGGCAGGGCCAAGGCCCCCAACCCACGGCCTCTCCTTCCCAGATTGCCTGCCGCCCTGGCCGGCTAGGGTTTCGGTAAAGCTGAAGGGATTTCATCAGGCCGCACTCTTGTCATCCGGCTCGCTAATTTGCCGATTAAAAGGCCTAAGGACCACCAGCTGCAAACCCAAAGCGAGGCCGGGTGCTGCAAAAATCCATGCTGGCCATCGACCCGAAACGAACCCTGGTACCACCGCCCCTCGTTGCGTCCCCTTTCCCCCCCGCGCTAATACCAAATAGCGGAGAGCGCGAGCGGACTTCGATCAAGGTGGCCTGGTCTCTAAATGTTCTCCTTCTAATTTGCCGCTGGTGGAATCTAAAATCGATCCGCTCTCTCTCTCTCTCTCTCTCTCTCTCTCTCTCTCTCTCTCTCTCTCTCTCTCTCTCTCTCTCTCTCTCTTCGCCTCCTCCTCCTCCTCCTCCTCTTCTTCTTCTTCCTCTTCTTTTTAATAAAACCTGAGACTTCGTCCGCTGGCTCTTTGCAAGAGCTCAGCCTCTCTCTCTCTCTCTCTCTCTCTCTCTCTCTGTGCGTGTGTCTCTGGTCGAGGTGATGGAGTCTGGCACCGCCCCCGGAGGGAGGGCGGTCCAGAGGGGTGGCACCAGGGAGGGGCGGGAGGACAGGGTCGGTTCCTCAATTTCAGCACTCTTCGCCCCGCCTGCTTCCTCCGGCTCTCCGGCCTCCTGCCGCACGATGCCAGACAATGTCCGAACTCTCTCTCTCTCTCTCTCTCTCTCTCTCTCTCTCTTCTCCTCTCTCCCTCTCTCTCTCTCTCTCTCTCTCTCTCTTCCCCCCTTCGAATCTCATCTCATCTTCTTCTCTTTTTCATCGTCTCCACCCCCCCCCCCCTCGCCCCCCACCTCTCTGTCTCTCTCTCATTCACCACACACACACACACACACACACACACACACACACCACACACACACACACACACGCACTCACACATTTTCTACCCCCCCCCCTCCATCGCTCTCTCTCTCTCTCTCTTCCTCTCTGTCTCTCTGTATGTACGATGCGTGCGCGTCTGTGTGTGTGTGTGTGTGTGTGTGTGTGTGTGTGTGTGTGTGTGTGTGTGTGTGTGTTGTCTGTCTGTCTGTCTGTCGTGTCTGTTGTCTGTCCGTCCGTGTGTCTGTGTATGTATAAATGTATGTATGTGTGTGAGTGCCGATAGAAACGTGTGTGTGTGTGTGTGTGTGTGTGTGTGTGTGTGTGTGTGTGTGTGTGTGTGTGTGTGTGTGCGTATGTGTGCGCGCGCGCGAAAAATACAGATGGGGAGATGATGGTTGTTATAAAGTGTGTGGTGTGTGTGTGTGTGTGTGTGTGTTGTGTGGTGTGTGTGTTGCGTGCGTGCGTGCATGCGTGCGTGCGTGCATGCGTGCGTGTGTGCGTGTGTGCACGCGAGTGTATGTGCCTTTGTATGTGCCTGTGTGTGTGTGTGTGTGTGTTGTGTGTGTGTGTGTGTGTGTGTGTGTATTAGTGTAAAGGGAGGAGAGAGAGAAGAGAGAAGAGAGAGAGAGAGAGAGAGAGAGAGAGAGAGAGAGTTAGAGTTGAAAAGGAAGACGAAAGGAAGAAATGAAGTCCAAGAAATCAGACAAAGAGAGAATCATAAGAAAAAGAAGACAGGAATATAGAGAAGGAAAGAACGAAAGAGAGAAAGAAGCCAAGGAAGAAATAAAAACAAAACTCACCAGCATTCATACTGTGGCAAATTTGCAGCTGTCTATGTGAGAGAGAATTAGAGTGAAAGAAGGTGAGAAGAGGAGTGAAAGGAAAAGAAACGACAGAAGAAAAAAAAAACGACAGAAAGATATAAAGGAAAGGAAGAAGCAAATAATAGACGGAAAGATCGAAAAGAACAAAAAGAAAAATGATGGGTCGCACAAAAGAAAAAAAAATATTCTAAGAAAAAAGAAATCCTAAACGATAATCCATGGGCATTCACACTCTGACAAATTGACAGCAGTGTGTACAGCAATGAGCCGCAATGGAAGAAATATATAAAGAAACAATGTAGGGGGAGAGAGAGAGAGAGAGAGAGAGAGAAGAGAGAGAGAGAGAGAGAGAGAAGACAGACAGACAGACAGACAGACAGACAGACAGAGATTGAGAGACAGAGAGAGAATGAATATAAGTGTGTGTGTGTGTGTGTGTGTGTGTGTGTGTGTGTGTGTGTGTGTGTGTGTGTGTTTAGAGAGAGAGAGAGAGAGAGAGAGAGAGAGAGAGAATAAAGAAGAATAACAAAAGAATAAAGAGATACTGAAAAGAAAGAAAAAGAGAGGAAGAAGGGCTGAGAGTGGACCTCAGGTAATATCAGGTGGGAGAAGAACACAGTACCATGCATCGATTGCCTAATAGATGACATGAAGACCGATCTTTGAAATCAAATGCTGTATTCCACACAGCTGTTGCACTAGTTAAGCTTTAAAATCTCATGCAATGAAATGTAACACACGAGGTCTTAATCTATGTATGTATGTAAATCTACTTACATGTTTGTTGAGATATTTTTGTTTGGTGTGTGTGTATGTGTGTGTGTGTGTGTAGTCAGTACAACCATGAGTTAATTTGACAATAAATTGGTTTCTGTCAGTCAGCGTGTGTGTGTGTGTGTGTGTGTGTGTGTGTGTGTGTGTGTGTGTGTGTGTGTGTGTGTGTTGTCGCTGCTGTTAAATGTTGTTGTTCTTTCCTTGGATGTTTTTAAGCGTTCATGTCTTCATATTATTGATCAATAAATGCAATGTGCATTATTGTAGTGAACTGTAACTACCTTGCTTTTTGTTCTCTGTTGTACTCATTATTACGAAAAATAAACAACCTTCTTTGCAAGGGAGGAACAAAAATAGAAGGAAAGAAATTTACAAGGTGTGGGCAATTAAAAACTAAAAACATACACTTGATGAATTGGGCCGCTTTCCTAGGAGCTTAAAGATAAAGTGGCGAATGATATACTTTGGGAATTCACGTAACAACAAATCCATACATGAAACAGAGTCATGACAGCATTGTCGAATAGAAGCAACGAAAAGACGCATACTGGTTCTGTTTTGTGAAATCAATTCTTTGGTTCCTTGGTCTTGTCCAGTGTATAACTAAACCAGCCTACTCTCACCAAAGACAAGCGCGTATTTTCAAAGAAGCATAAATTCCAGTCAAATGTTTCTTGAAATAAAAGACACACACCACAGACCTGAAAACAATTCTGATCTAAAAGTCTGAACATAAATTCCAGTAAAAAGTTTTTTGAAACACACACACACACACACACACACACACACACACACACACACACACACACACACACACACACACACCTTAAACCTGAAAACAATTCTGATCTAAAAGTCTGAAATAACATAACTGCAGGTTACAGACTTGCATTGAATTGTATTCAATGTAAATAAGAGAAACCACACGATAACCTTGTACAAACTTCGCGTAAGCGCGCATGGTCGTGGTACATAGAAAGAGGTAGATTAACAGACACTGATGAAAACAAATAAAAACCAGAACATCATATTAGTTTGTAATCAAGTAGAATATGAATATTGTTTTTTCAATACATGTGTTACAAATGCGCGTTCGAGAGAATGTTTGAACAAAGTTGCGAAGAAGCATCAGCGTTTAATCATTGTAATTCGGCTACATTCAGTGGTGTGTGCAGGCTGGACGCTGATACAGAGTCGTCCAGCTACGGTTGTATTCGACTGCATTCAGAGATCATCAAAATCTACAGACCTTTAGTTGTACAACCAACCTATGTACACATCATTAAGTTGTACTGCAGTGTACAATGCACGTCATTTTGCTGGTTTTCTCCTTTGTTTTGTTAATGAACCCAATGGAGTGCGATGCAATACAATACAATGCAATGCAATACAGTATAATACAATACAATACAGTACAATGCAATACAATACAGTATAATACAATACAATATCGTACAATACAACGTAATACAATGCAGTACAATACAATACAATACCACGCATGCAATACAACGCAATCAAATGCGATGTAGCACAGGACACAACACAGCACAACAAAAACAAAAACCACACACTACAGATGAAATACAACACAGTACGGCACAACAGAGTGCAATGCAATGCTACACCATGCAACCCAGTCCACTTTAAAGACAAGACAGTGCCATGGAATGTACAGGAACACAACACAGTACAATGTGAAGCAGTGCATTACTATTCAATGCACTGCGATGCAATGTAAAGGAACACGATGCAGTTCAAGACAATGCAATGCACAGCGATGCAATGTAAAGGAATACGATGCAGTTCAAGACAATGCAATGCAATGCACAGCGCTGCAATGTAAAGGAATACGATGCAGTTCAAGACAATGCAATGCAATGCACAGCGATGCAATGTAAAGGAATACGATGCAGTTCAAGACAATGCAATGCAATGCACAGCGATGCAATGTAAAGGAATACGATGCAGTTCAAGACAATGCAATGCAATGCACAGCGATGCAATGTAAAGGAACACGATGCAGTTCAAGACAATGCAATGCACAGCGCTGCAATGTAAAGGAATACGATGCAGTTCAAGACAATGCAATGCAATGCACAGCGATGCAATGTAAAGGAATACGATGCAGTTCAAGACAATGCAATGCAATGCACAGCGATGCAATGTAAAGGAACGCGATGCAGTTCAAGACAATGCAATGCAATGCACAGCGATGCAATGTAAAGGAACACGATGCAGTTCAAGACAATGCAATGCAATGCACAGCGATGCAATGTAAAGGAACACGATGCAGTTCAAGACAATGCTATGCAATGCACTGCGATACAGTGTAAAGGAACACAACACAGTACAATGTAATACACTGTACTACAGTACAGTAATATATGAAACGTCACGATACGGTATGATGAGATACAACGCAAACCAGTGCAGTACAATAAAATGTGATACGCTACGATGCGTTGCGATACCATATGATACAATACATACAACAGACTGCAATGTGATGCAACGTAAAACAATGCAATACAATACAGCATAATACAGCACAACACAACACAATCATACCAGAACATAAAACGAAGGGGGGAGGGGGGGGGGGGGGAGCGGAAATCTAATCGACTGAATCAATCCTAACCATTACGTACATAAACACAATTCCTCGCAACATGGAAGCTATATTGTAGTAATGAGGCGTTTAACATGAAATAGATAACAATTATTATAAGTGAGTTACAGCCAAACTTTGAAAAGAAAAAAAAAAACAGTGTCTACGATATATCCAGAGAAGGATTTCCTTCCTCACCAGCACTTAAACGCACACTATCTTCTTTGTTATCATGGAAACCCCCGAGAATGTGATCTATGATTTTTGCTTTTTTTTTTTTTAAACACATCATCATTTGCTGGCCAATATCATGTCCATGATCTCCTTGCCATGATGGACTGTCTAACGTGGTCTGTCCTGTGTGTCTGTGTGTCACATCCTGTGTGTGACGATTGTGTCGTGTTCACAGGCACACCCACTGCCCACGTCGCCTAAATCTCCTTCAGGATCGTCAACACGTTCGTTTGCACTTATAGAACCAAGGAGCACTTGCTATCGTCTGTAGGCTTGTGTCAAATACTAGGTTTGCAGTTCCATTTTGCATACGTTCACTAGCACAGACATTCGTGTTGTTTCCGAATGTTTCTAGCGCCGCAGTATTTTTCCCCACTGTGCCAGAAACTTGGAGCGGTTGGGAGAAAGAGCGCAGAATGGGATGAAGATGAAGTCACTTTCTGTTCTCTGTGTGCTTCGGCTCTTCTCCTGCCCCAGGATACTCGTGACGGGCACTTTCTCCGGTACACAACAGTATCATTGGGAGTTGACCGAGAAGGCTGGCTTGCTGGTTTCAGTCGGAGTACAACTACGGTGTGGTTCTCTCTACCTTCTATTTTAAACGAAGACAGTGACATTTCCTGCCTAAGAGCAATGAGAACACTTCCTAAATGAGACGGTAGACTATGCACAGGCATACTGAACAACTTATCAGCTAAAGCTGGCAAACTTTTTGTTTTGTAGTTAGAAAGCCGTCTTGCTGGCAGCCAAGCAACAAGAAGCTACTCAGAGAGAGAGAGAGAGAGAGGGGGGGGGGGGGGGGGATTCAAGATATTTTCCGGCGGAGAAGGGGGAGGAATGTTACTTTGTCAACAATCTTGTCCCTCTTTTTCAACTGATGGGATGCTAAATTCATCAGTATCGCTACTGTGACGAATTCTCACTGTGTACCTTACCCCACACGTTGAACTGTGAACATGTGATGTCTCAGTGTGGAGTGCCCTGTCCTCAGTCTCACAATGCTCGCTTGGTCTGATCTGGGCAGCAGGTAGTATGCCATCCTTCGTGCTGTAGTCTGGATGCTGATCAAGCCATCTTCTTTTTTGCTTCTCCATGATAATGATTTTGATTTCTTCAAAGGAGTCTTCCTGGTCCAGTTGGGGCTGCTGTCCTCCTTCCTTTGCCAGTTGGTCAGCTTCCTCATTGCCATATATATATATTGCAGTGTGAGGGTGTCCTATGGATGACGGTGTTCTCAGTGGACTGCTGCAGAATGGCCAGGGCAGAGACAAGGGAGTTGAGTTCCTTGTTTCGAGGATGTTTGACAGCCTGCAGTACTGATAAAGCATCGGAGAAGATGACGACTATGGTATGTATGGCCCCTCTATTGTAATACAGCGTTCTGGCTGCTGACTGCGGTCAACTACAATACAAAGATTGCCAACAAGCACCAGATAAATGTTACTTCAGTTCTCGGTGACTGCTTTTTTCAGGAAGGGGAGGGGGAGGGGGGCGGAATAGCTCAGTTGGTTGAGCGCCGGACTCGTGGTCCTGGCGATCCTGGGGCTGCGGGTTCGAATCTCCGCCGGGCCGTTTCGGTACAGGGGGATTTTACCCGTCGGAGTTAGCATTGCTTCTTATTCCGCTTCCCAAGATGTCTTTCGAATGAGACTCTAAACTAAGGTTTCGTGTGTGAAGGCACGCATAAGATCTTGCACACACGTAAAATCCCATCACCAACTTTTGGAAGAAAAGGCAGTTGCCTGTTGGTATGGATGACAAGTAGCAAATACTGAAACAATGAAACTATAAATGAAAGAGAGAGACTGACAGGCTGAAAGACACGGGAAAAACGACTGAGGGTAGCGCCCGCAGGCAGTTCTTCAGTCGGCTGTACCCAGGTAGGCAGCCCGTTGTGTAAAGGACGACGTGGACTGTGGTGCGCTTAGAGCTTGGTCTCTAAGGATAGGCACTATATCAGTACCCTGATAATGATGATGATGAAGATGATGATGGTGATGACGACGATGATGATGATAATAAATAATGATGATGATGATGATGATGATGATGATGATGATGAAAATGATAATGATGATAATAAATAATATGAGTAGTAGTAGTAGTAGTAGTATAGTAGTAGTAGTAGCAGCAGTAGTAGTAGCAGTAGTAGTAGTAGTAGTAGCTTTTAGTCACTTTAATCTCTAGTAGAGAACTATAAAATAGGCATTCTGGCTCACCCACCTCCGCCAGCTCCAACCGGCTAAAGCCGGTTTCGCTGTTGCTCCGCCGGCTTACCCAGAATGCCTATTTTATAGTTCTCTAATAGTAAACACTTTACAAACATACATAATGTGTAGGATTATCTGTTTTTAACACTAATTTAGAAAACTTTTGAGACTTTAGTTTTTGCTTAATCCTTCGTTTTTCTTGATCGTCTTCAATAACATCATTTTCACGCATACATTCATCAAATGCGTCTCTGTCTTTCATGTGAAATAAAACTACAGTCTTTAACTGTTCTCTAAAGTCTTTTAAAACTGAGTTATATTTTTGACATAAAATCCACACACTTATCCCAGCATGTCTTCCGCTGAAAGCCAGTTTCGGCTGAACAGTCATCTATAATAAATAGTGTCTGCGTTCCCCCAAACAGTCTGTACTACCAGTTGGTTGACTGTCATCTTTTTTGCAAGACCAAGACAACGCGCAGTAAGTCAGCAGGCCGAGCGTCCTGTTTACAAACTGTGTGTCTCCCTATGTTCTGACCTAAAAATCAATAAAACACGCCTCGCGCGCCTACTGCGTTTCTTTTCTCACCGGGCTCGCGGCGCGGGCGTGCGCTAACACGTTCTTTGCTATAGCGTGAGCTGCCTCTTTCTCTGTTCTTCATCGCGCTTAACTAGTAGTTGCAGGCCAGCCCGACAACGCAGCGCCCACGCACATCCTGTTCAGTCACAAAGCAAGTGGCTGACATATCAAATGACAAGTGGTCCTACCAGTTCCACTTTTCACCCCAAGTCCTTAATTAAGTCACCCCAAGTCCTTAATTAAGTCACCCCAAGTCCTTAATTAAGTCACCCCAAGTCCTTAATTAAGTTCTTAATTAAGTCACCCCAAGTCCTTAATTAAGTTACCCCAAGTCCTTAATTAAGTCACCCCAAGTTCTTAATCAAGTTACCCCAAGTTCTTAATCTAGTTCTTAATCAAGTTACCTTAAGTTTTTTAATCAAGTTACCTCAAGTTCTTAACTTAAGTTACTTTAAGTTTTTACTTAAGTCATCCTCTATGTACAACCAAGTTCTTATTCAAGTCACTTATAATTATTTATTAAGTTCTTGAAATATTATTCCATCTGAAATGGATCAAAATGATCTTTTGTTGTTGGCGGTTCTGGCATGCTTTTTTGTTTGGCTTCTGTATTTAGTGGTTGAGATTTTTTTGACTGCTTTGGTTTTTGCTGGCGTTGTTTATATATTTTATAACCGTAATAACCACCCCCAGCAGCAATGACGCCAAAAATGGCAACTGTTTTAAATTCAATATTCCATGACGACTTTGGTGTTGTAGGTCTTGAATCAACTTGTGTATTTACAGCTGGCATTGAAACAACTGTTGGCGTTGGCGGTGTTATGTTTTCATTATGAGTTATATTCTGTGATTGCAACATTAATTTTTTTTGTTTGTTCCACTCTGCTAATTTTTTTCCTGCTGCAACACGCCCAGGATGAGGAGGCTTTTTACTGGTCACTTTCTCCACCTGATTCAATGTTTTCTGATTCTGCTGATTTTCTGGCTCGGTCATTTTGAAGGGAAACAAAATCTATATGATTAAAAGTAATTAATCCCATGATTAATGGCGATAACAATGTTCCAAATCTGTAATATAGATCACATCCTAGAGACTCTAATGACTTTGTTAAAACGGGATCCTGTGTTAAATCATACATAAAATCTTGTTCAGAATCAATGGGAGCAAATCTACTAACTAGTTTAGTGTACAAACTAAGAACCGTTTGCCCAACACTTTTTACCATTCTTGACCCCAGTTGCGCTTCATACCTATTGTGATACTTTACAATGTCTTGTGGCGACATTTGTTGAATCTGTTCTATGCTGAATTCATTTCCAAGGTACTGTTTTGTTTTTCCACATGCTGCTAAAGAATACAGCCTTTCCTTTTGGCGCATAATAGCTTGGTCATCAACTTGATCATTTGTAATCATAAGTTCAGGAAGTAGATCATCGCTGTTCATGTTTTTTATTAATTATAATTATTTTATTTTTTAAAAATGAGCACCGAAAAAACTATTACTAACCTTGTATACCATTCTGCTGTTATTGGAGGCCTAAGTGTAGGATACACAATGCTTGGTAAAAGCCTGTTAAAAATAAAACCAGCAGATCTTGGCAAACTAGACTTTGAAGACTCAGCAAAGCTGATTGCTGTTATTACAGCTTCATTTGCTACGAAAGATTTTCTAGTTAAGCAAGGAATAATTCCAGACAGTATCAATATGTAAAATTAAAAAAAATACATTTATAAAAATGGCTTCACTCGTAATGATGATTGGTGGCGCTGTGGTTAATGCGCTTGCTTTTAGCGGAAGTAATTACGCATTTAGTAAACTACAAAATAACAATGAGAGAAAAAGACATAACAGAGCTATGGAGCAACTAGCTGCTGCACAAGACACCTATGAAAAGCAAAGAATGGAGCAGTTAGATTTTATTAACGACAGACTTAAACAACAGGGACATGCAGCTTACACATTTAAAGATGTTGACCAGGCAATAAAAGAATATTTTCTAGTAACAGGCAAACAAGTTGAAACATTGCCCCCACCAAAATTTAGCGACTTTTATCAACCATCAGAAAAACAAAAGATGCAAGAAATATTGTTTATTGTCTTTGGCATGACCGCTGTGTATTTTGTTGCACAAAGTATTGGCTGAATAAAAATGTACAAAATCTATTATTCTCCAAAAGGATATTGGAAGGGAATAACAGCAATTAAAAAGCTTAGCCAAGCAGCGGGAGTCAGTGAACAAACAGCAAAAGAATGGTTATCTAAACAAGCGATTTGGCAAATTTATTTACCAGCGCCTAAACGAATACAAAGACCACACTTTGTCAACACAATACCGAACGACACCCATCAAATGGATCTTCTATATTTACCCCATGATACGATTAGACGAAAAAGATTTAAGTACGCACTTACAGTCATTGACATAGCTTCAAGATACAAAGATGCTGAACCATTAACACAAAAGAGTGCTTCTGCTGTTGCTGTCGCTATACAACTGATATATCAACGAGGACCCTTAACTTATCCTCGCATGATTCAAGTCGATGATGGAAAAGAATTTAAAGGTCAAGTGAATCAATTATTGTTAAAACATAGAGTTACCATTAAAAGAGGCATTCCGGGTGTTCACAGATCACAGGGTTTGGTTGAAAACTTTAACAAACAGTTATCTGAAAGGCTTTTCTCCTACCAGTATCACAGAGAGCTGATTGACAATTCTCGCAACACAGAATGGGTTAGAAGACTGCCCTCAGTTCTACGTGCAATGAATAATGAAGAATTTAAAGGTCTAAAACCAGTACAAGCAATCAAAAAACAAAAAATAAATGTTGTTGAAGGAGACGCCAGTTCATCAAGCAAACTATTACCATTTGGTTTGAAAGTAAGGTACCTTTATTTACCGGGAGAAGCAGAAGGGGACACTCGCATCAGGGCAACCGATCCAGTTTGGAGTGTTGACTCATATGAAATAAAAAGAATTGTAAAGATGAATCCGCCTGTGTATTATTTACGAGAAACTGACACAACAAAACGACCAGCCCCTCAAAGATCTTTTGTGAAAGAAGAACTGCAAATAATCCCGCCAGACACAGTTCCGCTTAATTAATTTACGTAAATATATTTGAGTTTAAAATGGAAGCTCAAAAGGAAGAAATCTTACATGAAACTAAAATGATGATAAAAAAAGAGACCTTAGAATTAATACAAGAATCATATGATACGTGTTCAGCTATTAAGGAAACAATTAAGTGGATTCATCGGTACATGGCAACGCATCCTGATCGCCTACGATCCCAAATTTTGATTATCAGAATAACGGATAAAGAATATCTTGAAAAAATAAAAAAAATTCGTGCACATCAAGCAAACATGAGAAAAATTTTGTCTGAATTGGATATTGATATGATTGAGCTTCTAGATAAATTTGAGGAAAAATATAAACCCGCGGATGAAGAAGGTATGTAATTATGCTGTTTTCCAATGCCCGATTGCATATGAAAACTCTGGATTAACAAACACACGTTTTGTGTTTGTTCTATCTAATGACTTCTTTGTTACAACAGTTGTGTTGATCTCATGTAGATTAGATCGTAGTTTTACGTTGTCATGATGAAAAGTCTTATTGTCAAACAATGCTTTTTTATAGTTGTCATGGGATATGCTTGATTGCACAACACTACGAGATATTCCCTTTGCTTTTTTAACAACTTTTTTTTGGCTTGAAAGACTGTACATTTTCGACCTCAAACCAACAAACTCCTTGATCACACCTCCAGATAATTCATCCTTCATCTTACCTAAAACCTTCTTGTTAATATCTGAATGCAAAGGCGAATCTTTAGGGTAATCAGATGTGTCGTACCATCCCGCATGCCCTTTAGCTACTTCTAATTCCATGTCTTTATAGATATCTTCAGTAGGGATATCTATAACAAAGGAATCTGTATCTGTGTACAGAACTCTGGACTCTGGATACAAGGGCTTAAAGTAGTCATAAAGAAATTCTAACATCAAAAGCTTCGACAGCTCTAAAACAGTAAACCCAATAAAAACGGGCTTATCCAATTTGACTTTCTTTTTTTTCATCATTATGCCAAAAAGCTGATCATGAAATCTTCTGAAGTCCTGATAATTAGGTTTAGAAGTTAGCTTAATTGCATCGTTCTCTCTGGTGACCAATCTAACATCTTTACGCTTGTGCGGATTCTCCATAGTCTTTCCAAAACAGCTGTTGTTCATCAATTTGAAAAAGTCTTTTTCTGAAGCATCTGTGGATTTAGTTCTGAGATCAGTGTTCTTCATTATGTATGGTTTCATGAACTGTTCTTGATCAAAAGCAATTATACGATGAACAGCTGTCAACTTCAAACCATGTCTTAAATAAAATTGTAGAAGCCTGTAATGGCAGACATAATTTTTTTTGCCTCGAAGATTAGGCACAAGTTTAGGTGGTTCTGTTTTTGCCATCTTTAGACTTTCTGCTGCTAATGGATAGTCATTATGCAGGTCATGGAGTTTCTGAGGATATTCTAAGTCAACTTCTAGAATGTATCCACACTGTTGATCTGGCGTCAAACTGCCCAACCACTTTAATGCTTTTTGAATATTATCCGTATCACCGTCTGTGTACATTTTAAAGTTGCGTAATGGAAGTGATTGCGCCATTGCCCATCCATACAGATTGTTTGCATCTAAATACATGAGATAGTTAGACCTTTTACTTGGATCATAGTCGTCCAAGTATTTGTTGTTTGCTTTACAGTAATGGTGCGACGCCATACTGATTCCCCCACGCAATCCGTTTTCAATCATCTGAAGCATTGGCAGGTTAGACAATAAATCAATTTGTACTCCAGTAAATTTTAAGAAAGCATCCCAGCTCATCCCGGGCGCAGAAATGTAATGCGCGGGATCCAAGCTGTAATGTTTCATGCAGGTCTTTCTGTAATTTTCAAAGACGTCCGCCAACAAACAGGTATCCGCCATTAAATAGGAATCATGATAGTCTCCCATCGTTTTACACTCTAACTTCTGCCACGCATCTTGAGCATAAGAATAATCAGAATCACTGATGTCCTTTCCTCTAAGACTACTAAAGAACGCGCCTTTAGGCGGAAGTGTATCTTCGTCAAACCTTTGCCAACTGTTCATGTACTCATAAGGGTAAACGCCCTTTCTAACAAGAGTTGGGTCAAAATATTCTTCTGTTATTGGGCAGGACTTTAAGGACATAGCCAGTGACTCTAATGAACCCATCATGTGTTGCATAGAGTCGTAGAAAGACATGTTATTTAAAGTGAAACACATGTACTTTTCTGATGACTGTGCAATGCATGACACCCTGAAGTCACTGGTTACTGCTTGCATTATAAGGTGAGAGTCGTAACCTCGCAAGTTGTGAAAGAATATAGGCAGCTTCCATGTCTTTGGTTCAAACTTTAGTTGAAGATTGCAATTGTTATGCGCTGCTCCTCTAAACTTTCCACTAATGTGATCATGGTCTCTTACTGTTGGATTCTCTGCGGTGGCAACCAAGGCCGCCCCACAAATCCAACAGTGAGTGGCTGAGTCATACTGTTGTTGGTCTTCAGGCGTCATTATGATTTCAGATAAGTTTAGATTATTAGAACAGGCATTACGCACTTGCTGCATGCGTTTTAAGAAGTATTTTGCAGCATTTGGTCCTCTGTATAATTCTGGCTTTGAATGGGCGCCATCCGACCTAACAATGATGAAGGCAAATGAGCAAATCTGATGATTACTCATTAAGACTGTTTTAGGAAGTTTCTGTGGGGTTGGTCCTTCATAAGGAACAATGAGTGATTCGAAGTCTGCGTAAACAACATATGGACTAGTTTGCAACCGTTTCCAGTTCTTAAAACTAACTTTACTGCCTTCTCCGGGCGTAATTAGTTCTGTATCACAGTCAACTGGGCTAATACAATGTTTTATATGTTCGCTCGCAGCTTGAACGGACGGAATTCTTGTTAAACATTTTCTACAAAATTCTTGTTTGCTATGTTGTTTTGTAGTATGCACTAGTAATCTACTCATTGTGCGTATTAGAGTGTAGTGCAACCCATTAAGGCTTTGCATTAGGAGTAAGTCTACATGACTCCTGGTTGGTTCGCCTATTGTTGGACTGTTCTTTGACACTCTAATTGGCAGAAGGTTGGTTTCTTCAGACCATGTGTAGACATTAACAGTTATTGGTGGATTTTGTTTTTCAAACTGATCAATTTTGTCTACAGCCATAGGAAATTCAAGGCCGTTAAAATTAAGATTATTGGCCCACTGTAAATAGTTAGATACTCTCTCTGCATTTTTGGCAACGTGATGCAGCCTAGCAAGAACGCACCACATAAAACATTTGTTGTCTGAATTTTTTATGTTTAGAACTGCTCGTTTTGCAACTAATGATGGAGGTAGTGGAATGTAAGCCTTGCCAACAATCGGCTCATACTTAGCCTGTCTTAATCTGATGTCTAGGACTTCGCCCTCTGACCAACCAGAGCCTCTCATTTTAGCTGCTTCAGAGGCTTCATTAAACTGTGTAAGAAGTTGATCTGCCCAACCGGGTGTTAAGTCATTATGAGAAAGAATAGTCTGCTGTTTAGTTGAGACCCAGACTTCTAGATTTTCTTCGTTTATTGTTATATAGTCGATTAAAACAACTAACCTTACTTTAACTGGAGGGTTTATTGTTAGTTTACTTGGAACTTGAGAAATAGCGTGTACAACGCTTGCCTGTACCTTTGTTGGATCAATAACTTCTAAAACGACCTCATTTAAAGCTTTTGACAAACGCTCTTCCTCGAGCATTGCTTCAAACAATTCATCTGAACCTTCATATATCTTATCCATGTTGAGCTTCTTTTCTAACTCAAAATATTTATTTAAATCAAAAAAATAAAAGTTAATCAGAATCAATATCAACGGTCTTTTTGTGCTTGGACTCATAAACTAAAGTATAAACGCCCTTTGGGGTTGTTAATGTGAGCTGTTTAGAACAGAGTTTAATGTTTCGTTTACTTTTTTTAAACATTCCTTTTTTATCTGGTCGGTGTCTGGTTGTTGAGAAAAAGTTGCCCTTGCCTTTCTTTGAAGATCAAACTTTTGTCTTTTGTAGTCCTCAAAATCAGCCTGTAGGCGACTAAATTCTTCATCCGTGATGTTCGAGTCGGCAAGTGCTTTATTTATTGTCAGTTTGAAGGAACTAAGTTTAGCTGTTATTAGTTGAACCATAGCTGTGTGCTTTTGGAGTTTAGCTTTTATTTTTTTGCTGACAGCACTTACAGCCAATGAACACAGGCCAAGAGTTAAAGACAAACCACCTAGAGGTATAGCTGCCGGTGCACCTACGCCTGTTGCTAAGAGACCTACACTTGTTCCTGCTGATAGAGCACTAGTGATCGATGCTCCAGTATTAACATATGTAACAGCATTAAAGACAGCAGAATACCTTCGTTTGGTTTTGCTGTATTTTGAAAGGTCCTGCTCTAGTTGGGTTTGCATTTGTGTAATGTTGGTTAATCTGAAAGTTTTTATGTCTACAGCAGCAGCTATCTCTTCTTTGGGCACTTTTGGATAAGTCGTAACAGACATGCTTTTTTAAAATAAAAATAATTTAGTATTGGATATCTTTCAATCTGTTATCTTGAATATTCAGCTGCGCATCATATATTAAAAACAAATGTACATTAAGTGGTTTATCACTCTCTTTTTCTTTATCAATTTGAATGTTTATTACGTCTTTAACTGTCTCCCACTCCCATGCAACTGATTATCTTCTGTTGACCTTAGGTCAATCCATAAACCGTATTTCGTTGTTAAATATTCATCAAGTCTAACACTGTGAAGGTGTAGATCTTTAGACACAAGGTCTACTGTTGGACTTCTAGACCTCCCGCCTCCAAACAATTTTCTTATTTCATCAAAATGATGATAAGGTTTAAGCCCACTACCGTAGACTTGGTTAGGACTACCCTCAATTGAACATTGTACTTTCGTTATTTTAGGATTGATAAATTTTTCACTTTGTCTTTTGAATGGTTCTTCATCTTCACACAGCAATAAAATACCTTTAAGGGATCTTGCTGCGGCGCTAAAACTAAAGTTCCATATAGTGTCTGCTCTGCTTTTAGGATATTTAGTATGATGAATCACTCTTTCGTAATATATTGCTAATTTTGACTGATATTGTTGCTCAATCAGCCTTGCTAAGTTAGGGTTGCTAACAATGTCAAACTCTAACGAGATGTCGAAAATGCTGTACTTGGAATCAGTGTCTGTCGATCTAATGACACGTTTGTATTCATTAAAAGTTAGTTCATATGACAATCTGTCTTTTAATGCTCCTTGAAAGTATGGCGCATGCGCTTTTAACAACTCAAAATCTAAGGGTATGGAAAAGCGATTTCCAAACGCATAACTTACAGCTTCATACTTGTTACCGTCTTTAGCATCTTCGGCGTCTATTCTGTGTTTTAGTGCTTCGTTATTTTCGATTCCTTGAAACGCAAGATCGGCCCTTTCATTCTCGGTTAGCCATAGATCAGAATAGATTAGAAATATGTCTGCATTGTGTAAAGAAAATATTTCTTGCCCCTCAAGTTTTATAGAAATTTTCTTAACAATTGCCCGCCCCAGATTCTGTACAACTGTCCTGTTTACGTCTGTTGCTGAATCAAGTTCTATTTTGAAAGTAAGCCGTGCAGATCCTGGCACAATCACTTCATCTGCTCCTAGGTCTGGAAATTTGACAGTAAGAATCTGATCTGAATCAATAGTAGATGGATTATTTGGAACAATAATATTCTGTTTATTTCCCTTCACGCCAAAGGGCTCTTTCAGTCTTCTATGCGGGTCAAGAATCGAGCCATATGCTTGTGACATTTTTTTTATAAAACAAAATAAAAAGTTAATTATTTAAAAACATGGCAGAAGAAGATTATGATGTTTTTGATCCTGGAGACGACATGAGTGAAATGACGCCTTTGACACATCCATTACAATCATTGCGGCGTGAATTAACAGAAAGTAAGGTCAAATCATTTTATCAAAGTTTAGGCCAAGAACCTCCCGAATTTATAGACCCTAATGATTTTGAAACAAAAGATGACCATTTGTTTGTGAAAAACGAGCAAGGACAACTTGTTCAGCTTACAACTAAACCAGACCCATCAAAGTTTTTAGCAAAGACTACAATTAGACAAAGGCTCAGTGTGAGCGATCAAAATCGCCTTGGCATTGCTAAACCGCGAAGATTAGACAGTGAGGCAGTTGCTAAACTTCAAAACACACTACAAGAACTCCCAACAGATAACCAAATACAAAACATACCCCTTAAAGATTTAAGCCCAACAGCAGACGAAATAATAGAAACCAGTTTTTCAGAAGAAACAGTATTAAAAACTATGCACGATCCGCCGCTACCTATGAGAGAAATAACGGCCCTTGATCATGCTTTGAAAAGCATCAGAGGCGAATTAACAAACAATTTAGCAAAACTGGGTGAACTAGATGAGCATATAAAAAGAGAAAAAGAAAAACTAGTTGAGGCTGATGACCACAACTTAGGACCTGGTGTTAAAGAAAGAATAACACAAAGACTAAAAGATCTTGAACAAGAGAGATCAGCAAGACTAGAAGTGTTGTCTAATAACCGAGAACAATTACGAACTCAAGTGAGCAGAATAAGAGAAACTATCCAAAGAATTTTATATGAAGACACAACGTTAGCAGAACGAATAAGAACACTGTTTAGAGAGCAAGGCGTCACATTAGCAAGTGTTATAACAGCCTTAGGATTTGCAATAAGTACACTGGTGATGGCTCTTACAGGCGGCGGTGGTGGGGGAGCAGTGCCACCAGGCCCGCCAACAGATAAATCATGGGTAAAAAAACAACTCGATCACCTTGCAAGTTTATTAAAAAAATTAGCCAGTAAGGCAATAGACTCTTTGCCTGGTATAATAGGGGGGATCGTTAGCTGGCTTTTGTCTGCTGCAAGTAAAGTAGTTGGCTTTATGGCCGAGCACTTATGGGCATTAGTTGTCTTAATAGTTGGGTTACTCTTTAGTAAGATAAAGACCAAGTAATCCTAGGGCAGTTAATCCAATAACAAGTGCCGTCTTTTCATATTCATGGTCATTATTTCTTGGGACCACAGGGATTGAATGGGGGGGTTTGGGGGGCTCGGGGATTGGTGGGGCTTCTTTTTTTATTGCTATTGCTGGCTTAGAATTTATGTCGTTTTTTCCGACCTTCTCTTCTTTACCAGCCACAAGGATTTCATTATTATAGTTTATTATTGTTCCTATCTGAAGTCTGAGGTCAGAAGGCAGCATGTATAAACCAGTGCCAACAGCAAAGTCTACTTTCGATCTTGCGTATTGCAAAACATTTTGGTACCTTTTAATACTTGAAGGCAAATCAATTGCAGAATTAATAGAATCCTCTAAATTTGCTAAATACTGTTTTTGGGCGTCAAAGCCAGTAGAAGGATCAATTATGTTTGATCTCGTTTGTGCTTGCGAACCTAGCAAACACCAAACATAAGTACGAATGGAGTCGTTTATTCGTTCTATTCCCGCTCTAGTTAGACCATTAGAAGTATCCAAAATAAATGTTGTCCATGCTGTTTTATGCTCTTGCTCTATGGACCCGAGGTGAACAGTTGTGCCTGAAGAGAAAGATGTGTAAGGAGGATTCCAATCATAGTTATACTTTCTGTGCACGCCCCAAAAATAAAGGGTGCCTAAACCATGATTAAGATCCAACTTTTGTCTAAAGTCTGTCTTTGGGTCAATATCAAATTCGTTACAGATCCTTTCAAAAGCCTTGTAATCTATTCTGTTGCTGAATGGATTAAACGTTTTGTCATTTGGTAATGGCGCTTGCAGTTCAGATAAAATACGTCTGAAGGTGTAATAGAAATGAAATCTATACACTGACCTCACCAAAGGATCAGGATGATTTAAATGATCAGCATACGACACTCCACACCCAGTTGATGCACAAAACACAGCAAAGTTTAACTGGTTCTGATAAAACTGCATCGGATGACTGAACCACACTTTCGGGATGTAGTCGTTTTTGATAGGAGGGTTAAGATATCTGTTCAATGGAGTACTAACCTTTACTTGAAAGGCGTCAGTCTGAGTCACAGAAATGTCGAGGGTATCAGTTGTTATATCTTTAGGACTGTAGTGCGGTCCAACAGAATATTTTGCATTAGTATATTTGAATGCACTCATTTTTAAATTTGTTTTAAAAATGTTTGTAACAATAACAACTCAAGACAGTCCTTCGTTTTTAGAATATGCTATTGATAATAACTGCGGAACCCAAAGGGTCGCACTCCATGAAATATTCTACAAAGTCGTATGGTTTAATATAAGTCAATCCAAGAGGAATAATGAGATTCGAAAACTTGATGACGGAGGAAACTTAATTAGCCAGTTAACCATACCTGATGGTTATTAAGGGTTTTGCTCACTAAAAGAAGCAATGAGTAACTTCGACATTACTCTCAAACTTAACAATGCAAATCTAAAAACAATGTTAACATTCAAACCTGAAAAAGAAGTAGTCCATTACTTTTTTGATGTAGAGCTAGCTAAAATGTTAGGCTTTAAAATCGATTATATCTATCATAAATTTAGAGTTGCACCAGACGAAACTACTTTTGAGGGAGAATATCCGCTCGATCTTGCCTTATATCCATTACTCTATGTACATTTGGATGAGCTGAGCACTGATGAAAACTTATATAATGGAAGGCCCTCAACTGTTTTAAGAGCTCTTCCATCAGGGAAAGCTGCATATTGCGATTATGAAATTATACGATTCCCTAATTTACAGTTTAAAAGATTAGCTTGTGGGAGGGTCAGATCATTTAATATAAAGATCACAGATAAAACAGGGAAAGTCGTGAAATGTGATAACCTGCACATTGTTTTAGAAATAAAATAATACGTTGTTTTAAAAAATGTCACGTGGACCAGACGATTCGGGGGTCACATTAGCGCCTGAGAGGTGTGTAACTTTAGAATTAAAAGACCTTGCAGACGTTGAGGACTTTGAACAAAACGGTGAGATAGGCACTTTGTATGGTTTTGAGTACACTAAAGATGGTTATTATAAGCGCAAAGAGGTTGACGACAACAAAAGGTTTCCTAAACTAGAACAACTACGCAATCTAGAAGCAAATAATACAGGTCAGTATGAATATAAAATAGTTCGAAAAACTGACAACAAATGGCACTTAGAACCATATTTAGAATGGGACATAAAATTTGAATTCTTAAGCCCATTTACATTTTTCGACCGTCAAAAAAGTTTCAGAAAAGCATTGAACTCTGGCCCTTTACATGTAAGTCTTATGCCAGAGGACAACAGTCGGAAAGAGATCGAAATAAAGCCGTTTGGGGACAAACAGTACATCCTCCACAGAAGAGAATCGGTTTTAAAGAAAGCTTCTACAAAATTACAGTTCATTCCACGCACAAAATTAGGAGACACGTTCACAATGATATTTAAAATTTCTGTCTTAAAAGATGAGGC
>CM065733.1:35677311-35687311 GCA_033310375.1 Conus canariensis | reverse complement strand
TCTGTTGGTTTGTGACAAACACATGGACAACGTGAGGTGCCCGCGTTCCTCTGTTAGTTGTACTCAGCCGAGGTCATCAGTTCAACCTGTTCAGGTGGACGACAATCCTTCTGGACACTTTACGGAATGTTAAAAGTTCTAGAGCTCTCCACACTACGAGACCGCTCGCGTACACGTCAGTTTTCAGGAAAGTTATAAATCTTCTTCACCATGATGTTAATATGGTGATAAATGTCTCTCTCTACTCTCATGTCAATGTACTGATAAGTGCCTCTCTTCACTGCCATGTCAATATAGTGATAAATGTCTCTCTGTACTTTCATGTCAGTGCAGTGATAAATGTCTCTCTGCACTGTCATGTCAGTGTTGTGATAAATGCCTCTCTTCACTGTCATGTCAGTGTCGTGATAAATGCCTCTCTTCACTGTCATGTCAGTGTAGTGATAAATGTCTCTCTTCACTGTCATGTCAGTGTTGTGATAAATGTCTCACTTCACTGTCATGTCAAATACCTCTCTTCACTGCCATGTCGATATAGTGATAAATGCCTCTCTTCACCGTCATGTCAATGTAGAATGTCTCTCTTCACTGTCATGTCAGGGTAGTGATAAGTGCCTATCTTCACTTTCATGTCAATACAGTAATAAATGTCTCTCTGCACTGTCATGTCAGTGTAGTGATAAATGTCTCTCTTCACTGTCATGTCAGTGTAGTGATAAATGCCTCTCTTCACTGTCATGTCAGTGTAGTGATAAATGCCTCTGTTCACTGTCATGTCAATACAGTGATAAATGCCTCTCTTCACTGTCATGTCAATACAGTGATAAATGCCTCTCTTCACTGTCATGTCAGTGTAGTGATAAATGCCTTTCTTCACTGTCATGTCAATACAGTGATAAATGCCTCTCTTCACTGTCATGTCAATGTACTGATAAGTGCCTCTCTTCACTGCCATGTCAATATAGTGATAAATGTCTCTCTGTACTTTCATGTCAGTGCAGTGATAAATGTCTCTCTGCACTGTCATGTCAGTGTTGTGATAAATGCCTCTCTTCACTGTCATGTCAGTGTCGTGATAAATGCCTCTCTTCACTGTCATGTCAGTGTAGTGATAAATGTCTCTCTTCACTGTCATGTCAGTGTTGTGATAAATGTCTCACTTCACTGTCATGTCAAATACCTCTCTTCACTGCCATGTCGATATAGTGATAAATGCCTCTCTTCACCGTCATGTCAATGTAGAATGTCTCTCTTCACTGTCATGTCAGGGTAGTGATAAGTGCCTATCTTCACTTTCATGTCAATACAGTAATAAATGTCTCTCTGCACTGTCATGTCAGCGTAGTGATAAATGTCTCTCTGCACTGTCATGTCAGTGTAGTGATAAATGCCTCTCTTCACTGTCATGTCAGTGTAGTGATAAATGCCTCTGTTCACTGTCATGTCAATACAGTGATAAATGCCTCTCTTCACTGTCATGTCAATACAGTGATAAATGCCTCTCTTCACTGTCATGTCAATACAGTGATAAATGCCTCTCTTCACTGTCATGTCAGTGTAGTGATAAATGCCTTTCTTCACTGTCATGTCAATACAGTGATAAATGCCTCTCTTCACTGTCATGTCAATACAGTGATAAATGTCTCTCGTCACTGTCATGTCAGTGTAGTGATAAATGCCTTTCTTCACTGTCATGTCAATACAGTGATAAATGCCTCTCTTCACTGTCATGTCAATGCGGTGATAAATGCCTCTCTTTACTGTCATGTCAATACAGTGATAAATGCCTCTGTTCACTGTCATGTCAATACAGTGATAAATGCCTCTCTTCACTGTCATGTCAATACAGTGATAAATGCCTCTCTTCACTGTCGTGTCAATACAGTGATAAATGCCTCTCTTCACTGTCATGTCATTGTAGTGATAAATGCCTCTCTTCACTGTCATGTCAGTGTAGAATGTCTCTCTTCACTGTCATGTCAATACAGTGATAAATGCCTCTCTTCACTGTCATGTCAGTGTAGAATGTCTCTCTTCACTGTCATGTCAATACAGTGATAAATGCCTCTCTTCACTGTCATGTCATTGTAGTGATAAATGCCTCTCTTCACTGTCATGTCAGTGTAGAATGTCTCTCTTCACTGTCATGTCAATACAGTGATAAATGCCTCTCTTCACTGTCATGTCAGTGTAGAATGTCTCTCTTCACTGTCATGTCAATACAGTGATAAATGCCTCTCTTCACTGTCATGTCAGTGTAGTGATAAATGTCCCTCTTCACCGTCATGTCAATGTAGAATGTCTCTCGTCACTGTCATGTCAATATAGTGATAAATGCCTGTCTTTACTGTCATGTCAATATAGTGATAAATGTCTCTCTTCACTGTCATGTCAGTGTAGTGATAAATGCCTCTCTTCACTGTCATGTTAATACAGTGACAAATGCCTCTCTTCACTGTCATGTCAATACAGTGATAAATGTCTCTCTTCACAGTCATATCAGTGTAGTGATAAATGTCTCTCTTCACTGTCATGTCAATGTCGTGATAAATGCCTTTCTTCACTGTCATTTCGGTGCAGTGATTAATGCCTCTCTCCACTGTAAAGTCGATGAAATGATAAATGCCTCTCTTCACATCCACGTCAGGACAGTGATAAATACCTGAATTTACTCCCATGTCAATGTATTATAAATCATTCTCTTCACTGTGATGTCAGTGTAGTAATAAATACCTCTCTTCATTTTGGTATCAGTGTGTGATAAACGCCTGTGTGTACTGACTGCCTCTGTAGTAATAAATGTCTCTCTACACTATCATTCAACGTGGTAATAAATACCTCTCTTCGCCGCCATTTCATTTGTAATGATAATATACGTCTTTTCACTGTCAGAGAGGTGAACAATTTCTCCCTTTACTGTCAGTCGTGTCAATGTAGCGATAAATAACTTTTTACGTGTCGCACTAACGTGGTAATAAATTGTTTTCTTCGCTGTGTTGTCAAAGTGCGATAAATACCCTTCTTTACTGTCACGTCAATGCATGAGAAATGCCTGTCCTCGCTGTTACGTCAGTGACCTGATAAATGCCAGACTGTGATGTCAGCGGATGACAGATGCCTCTATTGAATGTCATGTTCAACTTGCAATAAATTCCTCTCTTCGCGTTCATGTACGTGCATTGACAAATACCTCTCCTCTCTGTCACGTTCGTGTGTTGTCGAAAATCTTTTTTTTTTTTTTAATTGTTATGTCAGTGTATGATTGATATCTCTCTTCACTCCTTTGCCAACGTGGTTGTGAATATCTCTTTCATTACGCTTCCTCACGTTTAAATCAATCCATTGTCGTTGCAGTATCAGACATTGGAATCTTACCGTCCGTCCGTTTAATGCTTTTGATTATTCTGGCGGTATTGGCGTGGATATTTTTGTTCACTGCATATCCTAATGCTTCAATCAGTCTGGTGGTGCCGGTGTAGTGTTAGATATATCTATTCACTGTGCATCTTAATTCTTGAATCGTTCTGATGGTATTGGTATAGTGTTCAATATCTTTAATCAGTGAGCATTTTTTATGCTTCAATTATTCTAGTGGTACTGGTATAGTGTTCAGTATCTTTAATCAGTGACCAGTGATATTGGTGTAGTGTTCAATGTCTTGAATCAGTGGCCATCTTCATGCTTGAATCATTCTGGTGGTGTTTGTGTGGTGCTAGATATTACTGTTTGCGCTGTTCCTCTAAATGCTTGTATCATCCTGGTGGTATTGGTGTAGTGCTAGACATCTCCATCTTAATGTTTCAGTCATTTTGATGATATTAGAGTTCTGTTAGATTTTATCGCTGTTCACTGCCTAACTTAATTTAACGCTTCAGTGATATAGGTTTTCATATCCCTCCTAAGATCACACGTTTATTTTGTATTTTTTCCCCTTGTCCTCCCTTCCGTTCATTTTTTGTTTGTTTTGATCTGGGTTTTTTTTTGTTGTTTTGTTTTTTTATTTATTTTTTCTTTTTAGTTTTCTCCCTGTTGTCTTTATTTCTTTCTTTCGTTCGTTCGTTCATACTCTTCCTATTCTTTAAATATTTCTATCGTTCCTTCTTTTTTTTTTCTTAACTTCTCTGTTATTTACCCTTCCCCTTTGCGTTCGATTGTTGGTTTTTCTTTACACAGATGTCACACAGAGAGGAAACAGTTCTTCAATCGACTTTCACCAGGTCCTTGTCATAGTGCTGGGAACTGACGACAGATGGACATTGAGCCACCGGGGACGTCAAACATATAATACAAAAAATAAAATATATCAGTCTGCAAGTATTCTCGTTAGGTCCGCCAGCGTGTATCTTTAAAAACAAACTGATAATACACTAAAAAAATAATGATTTTCCAAAAAGAATTTTCGTTTTCTTGTTTCCTAGTCGGTGTATATATATATATATATATGTTAGTTGACAAGGACCTGGAGATTTTAACATTCCTTTTTAATACTTCGTTTTATATATATATATATATATATATATATATATATATATATATATATATTCAATTATAAACAAAGCTTGCTCTTATGTCTTAGATTGAAGAAATAGGGGGAAAATAAGCATTCATATCTGCAGTGGTAGATGATTCTGCCAACTAACATATATATATATATATATACACCGACTAGGAAACAAGAAAACGAAAACGAATTTTTTTTTTTTTCAGGTAATATTCAGACATCATCAAGTCAGAAATTGTCTAGCGATTGTCACAATGTGGTCTCTAGGTTTTAAATATTGAACACACGCAGTCATGCTGATTTATTCCTGCATAAAGTAGGCTAACCAATAATTACGTCAATGCTAGTATTGATATTTTGGATTTTGAGAAGGCGTTTGACTGTTAACGTCTACGGGTCACTGCGTTCATCCTCTGTATTTTCTTCTCCTTCTTCTTCTTCTCTTTCTTCTGCTTCGTTCACTCAGACAGGAACCCCAGAGGCACTGACGAAGGCTGCCGTACGGCGGAGGCCCTCCAGTGATCCATAAAGCTTTTCCCTCATCGGTGTGTTGGCAGGCCAGGTCTCTGCCCTTAACTTTTCATGTGTGGGACAGTCCTGCAGGAAGTGTTCCACTGTCATTGGGGCTGTACCGCATGGGCAACTTGAAGACTCGCCAATGTTTAATTTTGTGAACATGTGATCCTCTGTATAAATACAGTTAGCATCTATGATATAAATAAATTATCACAGGGAATGAAGAAATGAACACACAGAATCGGGGAAGAAAAGTAGGCAAGGTATTCTATCTGTCCTACTTCTTGTCACACGCTGCTTACAGACTGAAAACTTGCAGAGCATTTGATGACAGTGCTAAGTCGTTTGCTGCGAAGTGTTAACTCTTTGTCTGGTGATGATGCAAAGTCACATAAAATGTGGGATATTTTAGGAGTGTTAGATTCCGCAGGATGATGTACAAGCATAAGATAATTGTACCTTTAAACGGACTGGATGAGATTCCAGAAACTTGCACCCCTCTTTTTTTTCTGTTCTCGTTGAAACTGAGTGACAGAGCACAAGATAAATTCAGAAGACATTTCTTCAATCGCCCGACCAGATCCTTAACAAGTATTAAAAGGAATTTAAACTGATCAGCCAGATAACAGGGACAAGCACATTACAAGACTACACATGACGCGTTTCAACTTCTTGGCTTAAGAGGTCGAAACGCGTCGTGTTTTGTCCAAACGCGTCGTGTTTTCTCTTGTAATTTGTTTTTCCACTGTTATCTGGTGGATTTACTTTAAATTCCTTTTAAAATCTGTTTGAATTTCTGCCTACAGTCACTTCACTTTGAAACTAACAGATCCTTCACTCTCATTTTTCAAGGTATTAAAAGCAAGATTGTTATTGAGACCGTAATTTTTTTTTTCATTTGTTCATTTACTTATTAATCGGAGTTTTAATATCTATGTACTTACAGTGCGTCTTACTGGATGAGTCTTTTAGCACACAAACAGCTGTGACTGAAGACTGGAGTCAATCTGTGTCACACGCCTTCGATCGTGTTAAGTGACCAGCAGCTGGGCAGCTAGTTGGACATCAAATTATCAGGTCATCTGATACCTCAGTTGAGGCTGTCAGGTGTCCTTCCTCTATTTGGCCTTGGTGTTACTCATTAAACATCAGCTGGGTGTATATCCTGTGCTCTTCTTTGGCAATTATCTGCTTCATATTGTTCTTAGTGCCCGGGACCAGGCTACTTCCAATTCAGTAGTGGGGCGACCATCCCCAACTCGGCGGGTCCCCGGGTGGCGGATAGGGGAATGGCCCTCAGATATGGGGGTTAGCTGCGATATAAGTCAGGCTTGCCTGGCAGAATAAGCAGTCCCGGACCAACTGGCGATGTTCCTATCAGGACGGGGTGGGTCAACAGGTGGCACTGTTGTCCTCACTGAAATACCCCATGTGTCCTATGACGGGCTCATCATGCGGTCAAGAGGCGCGGTATAACCTCTAGCCCCGGGGTGGGATCCCCGGAGAAACAATCCCCCCTGTGCTCACAGGGCAGGACGCACGGGCCATGAGCTAAGGGTGAGGCACCCCGAAAGAAAACTCCAGCTGAAGACGGAGGTATCGGGCCACTGGCGCAGCTTAAACCACGATACCACGCATATACGCCTCCATGATGATGCAGTCCACAGAATTTCGATGTGGCGCTCGACCTTCGGAGACCCGCCGGGGAGGTCGGGAGCCGGGCCCTATGCCTCAAAGGGGCCCACCCCAAGCGGTCGGTGGTCAGACAAAGAAATTCTGCATGTCAATGCGACGAAGAAGGAGACCTCATCCTCCTGCTAATGCCAAGCAAACGGTACCACCCAGAATGCTCAACATTCTCCAGTGGAATGTAGAAGGGGTGCATAAAAAGAAACTTGGCTTGGCAGAAAGGATGCATCAAGAAAATATTGATATCGCATGTGTCCAAGAGACACATTTGACCGTAAACCATCGCTTTCAAGTGAGGGGTTACGAGACCATCAGGTTGGACCGTGAGGAAAGAAACAAAGGAGGGGTGCTTATCTTGGTGCGGAATTCCATCGCCGCACAAGAACTCAAGATCAACACCAATCAACAGGCAGAGATCCAAGGTATTGATATAATCCTTAAGGAACGCAACATCAGGATCTACAATGTCTATTGCCCTCAAGATCGTGATCTTTCCCTCACATACATGAACATCCCAGACAACAACTGCGTGGTGGTGGGTGATTTTAACAGTCACTCAGAGAGATGGGGCTATGAGGAGACGGACAAGAGAGGCGAAGAAGTTGAGGATTGGGAGATTGACACACATCTTCATCTCATCAATCAAGAAGATGATGAACCCACCTTTTACTCTAGACGCTGGATGACCACATCAACACCAGATCTAGCGTTCGCCACCAACGACCTGTTCGTCAGGACCACAAGAACAGTCCTCAACCAGCTTGGAGGAAGTGACCACAAGCCCGTCAAACTCTCTATCAACCTCAACTTACAGTGTCCACAAGCAAAGTGTTTTCCCCGCTGGAATTACAGAAAGGCGGACTGGACTCTCTTCGAGACCCTCACTGATACACACACAAAGCCAATCAACATCAGGCAGAAGGACTCAAACAAGATGGTTCGAGACTTCACAAAGGCCGTCTTGAAAGCTGCTACAGAATCCATCCCAAGAGGAGCACGTAAAGATTACAAGCCCTACTGGACGGAGGAACTCCAGAATCTGGAAGATGCTGTTACGGAAGCCAGGGACAGAGCAGAAAAGCAGCCATCACTGGAGAATAACATAGCGCTGAAGGAAGTAACTGCCAGATACAAGCTGTCCTGCGCACAAGCTGCAAGAAAAAGCTGGCAAGAGAAAACTGAAAGCCTAAATCTCGACAGGGATGGCAGCAAGCTGTGGAAACTGGCTAGAACCCTCTGTAATGAAACAACAAGTCACACCACTATAACAATACAAGAGAATGGAAATTACCTCTCTGGAAAGAAAGCAGCAGACCACTTCATAGACGTCTATGAAAACATCAGCAATCTGGAAGTCCCTCCTGAACATAGAGCTGCAGTGCACAGGGCCCAAGGTGAACTTCATGAGGAAGAGCCCCAAGAGGAAGTCATGACCACAGCTTTCACAGAGAAAGAGCTGGAGGAAGCGTTGCAGAGCCTCAACCTGAAGAAGTCACCTGGACCAGACGGAATCACAAATGAAATGATTCTGCATCTTGGGATGAAGAGCAAGGCAGTCCTTCTAAAAATCTTTAACTCCAGCTGGAAGACAGGATCAGTACCACAGTGTTGGAGGGAAGCAGACATGATCCCCATTCACAAAAAGGGAAAGGACAAGTCGAAGGCTGACAGCTACAGACCCATCAGCCTTACAAGCTGCTTAGGGAAGCTGATGGAGAGACTTGTCAACACAAGGCTTGTCTGGCACCTTGAGGAGCATCAGCTGCTGAGCCCTGAACAGGCAGGCTTCCGCCAACACAGATCAACAGAAGACCAGATCACATTCATCACGCAAAGCATTGAGGACGCTTTCCAAGAAAAGAAGAACACGCTTGCTGTCTGGATTGACATGGAGAAGGCGTTCGACAAAGTCTGGAAGGACGGACTTAGGCTCAAACTACGGCGATGTGGTGTGTCTGGGGGGATGTACACCTGGATCAGCCAGTACCTACACAATCGCCAAGCCCGAGTCAAGATTCAGGGCCAGAAAAGCAAGAAGAAGGTGCTGAGACAGGGAGTACCACAAGGAGGAGTCCTTTCGCCAACGTTGTTCCTCATCTTCATAGATGACATCGTCAGAGAACTGCCAAAAGGGGTCAGAGGAGCGATCTACGCAGATGACCTGGTGCTTTGGTGCTCTGAAGAGTACACCACCACAGCACAGGTACGCCTCCAGACTGCGCTCAACAAGATCAGCGACTGGACCAAGGAATGGCTTGTCTCTGTCAACTCAAGCAAAACAACCTACACAGTCTTCAGCCTATCCAGCAAGAAGCAAGAGGCGAAGCTGACACTGAACAACCAAAGGCTTGCAGAGGAACCCACACCTACCTACCTGGGAGTGACCTTTGATCGCAGGCTCACTTGGAAACAGCAGATCACCAGATGCTGTAGCAAGGCCAAGTTGAGACTGGCGATCATGAGGAAACTTGCGGGGACGAACTGGGGGGCTGACGAACGTATCCTGAAGAGACTCTATACAGGGAGAGTCCGACCTGTAGTTGAGTACGGGACGTCAGCATGGGCATCAGCTGCAAAGTCTAACCTCAACCACCTCAATAAGATACAGAACCAAGCTCAGCGTGTCATAATTGGCGCCATGAGATCCACCCCAATCCTGAAGATGGAAGAGACCACTGGGCTACAGTCATTAGAGGACAGAAGGGACACAAAGATCCTCATCCAAGCAGCAAAATTCAAACGCCTTGAAAACCATCCAATGAACAACAGAATGAGCAGACCCACCAAGAGCCGGTTGAAAAGAGGCAGCTTCATCTGCCAGTCAAGACGCCTTGAAAGACAAAGCCCAGTCTTGATGGAACACGAAGCAAAGCCTATCCCGGCAAATGTCACCCACCCATCTTGGAAGAGGCAGGTGTTCCCAACAGTCGTCACCAGCATTCCCGGAGTGGAGAAGAGAGGAATACAGTCAGACACCCAAAGGAAGGCCCTGGCCATGGAGTACATCTGCAACCAATATCCCCAGGAAGACTGGACCCATGTCTTCACAGATGGCTCCGCCACAGAGGCAACGAGGGATGGTGGAGCTGGAATCTTCCTTCGATACAAAGACGGAGATGAAGAAATTGCAATTCCAACAGGAAAATACTCCACCAACTTCCGAGCTGAGCGAGAAGCCCTCTGTGAGGCAGCCACAACAGTCTTGCAGAACTCCAAAAGAACAACAGGGCAGGTGGTGGTCTTCTCTGACGCTCTCTCCGTGCTCCAAGCCCTCAAGAACTCCCGCTGCAAAGA
>CM065733.1:35669811-35672311 GCA_033310375.1 Conus canariensis | reverse complement strand
TAGCGCTATTAGGAAGAATGGCTGAAACATCGTCAACGAATTTTTGTTTGTTTATTTGATTGATTGTTTGATTCTTTTTTTTTTAATCTTTGTTTGATTGTTTGTGTCTTTCTTTGTTTCTTTGTTTTAATCTTCGTTTGATTGTGTCTTTGTTTCGTTGTTTGTTTCTTTGTTTGAATCTTTGTATGATTGTTTGTGTCTTTGTTTGCTTCGTTCTTTGTTTCTTTGTTTGTTTCTTTGTTTGATTGTTGGTTTCTTTGTTTGTTTCTTTGTTTGAATCTTTGATTGTTTGTGTCTTTGTTTGTTTCGTTGTTTGTTTCTTTGCTTGGATCTTTGTTTGATTGTTTGTGTCTTTCTTTGTTTCGTTGTTTGTTTGTTTGTTTTCGTGGCACCACCACTTGGAAAAACACGGTGAGAAATGGCATGATCAAGTTCACGGTGAGAAATGGCATGATCAAGTTCACGGTGAGAAATGGCATGATCAAGTTCGTACAATGCTGGCTGGATGACAAGCAAGTCTTGTGAATTCCAGTATGATTATGAAACCAGTGAGTAAAAACTGTGATCGGAAACAAAAAGAGAAAAATGAATGTACTGGTCAGAATATGTTTGTATTGAGTTCCATCATGCAATGCCTTCTGTTGCATCCTGTGTGATGATATTGCGTGTGTTATTTGTCATGATATGTGTAGCATGGGGTGCGATGCATAAAATGTAATGATGGTGATGGTGATGGTGATGATGATGATGATGATGGTGGTGGTGGTGGTGGTGGTGGTGGTAATCATAATGATGATAGTTACAAGAACAACAAGCAAGAGCAAGAACAAGAACAAGAACGATAGCAGCAACAACAACAAAAACAATAATAATAATAATGATAATAATGATGATAATAATATAAAAAACAATAATCGTAATAATAGTAATAATAATGATAATGAAAACTAAAACAACGACGATAATGATAATAATTATGATAATAATAATAGTAATAATAATAACAGTTACATAATAATGATAACATTAATGATGATATAATGATGATGACGATAGTAATAATAATAATGATAAAAACAACAATAATAACAATAATGATAATAATGGTATTGATGATATTGATATAACAATGATGATGTTGAAGATGATGATGATAAGAACAATGATAATAATAACAATGATGATGATGAAGCTGATGATGATGATAATAACAACAATAATGATAACAATGATGATTATGATGATGATGAAAGTAATAATGAGATAATAACAGTAATGATGATAATAATAATAATAATGATAATGATAATAATATCAATGATAATAGTAATGATGATGATGATGGTGATGATATTATTATTATCATTATTATTATTATTATGACAATAATAATAATGATAATAATAATAATACTGATAATAATAATAATAGTAAAGGTGATGATGATAATAATAATCGAAAGGTGTTGATGGCTTTCCTCTACCTCCACCTACCTTCACTCTAACCGCCACAATGACTTACCAATCCTCTTCCCTCCTCCACCACCCCTCTCAGATCACGACAAAAATACCACACACACACACACACACACACACACACACACACACACACACACACACACACACACACACACACACACACACACACACACACACCCCACACACACACACACACACAGGAAAAACAACAACAACACAGGACAAACATGTAAAACGGTTCCCCTTTGTTCGAGCTTTCAAGGGTTACGGTAGGCTGGTCGGATGAATGGGAGGCGTTCCTTTCGCGAAAAAAAAGAAAAAAAGAAAACAGGCAACGCATAATGCAGTGTTCTTTGTGTAAAAACCACGCTACAGTATCAAGGCTTCTATGTGTAAACATCATGGTACATTATTAAGGCTTCGATGTGTAGAGACCACGCTTCATTATCAGGACTTCTGTGTGTAGAAACCACGCTACATAATCAGGACTTCCGTGTGTAAAAACCACGCTACATTATCAGGACTTCTGTGTGTAGAAACCGCGCTACATTATCAGGACTTCTGTGTGTAAAAAACCACGCTACATTATAGGACTTCAGTGTGTAAAAACCACACTACAGTATTTAAGACTTCTATGTATAGAAACCACGTACATTATCAGGACATTTGTGTGTAAAAACCACGCTACATTATCAGGACTTCTGTGTGTAAAAACCACGCTAATATCAGGACTTCTGTATGTAAAAACCACGCTACATTAATCAGGACTTCTGTGTGTAAAAAAACACGCTTCATTATCAGGACATCTGTATGTAAAAACCACGCTACATTATCAGGACTTCTGTGTGTAAAAACCACGCTATTAAATCAGGACTTCTGTGTGTAAAAACCACGCTACATCATCAGGACTTCTGTATGTAAAAACCACGCTACATTTTGAGGACATCTGTGTGCAAAAACCACGCTATACTTTCAGGACATCTGTGTGCAAAAACCACGCTATACTTTCAGGACTTCTGTGT
>CM065733.1:35657311-35664811 GCA_033310375.1 Conus canariensis | reverse complement strand
CTCAAATTTCAAAATAACAAATCGAAAGTGTCCATAAATCCACGTCAGGCCTCGCGTACGCAGCTGTGATTGCTTTTCTGAGCCATCGAGAGATCGATGAGCGTCTGATGTCCTCCTTATAACTGTCATTGTAAGAGAGAAACAGGATGCACTGCTTCGAGCGAGAAGACTTCGTCCGCTTTCTATATACACTCGCAGGGCGCGCACTAGACAGAGTGTGCGATCTTCATCGTCTGGGGCGAGGATAGAGGTCAAGCTAACAAATGTGCCATATCTTTGCTAGCCGTTTATCTGTTTGCTGTGCCAGGTTGGAAAGTGCCCCCCCCCCCCTCCCCGCCTCATCTCAAACTTTCTTCTCCCTCCTCATCTCCCCCCCCCCCCACCCACCCCCACCCCACCCCCCTCCGTCCCTATCTCTTCCTGCTCTGAATTAGTCCCATAACATCATGAACCATCATACTGTCAGAAAAAGACAGGTCAGCTGAACGCTTTGTGGGTTCGTACCATGTTCTCCTTCTCTTCTTGCCAGTCAGTGTTGAGTGAGTGAGACGTAAGTAAGCTATCCTGTCGAGGTTTACTCCACTGCAGAGCGGACGGGCCCCACATCAAAACGTACGTCAAAGGGAGACCACTCCTCAAAATGTATGTAGTTATTCAGACCTCGATGTTTCTCTCCCTTCCAAAATTCACCCACCTGACCTTACGTAAAATTTTTGATCAAATATATAAAATTAAAAAAAAACAACAAAAAAACGAATATGCAACGAATGAATGAATAATGAATCGAGAAGTAGATGAAGAAACACACAAACAAATAATGAATAAGCGCTTACACACACACAGAGAGAGAGAGAGAGAGAGAGAGAGAGAGAGAGAGAGAGAGAGAGAGAGAGAGAGAGAGAGAATCTTTGTTTAAAAGGATGTTAACAGATAAGCAAACATATACTTTTTCCCGCCCCGCTAAACGACTAAGCATGGCTAGCAGCTAACTAACCATGACTAGCGACTAAACCTTTCAAACATTTTTCACAAACATACATATCTTCAAAAATACATAACGAAAATGTGGATGAGTTGGTTCTCCAACAATATTGACACATTGATGAACTAAAGAAAAAAAAAAACTAAAACAACAACAACAAATAAATTGACTACGAACACACACACACACACACACACACACACACACACCACACACACACACACACACACACACACACGGAGAGAGAGAGAGAGAGAGAGAGAGAGAGAGAGAGAGAGAGAGAGAGAGATCCTCCTATTAGTTATCAAAGGGGAGGGAGAGAGAGAGAGAGAGTCTTTCGTAAATCATTTTCCCCAATGTTGGTATACTATTGATATCTATGTTTTTTCATGAACTAGCAACAACGATTCAGTAACAGCAGTACTCACGGGAGAGAGAGAGAGAGAGAGAGAGAGAGAGAGAGAGAGAGAGAGAGAGAGAGAGAGAGAGAGAGACGCATGCATGTGGGCCTACATTATGTGCACACAAATTCGAACAAGCACACATACATACACATGCATGCTATCGCATACACACACACACACACACACACACACACACACACACACACACACACACACACACACACACACACATGCGCGCGCGCGCACGCACGCACACACGCTCGCACGCACGCATAGAGAGAGAGAGAGAGAGAGAGGAGGGGGGCAGTTACCACCATCCTCCCCTAACCTTTCACGCCACTTTCAGTCCTTCGAATGAGACTGTAAACCGAGGTTCCGTGTGTGAACGCACGCATCTTGCACACACTTAAAATCCCATCACCAACTTTCGGAAGAGCAGGCCAGTTTGGCCGTTGGTATGCATGACACGTTACACATAGCATGCACCCTGCGTGAGAAATGGAAAGAATGGAAAAACTAACGAAACTGAGTGAACAATATTGAACGATACTGACTGGATGACACGGGAAACGACTGAATGAAGCGCCAGCTGGCAGCTGTTCAGTCGGCACTACCCAGGTAGGCAGCCCGTTGTGTAAACGAGTGTGGATTGTAAAGCGCTTAGAGCTTGGTCTCTAGCCGAGGATAGGCGCTATATAAGTATTCACATTAATAGTAATAAAAAGCAATCGGCTGTTTCCAGAAACGACATGGCAGAGTTCCTTTATTTTCACCTATTAAAAAGAAATCTGAATTAGTTAGTCAAATCACAGGATACGAATTATGTTACAAGAAGATCAACAACATCAAAATGACACTTTCATACTTTTTTCCTTCCTCTTAATTTTGAAAATAGGGCACATGACGGCTAAATGAACAGCGATTTATTTATTCAACGTCCATCTTGCGCCGAATTTAAGAAGATAAGTCATTATCATTATCATTGCTATCATCATTATTATTATCATCATCATCATTACAATTTGAACTCGCATTGTCTCCTTCCCAACGGCCTCGTTTTCATTCAACGCCCACCTTGCGCCGAATGTGAGAAGTTTTCATTGTCCTGAATGGTGTGCATCTTTGCCTGAAGAAGACCTACGAGGTTGAAACGCGTCGTGTTTTGTCTTGCAATTTGTCCCTGTTATCTGGCGATTTACTTTAAATTCCTTTTAACACAAATAAACAAAAGATGAAAAGTCAACGGCCTGATTCCAGGTGGACCGTTGACTTCCGCGAGTTGGTGGGGGTTTTTTTTGTTGTTTGTTTTGTTTTTCTTTCTTTCTTTCTTCTCAAACTGCATCGATACATCTAACTAAAAACCAGGACTTTCCCAAACCGAGCAGAAAAACCAAAAAAGAAAATGGCGACAGCGGACTCTTGACAAAACTGTTAAAAGAAAACAATATTTGTTTGTGTATTTCCTTTCAAGCATGACTGTTTTGGACCTTGAAGTTAGCTGATGGTTTTACAAAGGGAACGTCATGAAGGTCTGAAACAGTCATGATTGAAAGAAGAAGAAAACGATACACCCGGAGGTGCGAGTGCGATAGTACTCTGGGTCCTACTTTTGAATGTTTGTTTTGTTTTGGTCTGGTTTTGGTTTTTCTTGTTGTTGTTGGTTTTTTTTGTTGTTGTTGTTGTTGTTGCTTCTTTCAATTATTGCTGTTTTAGACTTTGTGTTAGTTCCAGTTGTCAATTGATGACATGACCTGCTTTTGGATTTTGAATTTCATTGCAATTGATATGAGTTCTGTTCTTAAAATTTGTTAACAGCCCTGACGGGGACTCCATTGTGGGCTCGGGGATCATAAACAATATGACGACAGTTCGCCGAAAGTGACACACACACACACACACACACACCACACACACACACACACAACACACTAAAGGAGCCTTAGAGCAGTGGGTCTGTTTGTCGAAAGACAAGCAGACAAATGGAGTAGGTCTGGCGACCAGTGAGCCGTGCTCGCTTTGCCGTGTTGATGTGTGTTGCTTCAGGCTCTCTGATTGGCTGCCTGCGGTACAACGTTGCCACAACACTCAGGGCACACCAGTCAAAGGGAAACAACTGGTCCACTTACACTAAGCCGAGAGGGTCTTGCCGATTTTGTCCCTTTGAAATGTTCGTGTGTGAGTGTGTGTGTGTGTGTGTGTCTCTCTCTCTCTCCTCTCTCTCTCTCTCTCTCTCTCTCTCTCTCTCTCTGTGCATGCATATGCGCGCGTGCGTGCACGAGTGCGTGCGCAAATGCACCAAGCAGAAAACGTTGTCCGGATGTTGAGGATAATTTTCCATAGATATACAGAAAATATTACAGCCACTAATTGTGTATCTCATAATAAAAAGGACTTTCTGTATGTGGCGCACTCTCAGTTCACCCTTCACTAATCATAGGAGGCAACGTACATGCACACAAAGATACACGCTTATACATCCATTATACACACATTGCAAGGTCCATGTGCATGAGAGGGTTGGAAGGTTGGGGTCGATGGGGGGGAGGGGGGGGGGGGGGGAGAGGGGATATGTGAAGAATCCATTCCTTCCATCGTCCCTCCCCATACAGCGATAGACCAAAGCTGAGAACAATGTGACTGCATTGAGCGTTAATACTAACCAGCAATGGAATTATCAACTCTTCATATACCTACCAGGGAAACTGCTCAGGGGAAAACAGGCTCGCAAACGGGTCAAATCGTTGTGTAATAATACTTCTACTCAACACAAACCTAGAACCGCTGTCAGTCAGTGCGGTAGAATAGAGATCAACTGCCTCAGGTAACCAGAATACTTTTAACCTTATTCGAGATGGAAAGCAGTTTTTAATCTATTCAGGAATTCTTCTATGCGCGCAGTGTTTACGTCCCCCCTTTTCGGTTGTTGTGTTCAATCATTCATGAAAACGCTTTGCTTGACCTAGTTTTTTTTTTCTTTTCTGTTAGTACATATGCAATGCATGCCAGCCCTGAAGTCCACGGATCGATTGTTTTGTGTTTGAAGCATACTCACCTTCCCCTCCCTCCCCTCTCTAACATTCCGATAGAGCTGAAGAACATAGACGGCTGATGGATGATAAAATCAATGCCCCAGTTACAGCAAAGGAGGTCAGCTTTGCCGGGTACAGAGATAAAGAGGGACGGGGATAAGTGTGCATATATATATATATATATATATATATATATATATATATATATATATAACCTCACTCTCTCATTAATGGTCGTTGTCGGAGTCCCGTGTTCATTTGCGCACGTCACTAAACCACTTCCGGGCACCACACAGTCACTGTGCATCGCAAGAGAATTCTCTACGTTTCGGTTTCAGTTTCATCAAGGAGGTGTCACTGCATGCGGACCAGTCTTTATGTGCTACTACACCACATCTGTTTAAGTTAGGAGACCACACTGCGCAGGGTTTACAACTGATGGATCAATAAATTTATCACCAAGATAAGAGAAAATAAAACGAGGGTCTCATGGATGTACGTTAACCCATCCCGCGGGTCAGATCTTGGGAAGAATTCTTTAAGACTTAACGTACGCTTTTACTGATGAAACTTAGCTTGCTGCAAAATATCTGCAAGAATTGACTATAAGATAACCTGCGTCTGCTACAACATCGCCAGTGATGCTGCCCTTGCTTACCTCTCTGATCTTTTCCCCCTTCCTCTCCTTCAGTCATGCCCTCCTCAGTGTGTGTGTGTGTGTGTGTGTGTGTGTGTGTGTGCGCGCGCGCGCGCGCGCGCGCGCGCGGTGTGTGTGTGTGTTGTGTGTGTGATTGGATGTGTGTGTGTGTGTGTGTGTGTGTGTGTGTGTGTGTGATTGGATGTGTGTGTGTGTGTGTGTGTGTGTGTGTGTGTGTGTGTGTGTGTTTGGATGTGTGTGTGTGTGTGTGTGTAGTAGTAGTAGTAGTAGTAGTACTTCAATTTTACGTCTTTTCACATATGTGATATTAGACGAAGAGAAAGAGAGAGAGAGAGAGAGAGAGAGAGAGAGAGAGAGAGAGAGAGAGAGATGCATAAATGCTATGTAAGTGTATGCATAATGTGGTTATCTAAGTGCATATATATGTCCCTCTAAGCATCCCCTACAACATACCTACAAATAATCTTAAAGTAAATGTTTAACTGGACTACAAATTAAAGAGAAAACAACATTGAAGGCAAGCTTTAAATCTGAAAAAACATCACACAAAGACATGCCTGATAATGGTGGTTGCGGGTTCGAATCTCTGCCGGGGCGTTTCGGTACAGGGGGATTTTTTCCCTCGGAGTTAACATTAGTTCTGACTCCATTTCCCATACAGTCCTTCGAATGAGACTATAAACCGAGGTTCCGTGTGTGAACGCACGCATAATATCTTGCACACACGTAAAATCCCATCACCAAACTTTCGGAAGAGTAGGCCAGTTTGGCCGTTGGTATGGATGACACGTTACACACAGCATGCACCCTGCGTAAGAAATGGAAAAAAAGAATGAAGGAAGTAAAGAAACTGATGAACGATATTGACTGGATGACACGGAAACGACTGAAATGAAGCGCCAGCTGGCAGCTCTTCAGTCGGCACTACCCAGTAGGCAGCCCGTTGTGTAAACGAGTGTTGATGAATAAGTGCAAATGGTGGATGTAAGCGCATGAGTTGTGTAACAAGAAATGCGCTATATAAGTATTATACATTATTTATTATTATTAAATGAGCTTGAAGAGGTAAACAGTCAAACAGCAAATGCTTGCTGGTTATTCTTCGTTCTCCACGTGTGTGTGTGGTGTGTGTGTGTGTGTGTGTGTGTGTGTGTGTGGTGTGTGTGGTGTGTGTGTGGTGTGTGTGTGTGTGTGTGTGTGTGTTGGTGTGTGTGTGGTGTGTGTTGTGTGTGTTTGGATGTGTGTGTTTGGATGTGTGTGTGTGTGTGTGTGTGTGTGTGTGTGTGTGTGTGTGTGTGTGTGTGTGTGTGTGTGTGTGTGAGACAGACAGACAACGACAGACAGAACGTACCTTTGTAACGACCTCGATCCATAGGTAAGGGGCTGTATAAATTCCAGTCATTATCATTATTATCATAATAATTGTTGTTGTTATTGTTATCATTATCATCATCATCATCATTAGTAGTGGTAGTAGTAGTAGCAGCAGTAGCAGCAGTACTAGTAGTAGTAGTTTCATCATCATCATCATTATAACTACTACTACTACTACTACTACTACTACTACTAGTAGTAGTAGTAGTAGTATGGTCATTATCATTGTTATCAATATTATCATTAATGGGCTTGGCTGCACTCTCAGATAACCATGTATACCAGCTTTTCTTCTCTGTTGTTCAATGAGGTCGGTCTCCTACCTGCACGAACTGCCGCCTTCTCAGGAACCACCCTGTATGTGCTTCAAACTCCACAGTCTGACACAATCAGCAGCAAAGTGTGATGAACAGCCAGCCAGCCCGTGAACAGGAAACAGACAAAGGACCTAACACATTAACAGGAAGTGGTGAATGCCTTCAGTCGGTGCGATGGAACTATAACGAAAGGCGACAATACCCATCCTCATCACCTTGTTGTGATCGATCTCCAAGCCCAGTGGGAACAGTTCGCATCTATCGGCTTTGCCACACTATGGACTGGGTCATGTCAGTTCGTGTCCGTTGTTTTCAGATTTAATATGAACATCCACTTTACACGTGGAGATGGAGCTTTGGAGGTGAGCGTCGAAGTAAGTTGTAGGAATGGGGTGATGGTGAGTCGAGATTGGGAAAAGGGAAGAAGATGAGGGAGGAAGGTGGGTATTTATGACTATATTACCAGAACGACATGCTAAAATGGTAAATATCTGCTGCTTACATAATTTGTGTTGCCGTCTCTCTTTGCAACAGGCAGTCAGTCAGCTCCAGGCAGAGCGTTTTGTAGCAAGTTTAGCGCTCTGTTTGGACAACGGCATGTCTGCCACGAGCGCTCAAAAAACGTTCTGTTGCAGGCTTCTTCCCGTTGTTCACAGAGGAAAACAAGATGGCAGCGGTTGAAGTCGGATTCCATTTTGGGTGTTTGGGTGTGTAGTTCGGATTTCATTCGTGGAAT
>CM065733.1:35634811-35639811 GCA_033310375.1 Conus canariensis | reverse complement strand
GGAAAAGCAAGGAAGGGGAAAAAGCAGAAAGGAAAGGAAGAAAAGCAAGGAAAGGAGGAAAAGCAAGGAAAGGGAAAAGCAAGGAAAGAGAAAAGCAAGGAAAGAGAACAGCAAGGAAAGGGAAAGAAAGGAAAGAGAACAAGAAAGGAAAGGAAGGAGAAAAGCAAGGAAAGAGAAAAGCAAGGAAAGAGAAAGCAAGGAAAGGGAAAGAAAGGAAAGAGAAACAAGGAAAGGAAAGAGAAGGAAAAGCAAGGAAAGAGAAAAGCAAGGAAAGAGAACAGCAAGGAAAGGGAACAAGGAAAGGAAAGAAGGAAACAGAAAGGAAAGGGAAAAAAGCAAGGAAAGAAGAAAAAGCAAGGAAAGAGAAAAGCAAGGAAAGGGAAAGAAAGGAAAGGGAAGAAAAGCAAGGAAAGGGAAAAAGAAAGGAAAGAAGAAGAAAGAAGGAAAGAGAAACAGAAGGAAGAAGAGGAAGAAGCAAGGAAAGGAAAAGCAAGGAAAGGGAAAAAGAAAGGAAAAGCAAGGAAAGGAAAGAAGAAGGAAAAGCAAGGAAAGGAAGAAAGGGAAAAGCAAGGAAAGGAAGAAAAAGGAAAGAGAAAGAAGGAAAGAAAAGCAAGGAAAGAGAGAAAAGCAAGGAAAGAGAACAGCAAGGAAAGGGAAAGAAAGGAAAGGAGAAAGAAGGAAAGGGAAAAGCAAGGAAAGAGAAAAGCAAGGAAAGGAAACAGCAAGGAAAGGGAAAAAAGGAAAGAGAGAAAGAAAGGAAGGGAAGCAAGAAGGAAAGAAAGGAAAGAAAGCAAGAAAGGGAAAAGGAAGGAAAAGAGAAAGAAGGAAAGGGAAAAAGGAAAGGAAGACAGAAAGGAAGGGGAAAAGCAAGGAAAGGAAAAGCAAGGAAAGAGAAAGCAAGGAAAGGGAAAAGAAGGAAAGGAGAAAGCAGGAAGGGAAAAAAGAAAGAGAAGCAAGGAAAGAGAAAGCAAAGAAGGAAAACAAGGAAAGGAAAGCAAGGAAAGAGAAAAGCAAGGAAAGGGAAAGCAAGGAAAGGGAAAAGGAAGGAAAGAAGGAAAGAGAAAAGCAAGGAAAGGAAAAGAAGGAAAGAAACAAGGAAAGGAAAAGAAGGAAAGAGAAAAGCAAGGAAAGGGAAAAGAAGGAAAGAGGAAAGCAAGGAAGAGAAAAGGAAAAGCAAGAAAGGGAAAAGCAAGGAAAGAGAAAAGCAAGGAAAGGAAAAGCAAGGAAAGGAAAAGCAAGGAAAGAAACAGCAAGGAAAGGAGAAAAGAAGGAAAGGAAAAAGCAAGGAAAGAGAAAAGCAAGGAAAGGAACAGAAGGAAAGGAAAAGCAAGGAAAGGAAACAAGCAGGAAGGAAAGGAAAAGGAAGAGAAAAGGAAAGAGAAAAGCAAGGAAAGGAAAGAAGGAAAGGGAAAAGAGGAAGGAAAAGCAAGGAAAGGGAAAGAAGGAAAGAGAACAGAAAGGAAAGGAAAGCAGGAAAGAGAACAGAGGAAGGGAAAGAAGGAAAGAGAAAGCAAGGAAGGAAAAGCAAGGAAAGAGAAAAGCAAGGAAGGGAAAGAAGGAAAGAGAAAACAGAAGAAAGAGAAAGAGAAGGAAAGCAGGAAAGGAAAGCAAGGAAAGGGAAAAGAAAGAAGAAGAAGGAAAAGCAAGGAAAGAGAAAGAAGAAGGGAAAAGCAAGGAAAGAGAAAAGAAGGAAAGAGAAAAGAAGGAAAGAGAAAGCAAGGAAGAGGAAAGAAGGAAAGGAAAAGAAGGAAAGAGAAAGCAAGGAAAGAAGGAGAAAGAAGGAAAGAGAAAAGAAGGAAAGGAAAGAAGGAAAGGAAAAGAAGGAAAGGGAAAAGAAGGAAGGAAAAGAAGGAAGAGAAAGAAGGAAGGGAAAAGAAGGAAAGAGAAAGAAAAAGAAAGCAGGAAAAAGAAGGAAAAGAAGGAAGAAAAAAAAAGGAAAGGGAAAACAAGAACAAAGAACACAAGGAATAGCGAAGAAAAAAGGAAAGGGAAAGAGAAGAAAAGAACAGAAGGAAAGAAAAGAAAAAGAAGAAAAAGAAGAAAGAAGAGAAAAAAAAAGAAAGAACGGAAGAGAGAAGGAACAAGGAAGGAAAGGAAGGAAGGAAGCAGAAAAAAAAAAGGAAGAGAGAAAGAGAAAAAAAAGAAGAAAATGAAGGAAAGAAAAGAGAAAGGAAAGAGGAAAAAGAAAGGAAGAAGAAAAGAAGAAAAAAAAAGGAAAAAGGGAAAAAAAAAGAGGAAGAAGAAGAAGAAAAAAAACAGGAAAAAAAAAAGCAAAAAAAATGAAGAAAGAAGGTAAGGAAGAAGAAAAGGAATAAGAAGAAAGAAAAAAAAAGAAAAGAAGGGAAATAAGGAAGGGAAGAAGGAAAGAAAAAGAGAAAAAAAGGAAAGAAAAGGAATAAAAAAAAAAAATAAGGAAAGTAAGTGAAGGAAGAAAGAAAAGGAAGAGTAAAAAAAATGTGGAATAAGGAATGAAAAAAAGAAAGAATGCAAGTAGGAAGGAAAGAATGAAAAAAATATTTTAGTCGATTTTGTTTTGCTTTTACAGTTTTTGAAGCAACAGGCTGTTAATAGTCGATCCAGAATACATTCCAGAACACACACACACACACACACAACGCACGCACAGCACGCACGCACGCACGCACGCACGACACACACACACACACAATTCCGGGCAAGTCTGGATAGGGAGAGGGAGGAGGAAGAGGGTGAAAGGTGTGGGAGAGGTGGAGAGGAGGGGGGGGGGCAGGGGGCTAAGTGGGTAAAGCAAATAACAAGAAACTTTCAATAGTGTGCAAACACCTGCAGCCACTGCCAAAACACAGCAGGGGTTTAACACACCCGCTTCATTGCACACATTGCTGTGACCTGCTCCCCTTCTCCCCCTTAACCTCCACACCCCCCCCAACTCCACCCCTGTCCCCTTGTCTCTCTCTCTCTCTCTCTCTGTCTCTCTCTCTCTCATTTCTCTCTCTCTCTCTCTCTCTCTCACACACACACACACACACACACACGCACACACACATAGGCGCGCGCGCACACACACACACACCACACACACACACAACACACACACACACACACACACAACACACACACACACACACACACAGAGTGAACAAACATACACCGACACAGACACACACAGACACACACACAGACCACAGACACACACACACACACACACACACACACACACACACACACACACACACACAGTGAACAAACATACGCCGACACCCACACCCACACCCCCCCCCCCCCCCCCCCCACACACACACAGAGTAAACAAACATACACACACACACACACACACACACACACACACACACACACACACACACACACACACACATTCACTCGATCACTCACTCACTCACTCATATACACAAATGCTCAACACACACACACACACACACACACACACACACACACACAGGCGCGCGCGCGTCCGCACGCACGCACACACATAAACATACACACGCGCGCGCGCACACACACACGCACGCACGCGCTCACATACACACATACACACACACATGCGCGCGCGGGCGCGCACACACACATCCACACACGCACACATCCACACACACACACACACACACACACACACACACCACACACACACACACACACACACACACACACACTCATGCCATTAGTTTTCTTCACAATTAAAGAGGGTGCTTTGAAGCTGCCTCTTCACTCTCATTCACCCCTATCCCCCACCTTCCTGCCCCCGCTTCTCTCTTCTTCTCTCTTCCGTCTGTCTGTCTGTCTTCGTCTGTCTGTCTGTCCTGTCTCTCTTCTCTCTCTCTCTTCTCTCTCTCTCTCTCATCTCTCTCTCTCTTCTCTCATCTCTCTGGAGTGGAGAGGACAGACAACAAAAGGAATGATTTAAATTCAGAGAGGATGAAGTTTGAAGTGTTCTCTTGACCTCTTGAAGAAGAAGAAGAAGAAGAAGAAGAAAGAAGAAGAGAAGAAGAAAAAGGAGGAGAAGAAGAAGAAGAAGAAGAAGAAGAAGAAGAAGAAGAAGAAAAAGGAGGAGGAGGAGGAGGAGAAGAAGAAAAAAGAAAAAGAGGAGAGCAGGAGGAGAGAGGAGGAGAGAGAGACGACAAAGAAGAAAGAAAGAAAGAAAGAAGAAGAAGCAGGGGAGAGAGAGAGAGAGAGAGAGAGAGAGAGAGAGGAGAGAGAGAGAGAGAGAGAGAGAGAGAGAGAGAGTCTGCGTGTTTATCTTTGCTCGAGACTGGCATATCTTGAAAAGGGTTGACAAGAAACTTTACGCACAACACAGAAAAAAGAAAAGAAAAAGGAAAAGGAACAACAACAAAAAAGAAGGCAAAGTTGTGTAAGTGGTATGCAATTTCTTTGTGAATCCCCAGCTGTGTGTTGGTAGGTGTTCCCGTCGCAGGGAAGATCATCGCAGTTCACAATGGTGTGATGTGGGGAGCCGCTATTCCGCTTTCCGCTCTACTCTCGCGCGCATGCTTGTCTGTGTGTGTGTGTGTGTGTGTGTGCGTGCGTGCGTGCGTGCGTGCGTGCGTGCGTGCGTGCGTGTGTGTGTGTGTGTGTGTGTGTGTGTGTGTGTGTGTGTGTGTGTGCGTGCGTGCGTGAGTGATTGCTCGTTCATTTTCATTGTCCTGTTTGTTTGTATCTTGCCTGAAGAAGACCTCAGAGGTCGAAACGCGTCGTGTTTTGTCTTGTGACTCGTTTGTCCACGTTTCTCTTGGTGGTTTGCTAAGATTTATTTTTTAAAAATTTGTTTAAAAGGCGCGGACAAGAAATCCAAAACTGAGAGCTAGAAAGAAAAGGTCACAGAATCTGACCACTTTATGGCGATTTTCAAATAGAGATAATGATGACGGCGAAGATGATGGTCCCCGAGTGCCATTCTGATCAGATACAAGGCTGCGCTCCACGCTCCCTTTAAAAAAACATACCCCCGGCGTCAGCCAGGCCCCGGGAGAGACAAGACACCTGCTGTGTTGGTCAGGAAATGA
>CM065733.1:35619811-35629811 GCA_033310375.1 Conus canariensis | reverse complement strand
TTTAGGGCTTGTCTGGACGAAAGGGCAGAGCCACATCTGCTCGACCTTGACAGAGGTGGGCGGTCTTCCCCGTGTCTTTCTACTCTCAGGATGTGTATGTCACATGTGATACATGTTCTCACACAGTCCAGGTACTGGGCAAAGTCTGTGTAATACATGACCTTAGCAACGCCGTTACCCAGTGCATGAAGAATTCTGTTTTGTTTTCATCTATTTTTGTTGATGCAAAGTGACAAATGGTGTATTTCAGAGCAACAAATCAGAAATGAGTTCTCTATTCTAATGGAACAGGTTTCTGTAAATTTTCATTACACCCAAAATAGAAACGTAATATCTCTGGGTGCTTGACACTCTTCAGAGAATTTTGACACTGTTGTTGTTGTTGCTAAATTACATAGTACTAACTCCTTCAAGGGGTCTGATTCTGCATGACATCGTCATTCATCTTGTTTCTATCCAAAATTACGTGGATTATAAATGGATGGAATCTGAATCACAGACTGGTTTTGTTTAATTCACGTATTAGGCAAACGCTGTTACGAAAATTCACGTGTTTCACAAAATTTTGTGCAGTACGTAAACTGCGCAGGAACATGAATTACGTGTCACACACACACACACACACACACACACACACACACACACACACACACACACACACACACACACATATGCATACATATACAACACATACACGTACACACACAAATGCATGCGCACACACACACACACACACACACACACACACACACACACACACACACACACACACACAAACACACACACACACACACACACACACACACACACACACACACACACACACACACAAACACACACACATACAGACATACACATGCACGCATATACGCACGTGCACGCGCACACACTCATATAAATCATTGTTGTCTTTGAATGGCTCCTGTGGAGACCACGACTGATGACTGCGCTAAGGTCAAAGTTCAGGTGTTTGTATTTCCCGCCATGCCGTTTTCAGTCAGCCATGACTGTTTATCCACACCAAACATTTCCCAGTCATGCTCTAAATCTTTCTCCAGTTCTTGTTCTTCTTCCTCTTCTTCCTCGGCATAAACAATGACAACGAACAGAGCCATAGAAAAGAGTGAAGTCATGCATATCAAGCGACACACACTAGTGCACATAGGCTGGTGCTTTCTTCTCTTATTCAGGTCCCAGCAATATTTTCACACCCCCTCATCTCTGAAACTGAGACCTGTTCATATAGAGAGAGATAAAATGTTTTTGGTATCTAGGGTGAAAAGTGAAAGAGGGTTTTAATTTTGAAGTTATTGGGTTGGTGGTTTGCTTGTCATTTAGCACAGGACGGGTCATTTGTTCTGACAGTGTTGAATACCGGATGAGGCGATCAGTTTTTTTTTTTTTTTTTTTTTTTTTTTTTTGATGACTTGAGGTGTCGTCGCCTCTCATTGATCATATTCCTTCTGCTGCCTCTGCTCGTATATTCTCTCTCTCTCTCTCTCTCTCTCTCTCTCTCTCTCTCTCTCTCTCTGTGTGTGTGTGTGTGTGTGTGTGTGTGTGTGTGTGTGTGTGTGTGTGTGTGTGTGTCTCGCATGATTTATGGTAAGCATCGAATTCTATTCTGGAACAGACTCACCTGTTAACTCTAAGGTCTGCTTGAGGAGCCCCCCTCCCCCCCCTCTCTCTCTCTCTCTCTCTCTCTCTCTCTCTCTCTCTCTCTCGTGAAGAAAACAAACAAGAAACGGAATGATTCAAATTCAAGGGGATCAAGTGTTCTCTTTGCCTCTTTGGCCAGTGAGTGGAGAGGTGTGGGGATGAGTCGAGAAAAAAGTGGAAGGGGAAGTGAGGGAGAAGGGGGGTTGGGGATGGAGGCGGGGGGGGGGGGGGATGTGCCAAAAGGAAAACAGTGGGTCTTGAGATAGTGTTTTTTTTTTTCAATGATCCGTCTTCACGTTTTCCTCTATTCAATACCGCTTTATACTTAACGCTCACTCACCCTCACTCCTCACACATCATGCGTTTACAGACACGCACAGCAATGAGGAGAAGAGAAGAAGAGAAGAGAGAGGGAGGAGAGAGGGAGAAGAGAGGGAAGGAGAGAGGAGGAGAGAAGAAGAGAAGAAGAAGAAGAAGAAGAAGAAGAAGAAGAAAGAGAGAGAGAGAGGAGAAGAAGAAGAAGAAGAAGAAGAAGAAGAAGAAGAGAAGAAAGAAGAAGAAGAAGAAGAAGAAGAAAAAGAAAGAAGAGAGAGAGAGAGAGAGAGAGAGAGAGAGAGAGAGAGAGAGAGAGAGAGAGAGAGTTCTTGTGTTTGTCTATGTTCGAGACTGACACGTCTTGAAAAGAGCTGACAAGCTTCGTGAAAAGAAAAATGGATCCTGGCAAACTTTTGTGAGTGGTATGGGATTTCTCCCCAAACTGTGATTTAGCAGATCTTCCCCTCGTGGCATAAAATCAACACAGCTCACAATGGTTTGAGACTAGAATTTTTTTTCTTCCATGTACGTCCATCGTGTGTGTGTGTGTGTGTGTGTGTGTGTGTGTGTGTGTGTGTGTGTGTGTGTGTGTGTGTGTATGTGTGTGTGTGTGTTGTGTGTGTTGTGTGTGTGTGTGTGTGTTGTGTGTGATGTGTGTGTGTGTGTCTGTGTGTGTGTGTGTGGTGTGTGTGTGTGTGTGTGTGTGTGTGTGTGTGGTGTGTGTTGTGTGTGTGTGTGTGTGTCTGTGTGTGTGTGTGTGTGTGTGTGTGTGTTGTGTGTGTTGTGTGTGTGTGTGTGTGTGTGTTGTGTGTGTGTGTGTGTGTGTGTGTGTGTGTGTGTGTGTGTGGTGTGTGTGTGTATGTGTGAGCCTTGTCTTCTTCCGTAGCTCCTCAGTCGCATACTCCCACACCCTTCTTTCTGCTCTCTCTGTATGCAGCTACACCCAAGCTGTCCCGTCGCATTTCCAGTGTCAGCAACCCATGGAGAGCAATTAATATCAAAGTGACGTGAGGCTACCTTTTGAAACAGACACTGCCCTGTTGCCAGATTTCTTCGTTGCCATTCAGTGGTGCCTGTTCTGATCGAAGACACACACAACAACGCCTTCTAAGCTCGCCTCTAAAGAACGATAGCTGTTTTGTCGTGGAGCCGGCTGACCCCCTGGTAGTGTTGTCACAACGTCCATCCACAGATTGTCTCCATGAACTTGCGGATGCGAACGACCTGGACACGAAGCTTGATTATGGACGTTAGTTATTTTCAAATTTAACGTCTATCAACTCTAGGTGATATTCGACAGAAAAAAAAAACACCACCCAGTCAACCCAAAAAGAATCAAACAAACCAACCGAACCCTAATGATGAAAACAAGGAAACCATAGATGGTTTTGAAGTGGGAGAGAAGAGTGAGAGATAGGGGGCGGATGAAGATGGTCTTTTCGTATACTTTATGTAGATGAAGAATGGCTATATGACTGACTCATTTAAAAGTAACCTCATAATTATGAGATGGTAAATGTGAGAAGCTATAAGTATCTACTTACTGGACTCTGATAAAGAAAGAAACCATAGGTTAATCCCGGTGATTCAAAAATATTTCTAATAGTATATGTAGAAAGCATGGTATGAATTGTTGGATAGCGGCACAAGAGAGAATACGATCAGCTTTTGTGTTCTGGGTTATGGACGTGGAAAGAAAATCCAAACTTAGATCATCACGAGAGCAGGGCATGAACAATGAAAGAGGCTGACTCTTTTTGTGACAGATGTCAGTGAGAATGAGAATGATGGAGATGATGTTATGGAATTCTACAGACAAAAAAATAACATGGCCGTACTCCACCACTCCTTTCAAAATTCATCCCACCGTCAGCCACGCCCGACGTGCTTGTCAGTAACATATGAGCAACACTTCCGCTGATGCATTTAATCAGTGGATGATAGTCAACTATGTGGTTACAGTATTCCAAGTTGTGCCCCTAGCTCTCGAAACTCTAGGTAGGAACCGGCGGTGTCATCTTTTTCTTCTTTAAAAGAGAGTATTTATGTCAACAGCACGACTAACAGCAGTGCCAACATAGCCATGAATGGTGAGCCCCTGGAAGAAGTGACCAGCTTCAGGTACTTGGGAGCAACCCTGTCCAAAGATGGCACCTGCACAGCAGAAATCCGAATCAGGATCAACTCCGCATCAGCAGCGATGGCCAGACTGAACAGAGTGTGGAAGAGCAACATCAAATTCCACACAAAATTCCGGCTCTACAAGTCACTAGTGGTCTCGATCCTCTTATGTGGTTGCGAGACATGGACACTGCTGGCCAAAACAGAAAAAAGAATCCAGGCGTTTGAGATCAGGTGCCTGAGGAAACTACTCCGCATCTCCTACAAAGAACACAAGACCAATGATTATGTGCGGAACCTGGTCACTAACCTAGTTGGGCCCCACGAACCACTTCTGGCAACCGTCAAACGACGGAAGATGGCATGGTTTGGCCACGTCATTCGTCACAACACCCTCTCCAAAACCATCCTTCAAGGTACCGTTGAAGGAGGGCGCAGACGAGGACAGCAGAGAAAGAGCTGGTCCGACAATATAAAGGACTGGACCAAAATGACCATGCCAGATCTCCTCAAGACAGCCACCAACAGAAGAGCCTGGAGAGAAACGGCGGCTGCCTCATCACGTCCCCCCCCCCCCCCCCCCCCAACGACCCCAGCGGTCAGGGAATGACTGACTGACTGATTTATGTAGCGCCTATCCCTGGCCAGAGACTAAGCTCTAAGCGCTTTACAATCCGCGTTCTCGTTTACACAACGGGCTGCCTACCTGGGTAAAGCCGACTGAAGAGCTGCCAGCTGGCGCTTCATTCAGTCGTTTCCCGTGTCATTCAGTCAATATCGTTCATTCAGTTTAACAACTCTGTCATTCTTCCGATTTTTCACGCAGAGTGCATGCGATGTGTAACGTGTCATCCATACCAACGGCCAAATTGGCCTTCTCTTCAGAAAGTTGGTGATGGGATTTTACGTGTGTGCAAGATGTTATGCGGAACCTCGGTTTATAGTCTCATTCGAAGGACTGTTTGGGAAATGGAATCAGAACCAATATTAACTCCGAGGAAAAAATCCCCTTGTACCGGAACGGGCCCGCGGAGATTCGAACCAGCAACCCCAAGATTACGAGTCCGACGCCCTACCAACCGAGCTAGCCCGGCCCTCAACGTCTTTGTGAAGAAGTGCAACGACAGTAACATGTTTGCTCTGCCTGGGTCAGTCGGTATGTTCAGTCGGAAATTGTCTTACTTTGCAAACATGTCATGCTTCTTCCTTTCACTCTTTTCATAAAGCATCGAAAATATCTTTTCAAGCTTCATAACGCCTAAACCTTTCTCTGCTGTTTTTGTTTTGGCGCGCGCTTGTGGCTGTGCATGTTGGTGTGTCAGTTGATACAACGCTACTTGTAACAATGCAGCAGTCTGGATAAAAGGTGTAACAACTTACAATTTTGATGTGTATTGTTTACGGAAATTGTAAAAAGGGTTACAGTTTTGTCTGGGATGTGCGAACAATGTAAAAACTGTTGTTGTTTTTTTGGTGAGACTGCTGTCTTTGTCATGTTTCATTAATTGGCGTCTACTGAACGCAATAGAATACAGAGGCTTGAATCTTTCATTAGTGGTGTGTAATAAATGACATGATTTCCTTCTATTTCAACTTTTCAGCAGCATTCCACTATATCATGGTTACCTCTATGTTATATTGCACTGTCTGATAGCAGAAACCTCACAGCATTCTCTATGGAAAGTGTCATAATAATTGTTACACTTTTCGTGCCAGAGGCAGGAAACATGTAGTAATTCTTACCTTTTTGTGGGGAATACATTAACAATATAATGACGTAATATCATCTCCAGTGGATAACACACCTGAAAATTGTAACATTGTCACATTGTTTGTGCTGAAAGCGGCATTGCTACATTTTACGTTGTATCAGGGCGTGTCGGGTTAGGTGCATGGTTGACTGAACACAGAGCGTGGGTGAAAGCAGGTAGTTGAAAGGCGTGATGTGAATGTGTCTTTAGAAACGATGAAGAAGCTGTACTAACTATGTGTGTTTTTGTGCATAGATGATTTTGTGGCAGCCTCAACTTGTATAATTTAATGCTGTTTTAATTTATTCCTTGAAAATGGATTTTTCTTTTCCTATTTGGTATCACTTCATATGAAGCGCAAAGACCTGTAAAACTACAGGTGATCTTGTGCTATAGAAGCACTCATTACTACTGCTGCTGCTACTACTACTACCACTACTACTACCACTGTTATCATCATTACCATCATTATCATCATCATCATCATCATCATCACCTTCATCATCATCATCATCATCATCATCGTCATCATCATCAACATCATTATATTATTAAACCAGTCTATTAGCAATCTCTTCTTTCAGCAGATCTTTAGCAAATCAGAACCCACCCCCAACCGACTCCCACACCACAACCTGTCCACCCCCAACCATGTCTGAACAAAATACCACAATCATCATATAACAAGGTCAACTGTATTCTTAAAAAAAATGTTAATATTTGTTATTGTCGGTTGGTGTTGTTACTGTAGTTAGTGAAATCGTGTCATGGCTGTCGTAACTGTCAGACTGAGAGAGAGACAGAAAGAGGGGGCGGGGGGGGGGGGGGGGGGGGGAGGGGGGAGTTTTGGTGAGTGGTGGGGGAGGCGAAGGGAGTGAGAAATGGAAGCGGGTTCAGGGCAGAGTGCAGAGCGTGGGTGGGCCGCTGACTGTGGGGCCACAGGGATTACAACGCTGTCAAGAAACCATTACCATGTCCAGCGAGTTGTGGTGGAGTACAGGCAGATATAATACAAAAACAGAGGTCTTACAACTGAGGAAAAAACAGTCTGCACTTTCTGTGGCCGGGACAGTGTAACCTCTCTCTCTCTCTCTCTCTCTCTCTCTCTCTCTCTCTCTCTCTCTCTCTCTCTCTCTCCTCAAACACACACACACACACACACATACAAAGAGAGAGGAGAGAGAGAGAAAGAGGGACAGACAGACAGACATTATTGTGTGTGTGTGTGTGTGTGTGTGTGTGTGTGTGTGTGTGTGTGTGTGTGTGTGTTGTCGTGTGTGTGTCTGTTTGTGTGTGTGTGTGTGTGTGCATAAATACAGAGACAGACAGACAGACAGACAGAGACAGAGACGCACAGAAAGCACGCTTTTTTCTGCTTCATTCCTCCCTCACAGGTATCGATTTTATGCGTCATCTCATGCTCCCTCGTAATATTGATCCCATGCTGATTATCACACAACATGCCTCCCCGCTTACTATGACCCTGCAAAGAGTAATCACAGATTCAGAAATCTGAGTCTGTTTTGTGTCATAGGGAGACTGAAACAGATCACAGCTTTACTAAATCATATTGCAGTACACCTAATAATTGCTTCACTAAATCATATTTTAGTACGCCTAAATATTGTTTCACTAAATCATGTTATAGTACACCTGAATATTGCTTCACTAAATCATATTGTAGTACACCTAAATATTGTTTCACTAAATCATATTGTAGTACAACCTAAATTTATTGCTTTACTAAATCACATTGTGGTAACCTAAATATTGCTCCACTAAATCATATTGCAGTACACCTAAATATTTCTTCACTAAATCATATTATAGCACGCCTAAATATTGCTTCACTGAATTTATTGTAGCACGCCTAAATATTGCTTCACTAAACCTATTATAGTACACCTAAATGTTGCTTCACAAATCACATTGTAGTACAGCTAAATATTGCTTCACTAGATCACATTGTAGTACACCCATATATTGCTTCACTAAATCATATTGTAGTACAGCTAAATATTTCTTCACTAAATCATATTGTAGTACACCTAAATATTGCTTCACTAAATCATATTGTAGTACACCTAAATATTGCTTCACTAAATCATATTGTAGTAACCTAAATATTGCTTCACTAAATCATATTGTAGTACCCCTAAATATTGCTTCACTAAATCAATTATAGTACACCTAAATATTGCTTCACTAAATCACATTGTAGTACACCTAAAATTGGTGTGTTTGCTGGGGGAAGAGCTGCAATCGGATTGTGTGTGTGTCAAGAGGACTAACTGTGCTGTTCGGAATGCAACAGACGTGGTTTTGAATACCGGTGGAGAATGAAGGGGGAGAAGAAGAAACCCTTACACAGAGGAACGACAGACTAGCTAGGACCGTGACTGGAGTTTGTTGTCTCTGCACTTGAAGGGGAAGGGGCCTGTGAACTCCTGGGGTACTCGACCGTATCCGACCACGTGAGAGAAGCAGGAATGGCAATTGTGAAAGAAAAGGGGTTGCGGGGGCTTGAAGGGTGGGGGTGGGGGAAGGGGGGGGAGTTATTTATGGTGAGGAGGCGCTTCACTCCCTATTGTCAACCATGTCTCCGACCTTCGAAGTACCTGTTTAAGAATCGCTGCAGGGTGGATTATAGATTCTGTGTTGATGAAGTGTGGAGAAGATTAAGCCTGAATATTATTGAAGGAAAAAAAAAACGCTATTTCTGTCGCTTATATCTGTTTTAGCCACTGCGTCTAACTCTATGTTGACCTCTTCCCAAGATGATTATATTTCTGTGTATTCTGACTCAGGAGTCTTAAAAAGATTTTGCCTTGGGGAAATTTTCGGCCAGCTACTGCTGGTCTTCATCAGCCCCGACTGACTGGTAGTTGTGGTGGGTGTTGATGTTCCCTGAGTTGTCCTCACTGGTTGAGTGATGGGTGTTCAGCACAGACTTGTAAATGGGGGCAGGTCATAGCCACAGTCGCTGTTCAAACTTGGTTTTCTCTCTCTGATTTCTATAGCTTCTTTCACTTTCCATTTTGTGAACTGTGATTCAGCTGCAATTATGGTGGCTTGAAACTTGTTGGTATGGTGGTATGTTGTTGTCAAATGTTCATAATATGCAGAAGAAGTTTTGGTAGTGTGTTCATTTAGCCTTGTTTTCAAAGGCCGACCAGTTTCTCCAATGTAATCCTCACTGCACTCCTCACATTGAATGTGATACACTACACTGCTTTTCTTTTCCAGCTCTGTTCTGTCCTTGACTTTTGTCACCTGTGATCGTATTGAATTCACTGGTTTGTGTAATACTTGCACGCCGTGTTGGCTGAAAGTCCTTGACAGGCGCTCTGACATCCCTTTCACGTAGGGCATGCTGATAGTGATGGACTTCTTTTCCTTGCGATGCCTTTGTTTCGGTTTGGGGGTGTTGAAAATCCAGGAAGGATAACCGTTGGCTTTCAGAGCTGTCTTAACGTGGTGTTTTTCCTTCAGTTTATTCTGTTCTGAGGTGCAGCGGGTTTTTGCTCTGTATAGTAGAGTTCGGACAACTGAACGTTTATGCTGTAATGGATGGTTCGAGTAAAAGTGTAGTCAGTCGGGGCTGATGAAGACCAGCAGTAGCTGGCCGAAAATTTCCCAAGGTAAAATCTTTATTAGACTCCTGAGTCAGAACACACAGAAATATGAACAACCCGGAGTCAGAAAGTGTCTTTGCTCAAGATGATTATGTTTTCGCTCATGTTTGTCAGTTTGTTCGTTTGTTTGTCTGTATGTCTTCCAGGACTTCTCTTTGTTAGATTTTTAGTGTGAGCGTTTTAACGTGAGTGGGTCCCATGGTAAAATAAATACAGTGTTTGCTTGCAGAACTACTGGGCGTGAGTTCGAATCACTCATTCTAGGGTTAGGCCACATGAGGAGGAGATGGGAGGATGGGGGGTAGGGGTACTGGGATTTCTGGACTCTCTCCTTCCACGGGCAAAAATGGCATTTTTGGCACCTTCTCTGTTTTCCCCACAGGGATAAGACTTCCAGATTCCCAGCTGGAAGCCCCCGATCGTATGTCACTGATCTGGCTCTGAATGGGGTTGAACTCTTTTTCTTTTGACTTACTCAAAACCCTCTCTGTCCACCCAGCAGTACATGAGGTACTTTGATTC
>CM065733.1:35609811-35612311 GCA_033310375.1 Conus canariensis | reverse complement strand
ACAGAGACAGAGAGCGGTCGTTCAGTATGCTTCCAAGATTGCCTTTGTCAACGGTAGTGTTCCCCGAAAGATCCTGAATCTGAACGTAGAATACATAGCTAGCGTGCAGAAGAAAGGAAAGCAGAATACCATTTCCGTATGAGGGAGATAATATGCCATCGTTCATTTTTACAAGACGTGTTTTTGTCCAGGTAAACCTGCTCTTGTTGGGCCACTTCTGGAAAATAAAAATGTACCTCTCTCCTTCCGAATGGTTTAGGGAACACTGGCATGTATCTTACTTGTCTTTCTCGTCCTAATATCATGAAGAATTCATCCTCTTCCATCTAAGGCACAACTCACTGGCAACACCTTCTAAAACATCATCCAGCCTCCTCTGTCTGTTGACAGAATCCATCAAAGCACTGAACCCTCTCTTCTTAGGAATACGAACCGTTTACCTACTGACCGAGACAACAGAACATCGTATTCTGTTCCTCTTGGATGTTTCAGCTGCATTTGACGCAATAAGTTTAGCCATATTTCTTCACATGATGGAATATTACAAAGGGGTGATCAATGCTCCTTTTTCTTAGTTCCCATCCTGTCGGACTGAAAGATGTGAAATTGTCAAATGTTTTTCAGTTCTGTAACATTTGTTTTCATTCTGACTCTTCTCTTTCTCTGATGTGCCCCAAGGATTGCTCTCTGGACTTGTACTGTTCATACTGTGTAACCAACACTCTTCAGACATAGTAGGGAGCACCACACCCTTGGAATCGATAATGAGCTATATAAACACACTCTTTCAGTAATTCAGAACTACTATTCAGATCTCAAATTAGGACAGACTCATAGTATAAACTTAAATCTGAATTACAGCGAAAATGCTCTTTAGTCCTTGAGCGAATGACTCAAAAAATTTTTTAAAAAATCAACTGAATGAGAGCGGCCAAGTCAGTTTGAGCGAGTATTCTTTCAGTTCCCTCCTCCCGCCTTAAAACCTGAATATTGAATTCCAATCTACTGAGTTCACCGACAAAATTAAAAAAAAAAATGTGTTGCTATGTCTGTCATCCAACTATGGCCAAGTACGTTGTAGATACTTGCTGCGTGTGGTCATCCCAGTCAAACCAGTTCTATTCGTCACCTTTTTCACACCTCGGGCAACAAACTCGTCGGCTCAGTCGTTCGATGTCGGCATTGATGACTTCAGCAGTCTTCCCTCTACAGCCCCAGGCAGTGTTCTATTGACAGGTTCAACATTCCGCGTCTCAAGTGATTGAAACCGAACGGGTCTGAGCTCATTCCACCTGTCGCCCTTGTCTGTGTGTGAGGGGCAGAGCAGAGGATAACTATGTCACCACTCTTTATGGCATCATCCTCACAGACTTACTGCTCGCTTCAGACCAGAACCTTGTTGGCCAGGTGGTGAAAACATATTGCTTTAGATCCGAGGGTTGTTTCCTCTTAAAGACATCGGATCACAGGATCTGTGAAGACTCCATCCAGCCTCCTCCAAGTCCTTCGAAAGAAACTTTAAACACAGTCTCGTATATGAACATGCACGCACGCACGCACACGCACGCACGCACATACGACAAAACAAAGTTACACTGGTGTTGTCTTTATACGGTATTTGCGATTACAGAATGCGGTTATATGCGAGTTTTTGTTGTTGTTGTTGTTGTGTGGTTTTTTTTTTGCTTTTTTTTTTTTGTTGCTTGTTGTTGTTGTTGTTGTTGTTGTTGCTGTCCCAACCTCTGCGCCACCTCAGAGGCAGTGCACCCACGCCGCTCATTCCGACACCCGTCCACAGCCACAGCCCGGTCGGCCCCGCCGCAGTCCCGGCACCGGCAATCCACAGGGAGCAGTCAATGTCAAGTCGTCAAGAGGCAACCCACCGGAAGAGACACTGCACTGCTGCCGAGTATTTTACCAGTTTTTGGGCCTCCAAGTTCTATCCGATGAACTGGGAAGAAAAGGAGAAGAATTCTATACACCGTGCCCTGAGCGACATGCATGATGCGGAATCTTTAGCGTTTTATTGCCATTCTTCTTCACAAACATTCGTCACCCTGAATCGTTTGTGTTTCATTGTTCTTCCTCATCAACACACTTGATCCAAGCGTGTTGGTGAGGAAGAACAATGAAATGCAGAGGATTTGGGGTGACGAATCCTTGGTGTTTCATTGCTTTTCTTCCTCACCAGTACTGGTGATCTTAAATCCTCTTCTTCCTCACCAACACCCATTATCCTAAATCCTTAGTATTTCATTGCTCTTCTTCCATACCAACACCTGCGATCCTAAATCCTTGGTGTTTCATTGATCTTCTTCCTCATTAACACCTGTGTTCCTAAATCCTTGGTGTTTCATTGATCTTCTTCCATACCAACACCTGCGATCCTAAATCCTTGGTGTTTCATTGATCTTCTTCCATACCAACACCTGCGATCCTAAATCCTTGGTGTTTCATTGATCTTCTTCCATACAACACCTGGAAATCCTGTGATCTGGGT
>CM065733.1:35582311-35597311 GCA_033310375.1 Conus canariensis | reverse complement strand
GATTGCGCGCGTACACTCTCACACACACACACACACACATTCACAAATACGCGCGTGCGCACGTACTCACACACAGTCACCACACACACACACACACACACACACACACACACACACACACACACACACACACACACACACACACACTGATTGTGTAATCCTAATCTTTTAATGGCTATCGTCGTCTGCGTGGTTTTCTTGTCCATTACTGCTGAAAGGCATTTCTTCATTGACGTGCTCCAGGCTTATTGTATTATAATTCCGTATAATGTCGTCACATACTTTTAATGCATTGCTCATGTTTTTGTTGTACCCCCCCCCCCCTTACCATCTCTCTCTTCTCTCTCTCTCTCTCTCTCTCTCTCTTCTCTCTCTCTCTGTCTCTCTCTGTCTCTCTCTGTCTCTCTGTCTCTGTCTCTGTCTCTCTCTCTCTCTCCTCTCTCTCTCTCTCTCTCCTCTCTCTCTCTCTCTCTCTCTCTCTGTACTCTTTCGATGTGTCCTCCCTCCTCTTTATTTGTCTGTTTCTGTCTGTTTGTCTGTCTGTCTGTCTCTCACTCTCTGTCTATCTTCTGTCTGTCTGTCTCTGTCTCTCTCTCTCTCTCTCTCTCTCTCTCTCTCTCTCTCTCTCTCCCCCGTGTCCTTTCGATGTTCCCCACCCTCCTCTTTATCTGTCTGTCCGTCTGTCTGTCTGTTTGTCTGTCTGTCTGTCTCTCACTCTCTGTCTGTCTGTCTGTCTGTCTGTCTTCTCTCTCTCTCTCTGTTTTACTCTCTTCTTCCCCCACCCCTCTCTATCTCTCTCTCTCTGTCACTCCCTCCCTCCCCTCTCTCTGTTTCTCACTCTTCGCCCCCCCCCTTCCCCTCTCTCTCCCTCTCTCTCCATGCAGCTCTTTGTGATTCCACAGCTGAAAGTGGTGGGCCAAAGACATTTCTCACACTGCTGGCCGTCATTGCCGTCAAGGGTCAAGGTCATACACCTCCAGGTGGGGGAGGGGGGGGGGGGACAGGAGAAGATAAGACACGTAGACCTGTGGCATGTCATCCTTCTCTTTCACACACACACACACACACACACACACACACACACACACACACACACACACACACACACACACACACACGTCATTGAGCACACTCAACAGAAGTGTGACAACGCTGGCGTTGGTAGCAGGCACCTTGTAGTAGACATGCATGCTACGTACTGTATAGCACTGTAGTAACAACAACTGACGCAGTTTGCATATGCACACAGCATGACATGCATCATTCCTTAGGTCTGTTGTACTGCTGGGGAGGTGAAAGGGCCAAGGGATTTCTTCTTCTTCTTCTTCTTCTTCTCTCTCTCTCTCTCCCTCTCTCTCTCTCTCTCTCTCTCTCTCTCTCTCTCTCTCTCTCTCTCTGTTCTTTCTTTCTACTTTCTCTATTTCTTCTTTCTTTCTTTCCTTCTTTTTTTCTGTGTATGTACTTTATTCACAAACAGATTTTCTGTTTCACGCTTTCTTTCATACATAATAAACATCCAGCGCCTAGTACTGGGACCGGGATACACAAACACCTGCAGTGTTGGTCAGTAAACACCAAGCGGCACCCTCAAAGACAGCTCCCTAGAGTGGTTGAGATCGTTAACATGGTTCCAGTGTATCCGCTGGACGCATAATACGAGTCTGCCGGGCTTAAACACAGCAACAACAAGAGAATCTCTCAACGATTTTCTGGTGTTGTGAACATAAGCACATGCAATTAAGAGACAGAGGTACGAACCTGTGGTCACAACGACTGATAATTATCATTATCATTATTATCATTATTATTATCATTACGATTTTCTGGTGTTGTGAAAATAAACTCATGCATTAAAGAGACAGTGGTACGAACCGTTGGGCAACAACTGCTATCATTATTATATTTTTTATTGTTATTATTGTCATTATCACTACTATTATTAAAATCTAGTCGACCACACAGATTCTGTTCAGGGTCGGTAACTCTCAAAGTGAAAACTGACAACTTGAAAAAACAATCAAACAAACAAACAACAAAGACAAATGTGATCAACAAACAACGAAAACAGTTAATGAATTGACAGCTGAACTAGTGACCATCCTTAAGGCAGAAGAAGATCAAGCCGATGCTGACACCGCAAGGCACAATGAATAATCATGCTTTATATACATACATGATGCTATACTGAGGTTATTTTCTTTTTTAAAACTTGTATATCTATTTATTTTCATTTCATTTTTGAGTTTGCTTTACAACTAATTTCTGGTTGGCTTTGTTATTGCTGTTGTTAGTTTTTTGTTTCTTTATCTCTGTTAAACAATAATAAAAGCAAATGAAAATGTTGGGGAAAAAATGGAAAAAAAAACAAAAAAAAAAAAACCCAGAATGACCAGGTTTGTTACAAAACGAGGTGACTGAGGGCGGAAAATGAAACAAAATTGGAATTTGAAACTCCGTGTCTTTTGAAAGAGAATGAGCAACCAGCGTCCACCCTGGACAGTGTGTACAATTGACACTGCCTGGTCTCCAGCCTGCAACACAGAGGCTGACACATCATACATTGTGACCAGGAAGAAACCAACAACAACAAAGTCTTGAAGAAGTTCCAGAACAAGAACAGATGAAAGATACAGAAAGGCAGAAAAAAAAAAGCATAGACAACAGTCAAGAAAGAAACAAGATGCAAAGCATATAAATGTACTCCCAGTAAGTAGTAGTACAACAAAAAGAAAAAAAGTATATAAATCAGTCACTATAGCACTTTTTCCCCTTTTGGTGGTAGAAATTTTGTATGTAAGAGAAAAGAAAAAAAAAAAAAAAGCTGCTCTCCCTCGGCGAGGAAATGAACTCGAGTCTCACGCACGACAGGCGGGGACACTACCCACTATACTACCGAGGCGCTTACAAACTTTGGTTACACTTAAGCTTATAAACCGTTATTGCTTAAAATGTACATCACAAAATCATCATTTATAGCCGTTAGTAACGGCTATTCTGGTCAAATAAAATATTGGGCATTAGCCGTGACCCATAATGAACATTTCTTCAACATTTTCAGAAAGATCGGTCCAGCAGTTTTGTCTGGAGCGAGTGGAACACATTTTGACCATGGACAGACAGACACACAGACAGCATTTCTTCGTTCCCATTGTAAAGCACTCCCTGTTCTATAAGAACTGGGAGTACAAAAAGCTGGGGAAAAAAATTTCAGAGAGTGATAGAAAAGAGGAAGTGATGGGCACAGAAAGGCAGAGGGAGCTATCGGCACTGAAAGAAGCTCCTGGCATCCTCACAGGCACCACGCTGTCTTTACACCAGCCCACTTACAAGGCACGCTGACCCAGAAGTCCACAGACGCAAGACCAGGTAGGCCTGTGATAAGCTGCACAGGCACACACACACACACACACACACTCACACACACACACACACACACACACACACACACACACACACACACACACACACACACACTCTCTCTCTCTCTCTCTCTCTCTCTCTCTCTCTCTCTCTCTCTCCTCCTCTCTCTCTCTCTCTCTCTCTCCTCCCTCTCTCTCTCTCTCTCTCTCTCTCTCTCTCTCTCTCTCTCTCTCTCTCTCTCCCCACGGAACTCGCCGATGCTCCGTGCTCTGGCATAATCGTGACGGAGGACGGGCATGTGTTCACGGTGCGTGGCAGACCCTGGCTGATTTGTTACGGCTGCTAGGCTGTAAGCTTGTTCGCTAAGCTCTCACATTGTACACCTTTAATTAGGGATGACCCGGCTTCACCTGCTCCGTGTTTTGGAGACAAGGTCTATGTTGATGTTATAAAACGGTCGCAGAGCGAGAGAGAGAGAGACTGAGACAGAGAGAGAGAGAGAGAGAGAGAGAGAGAGAGAGAGAGAGAGAGACTGAGACAGAGAGAGAGAGAGAGAGAGAGAGAACTGAGAGAGAGAGGAGGCGGAGAAGGAGAGAAGTAGAAAGGGGAAGAGAGTGAGAGAGCGAGAACGAGAGAGTGGAAACCAGAGAGAGAGAGAGAGAGACAGACAGATAAACAGACAGACAGACAGATAAAGAGAGAGAGAGAGAGAGGTGGGGAAGAGAGAGAGAGAGAGAGGGGGGAGAAGGTATTCATTTGTATACTTCACCCCATGGTGAAGTTGTACGTGAACATGCAACTGGATGAACAACATAACGGATGAACTTTCCAAAACGAGGTGACTGAGGGCGGAAAATGAAGCAAAATTTAAAAAAAAGAAAAAGGGATTAGTTACCTCCACAGATACAGACAAACAGATGACAGGACAAACCACAATGCATTTCGACCTCTTTGGGTCTTCTTCAGGCAAAAACAAACAACATTTAGGACGAGCAACCACTTATCTTCTCATATTCGGCGCAAAACACACCCAACAGCCATTTTGCGCCGAATATGAGAAGATAAGTGGTTTTTCTTTCTTCGTTTTCACTGTTCTTAATAATGTTGTTTGTTTTTGCCTGAAGAAGACCCAGAGAGGTCGAAATGCATTGTGGTGTGTCTTGTAATCTGTCTGCATCTGTGGCGATAACTAACCCCTTTTCTTTTTAAATTTTATAACAGATGAAGACAAATCAAGTCATAGAATATGTACATGTGAACTACATTTAGAGAGGAGAGAGAGGGGGGGAGAAATCGAGAGCAAAAGGGAGAACAAGAGAGAGAGAGAGAGAGAGAGAGAGAGAGAGAGAGAGAGAGAGAGAGAGAGAGACATACAGATAGACGGACAGACAGGAAGACAGAGAGAGAATGACAGAGACAGAGAGACAGCTAGACATACGGATAGACAGACAGACAGATAGACATACGGATAGACAGACAGACAGGAAGACAGAGAGAGAATTATAGAGACAGACAGATAGAGAAAGAGACACTTCTAAAGAGAGGGATGGGGTGGAGCAGGAGGGAGAGACATTTTAAGAATGATTGTTTATATGTATGCCTTAGCCCATCAGCATGTGATACGCAAATAAAGACAAAACATACACTTTGGATACATTGAGTGAGAGAGAAGAGAGAAGAGAGAAGAGAAGAGAGAGAGAGGGGGGGGGAGGGAGGGAGGGAGGGAGGGAGAGGGAGATACAGAGATGTTTTTTCCTTTGATTAAACAAGTCTATTTAGTCATCCAAGAAATATTCAACCTAATCTTCCCTTTCAGTGGCTGTCTATTCTGTGTGCTTCCTGTTTTTCATATGTTGTAGCTGAATGGGAAGCGCAAACCACGTGGACTGAAGCTATTGATTAGAATTGAATGCCAAGAAGTTTACAGAGTTCGATGAATCTGTGTAACACCCACACCCGCATCCCGTCTCCCTATCACCTCTCTCTTCCTCATCCACACCCTCTACACTCACATCTGTGTGTGTGCGTGCGCGCGCGCGCGTGTGTATGTGTGTGTGTGTGTGTGTGTGTGCGTGTGTGTGTGTGTGTGTTATAAATAGATGGATTGATGGGTATGTAGGTGGCTAGATGGCTAGAGAGGAGACAGATAGGAAGAAATTACAGAAACTTCAAAAATTTGGCAAAGAAAAATCAGTTGTTTTCTCTCTCTCTCTCTCTCTCTCTCTCTCTCTCTCTCTCTCTCTCTCTCTCTCTCTCTCTCTCTCTCTCTCTCTCTCTCTCTCTCTTCTGTATGCATGTATGTATGCTTGCCTGTACGTATGTGGATAGATAGATCGATACATACATACACACATTCATGCACACATACATACATATATACATACATACACACATTCATACACCCATACATACATACACACATACATACATACATACATACATACATACATACATAATTATATATATATATATATATATACATATATGCATGCATACATACATGCATGTGTATATATGGTATAAAGTATTAATATTTGACGAAATAGTAGGGTCGTTTAAACAACATTCTTTCCGTTTATCTTCAATACAACAAACAGGATGACTAGTGTCTATTCCAACAGGTAGACAAAAAAAAATCTTCCAGATTTTGCATGACGAGCATACTTCCATCCGTGCGCTTTAAACAGCAACCTCATCTAACACGTGATCATTATGTGCATGACTGATATTCTCCAGACAGCATCGCCTCAGAGTTACCTGCCCTTGTTGTCAATTGGGAGATACTGCTCAGGTCAGAGTTCAGGGCTGCTGTAGAGGTCAAGTAGTGATGGAACCGTTTGAATAGATGGAGATCGTTCTGCTTCTGTGAACATAATTTCTATGAGGGGAAAGAAAGAAGAAAGAAAGAAAGAAAGAAAAAAGAAAGAAAGAAAGAAAGAAAGAGGCAGCAGAAGAAGAAGAAGAACAATTTCTCGTTGGATCTGCAGTTCATGAATGAGTTCAAAGCTATACATCAACAAGGATAGTGGGAATGTGTGTGACTTGCCGACTCCTTGCATTCCTGTTGTTGGATCGTGGGGATTCGAGAGCCGACAGCTTAACAGAGGACAGAAAAATGGGGGTTATGTTGACTGCACCAGCACATTAACTCCCGAACTTTGGATCTGTCTCAGAGTAAAGCACAATATACCCCAAAGGCTGAACCGTGCAGAGAATGTGGGATGATCCTCTGACAGATTGTACCTGTAGCTTTGAGTGTAATTAAGAAACAATGATGTCTGGGGCCTCATCTGCATCTTTGGACTCAGATCCTATTTTGTTATTACCTACTTCCGGTGATATGAGGTGGCACTCCACAATTAGAAATATGCACCCCAAAATCCTACACAATCCATGAAAATGTTTTGAGATACAGTATGATCTTAAACTGAAGCCGAAATTAGACCCATTGCAATGTCTCACACAATTAATCTCCACCCTAATCATTTCATTATTTTCAAGGTTGTTTTTTTTTTCTAGTCTACCGACAGCACCACTCCGAATCTATGATTTCATGGACTACTTTCTTTCTGACCTCTGATTACAGTCCTTAGCACTCACCCGTGACTGTCTCCCAACGCCAGCAGGGCTTGCCCAAATAGTCCCATTCCATCCATTCAACTCTGACTGCTTAGATCTACCTATCGAGTGTCCTGATGTGCATATGAAAAGAGAGAAGAGGGATCCACTTTCAGACGCACCAAAAATTGCCAGAGCAAACCATCGTGTCTGTCTGTAATGTAATGAAGGAGAGGAAGAGAGAGGAAGAAGGGGAGGTGGGAAGGTGGAGGGTTGTGGTGGTGTGAGTGGCGAGGTAGCAACATGGCTGCTCTCCCCCTCTCTGTCTGTCCTCTGTCCTGGTCTGTCTGTCTGTCTGTCCTTCTCTCTCTCTCTCTCTCTCTCTCTCTCTCTCTCTCTCTCTCTCCATTTGCCCTGTCTGTGTGTGTGTGTGTGTGTGTGTGTGTGTGTGTGTGTGTGTGTGTGTGTGTGTCTCTCTCTCTCTCTCTTTTCTCTGTCAGTATCACTTACACACAGACACACATACACACACGCGCGCGCGCGCGCGCGCACACACACCACACAACACACACACACACACACACACACACAACAACACACAAGAAAGAGAGAGAGAGAGAGAGAGAGAGAGAGAGAGAGAGAGAGAGAGAGAGAGAACAAACCAATTATGCTCGCCGGTAAACTACTTAGGGCCTTGTCGTATTATGGCATGGTATGTTTCACGAATGTGTTGCTGTAATTTGAATGTGAAATGTCTCACCTCGTAAGAAGCTTATCCGTGTTTTGAGGAGGTAAGGGAGAGGATGGGGAGGAAGAAGACGAGGAGGTGGGAGGGTGGGGGTGGTACGGGGTGGAAGGGTCGCGGGGTGGCACGAGGAGTGGCTGCCTTGTGCTGCTGCCATTGTTCGTGTCCCCCACCAGTGCTGCTTTATCTGGAGTCTGGAAGGTCAGCATGGTTAATAGCGGGGCCTGTCTCATGTTGTGTAGGTTGCTGCTGGCAGACATCGCTTTGTTCTCTCTCTCTCCTCTCTCTCTCTCTCCTCTCTCTCTCTCTCTCTCTCTCTCTCTCTCTCTCTCTCTTTCTCTCTCTGCTCTCTCTCTCTTCTCTCTCTCTCTCTCTCTCTCTCTCTCTCTCTCTCTCTCTCTCTCCTCTCTCTCTCTGCGCGTACGCGCGCATATGTTAGTGTTTTAATGCGTAAGTGTGTGTGTGTATGTGTGTGTGTGTGTGTGTGTGTGTGTGTGTGTGTGGTGCGTGCGTGCGTGCGTGCGCGCGTGCGTGCGTGCGTGTGTGTGTGGTGTGTGCGCGCGCGCGCGCGCGCGCGTGCGTGCGTGCTTATGTGTATGTGTGAGAGACAGAGACAGATAATATACATATATATATATATATTACATATACATTCATACATACACACACACGCACACACACACACAACACACACACACACACACACACACACACACACACACACACACAATAATATATATATATATATATGTATATATATATATATATTGTTGTGTGTGTGTGCCGCGCGCGCCGCGCGCGTGTTTAATATGTCTTGTCTGTATGTGTGGTGTGTATATGTGTGTGTGTGTGTGTGTGTGTGTGTGTGTGTGTGTTGTGTGGTGTGTGTGTGTCATGACATACAAATTAACGTCACATACATTTAATACGCAGGCGTCAAAGGAGACAGATCACCTGAAAGGATGATGGCGAGGGTTATAGGCAGACTTGCAGACAGAGGACCGAAAACACACTGTACTATAGCATGGTCTGCCTACATCTCAAACCCCCACCCCACCCGCTCCCTTCTGTCCCATGTGCCAACACAGAACTCTGCTGACTGGTGGGGGAAGCCTTGTAGTGTTCTCTAGTTCATCTTCTCCTTTCCATTGTTCTCTGTGGCGACCTACCTCCCTCTCCTTTGATTCAATCACCAAGAGTACTTCTCTGTGCTCTTCTGCCCTCCTTCTCTCTCTGTTGTCTTTTCTGTCTTTATTTAAAACTTACTCATATGACAAATAACGTGTTGCGTTGTAAGATATTGTCTCTTGAACTGAACAACTGAATGTGGAGAAAAACAAAGTATTTCAGCTAGCTGAATCAATGCTTCTGTCTTTAAAGACGTAATGAGATTATTAAGAAAAGTTGCCTTAAAAGCAGAGAGAGAGGGGGGGGGGAGGCGAGAGAGAGAGAGAGAGAGAGAGAGAGAGAGAGAGAGAGAGAGAGAGAGAGAGAGAGAGAGAATAATGCTGCTTTGATGGTCTACAGAGATTGTCAAACGTTGTTCGACACGGTTGGTCTGAGAGTGCCTTGCAGTCCCTGTGGAAGGGGAATAACTTCATGTGCACATGAGAACTCCCATCCTGAAGGAAACCGTTGTTTCAGCCTGGGCTGGACACAGCTTTCAGACCGTTGGCTCCTCGTCAGTCAGCAGGTTCCACGAATGGCAGACCTGGTATGGTCAGAGCCACTGAGATCCCACGAGTACACTCATCAAGAAGACAGCTGGAACTGTTAGTTTTAACAATCATATTTCTTGTGTGACATTCCCCTGTGGGTTACCTATGATGATAAAATGTATCAAAACGATACACACAGGAGTTCAACTTTTTTTTCTGTGTTGTTTTAGAGTTGAGAACTCATAATCATCAGCTCCACAGGCGAACGTTTTAACCATTCGACTACAGGTCTCCCTGGACTATTTTACTCCCCCCCCCCACCCCCCTCCCCCCTTTCACTGCCATGACTGTACAGTAGCTGATGCTGAGTCTTTTTTTTTTTTTTTTGCTTTATTTTTTTCTTAATGATTGCAAAGGGACAAATCTTATCACGGAAATCTATATCTGAAAGTTACAATACATTCCTGGTTCCGATTCCATGGAGGAGCCAAGGTGTTCCCCTTCTGTCCTTCTTATCGTTATCAGTATCATTATAGAGCAAGTCTGTTCACTTCACATAAAGAAAAGAAGAAACCTCTGTATGTTTGCCTTAAGTCAACGGGTCAATGAACGTGAAAACGGCCAAACAATCAGATCTGGAAAGTTCAGTGAACATTCTGTGGTTCTGACAAAGTTCAGTCCTGAAAGATTCCAGCCTATTCCCAACTCTTTTGAATTTGACCACGAGAACCATTGTTGCAACGGAAGCCATGTTGCAGCTGGCGACCCCCATCACTGAAGCAATGCTGTAGAAGTCCTGGCCACAAGCCACAACTGTAATTTTGTTGTTGTTGTTGTTGTTGTTGTTGTTGTTGTCTTCAATTTAATGTCTTTCCACATTAAGTGATATTAGACGATGTAATTTTGTACTATAGCAACATATCTGCAATTTTGTACTATAGCAACATATTATTCATGTAAGAGTTTTGAGAAGTACCATAAATGTTTACCAAAAATTGATATTAAACTGATAATAGATCAAATGAACATCCCCCACCGATCATTTTGCTTGTTCTTAGGAATGTCTGCCGATGACACCATTCACAATCTAGAAATACATGAGCTACTGCTTACCTGACCTCACATTTCAGGCCTTCGCGCGCTAGGTGGTTTTCCCGAAAATAGTTACAATTCTTTCATTTTAATCTGTCTTCGTGGAACCACCTGGCATGCACCTTGAGGTGCATTTGAAACAAAAGAAAATAACTCAGTTTTCAGACACAAGATGAATGTGCCTATCTACAAATACGCGATTTCTTAAGCAAGGCCTTGGAGCATTAATTTTGGGTATGCAGCCTTTTCGAAAACCTCTTACAATAGCCAGAATGCGCTGTGATGCGTTGATTTGAATGCACGAATGGTCTGCCGAAGGTGCTATGTTCGAATCCCCAAAAATGGATACCCCCCCCCCCCCCCCTCCTTTTTTTCCTCTTTTTTATGCTATTTCCAAGCTAGTTCCGGTGGATAAACAGCTCACGTGACCATCAACTCAAACCTGCATGCCGTCTACCTGATACCACACGTCCTCTTCGACAAGACAGAAGTCAAGCTTGGTTAAATTCCTCATGGACAAACAAAACCCACCTCCCCGATCAACAACAGGCAGACAGACCTTACCAAAAGAAAAGAAAAAAAAAAAAGAAAAAAAAAAAGAAAAAGAAAAAAGTGACGCTGAAATGTAGAGATCTTATCTCCCCTGGACACACTGCCTCGAAGTTTTTAAAAAAAAAAAGGGAGAAAACTGTCTGAAGCCCCCCCCCCCCCCCCCCAAAAAAAAAAAAAAGGAAAAAAAAAGAAAAAGAAGCCGAAGGCATTGTAACAACAGGTGGTCTGTATGGAAGAAAACTCGGGTTTCCAAGGTACCCATTGACCCGGGGTCCAAACCCATCCATTTCTGGAGTCTGTTGTCTGTTTCAACAGAAGAGCGGCGCCCAGTCCCTCCCGGCCCCCCACCCCCAACCCCAACCCCACCCCACCCCCGCCCACCCTCGCCCCGACGCTCGCCCCGACGTACTACCCACCTGCGGCGGCTATCACACGCTTGGCATCCTCCCGAGAGAGCGTATTCAGCGACATACCGTCGTCCCAACCGATAGCTTACTCGTCTCCAGGACCCCCCCCCCCCCCCCCCCCCCCCCCCCCCCCCGATGAGTGCTATCAGTGTCTGTCCCCCGTCCCTCTGAACAGGACAGAGAGAGAGAGAGAGAGAGAGAGAGAGAGAGAGAGAGAGAGAGTGTCATGTGCACATGTTATGTTGATTATAATGTGCACATGTTGTTTTGTGTATAACTATTAGTTTTGAGACAGCAGGTTGACTGGCCTTGTGGTTTTAAGTGAAAAGTGTCATGTGAATGCACATCGCTATTCTGTTGGCTGTGGCCTGTGTGAGTACTGGTTAGGCGCACTGCGCGCGCTATTGAATTTACCTTTAGGATTTGATAATCACTTGCTCCATGCCAGCCGGAGAAGTCGGAGGGCCTGATCGTTTGTTGGACTGAGGCCAGAGCGAGGCTGCGTCGCGGCAGAGGTATTTAAGTATCCATGTTTAATTAGGGAGAAGTGAAATATATAAGCGAAAGTAAGGAAGACGTTTGTATTTAAAAGAATAGAAAATAATAAGAACAAGTGTGGTTAAAGTTGTAACAATTCTTTTATTTAAGAATGGGAAAAGAAAAGTAACATTCAGAATAAAAGCTTATGCATAGGGGAAAGGTTACTGTTTCACATCTTCATGTTGAGGTGAGTTCCCCTTTAGTAATTATGGAAACTGTACGTGGTTCCGAGTGTGTTGACAGATTGGCTGTCTCACACGGGCCACGGACTTAGGGCCTTGGAGTGGTCCCAGAGGTGCTGGACCAAGTCCCCAGCCCAGGTCGGGTAGCGGGCTACTTCTCCGTAACGAGCCCCAGACCCTGAAGAAGGCGAGTTTGTATAAGGCGACGCCCTATTCAGCCCGGAGATGGCTGTCCCCGTGTGTCTTCCCCAAGTATAAGAGAGTGACCAGAGAGTAAAAATTATATATGTCTTCCTGGAAAGGAATTTTGAAAGTGGAAGCATTTGACGAGAAATCTGTAAGGGCGTGACAGAGTGGAACTGAAGTTCCGATTTTGTTTCCCTAGAAGGGGATGATAATTGATTAAGTCACGAGTGGGGAAGGATACCCCAGAACTTCCGTCCTAGAGACAGTGACATTTTTTTGTATTTTGGGCTGGATGGTAAATGATTTTTATGTGTCTCTTCCCGACGTGAAGGAAAGATGTTGATGTATGCCCCTGATGTTTTCGAATGATGTGAAACATACTCCCCTTGTGCTAGTGATAGAAACTAATTCATACCCATTATATTTATGAATTCATTGATTGTAGGGGAAGCAGTTGTTCTTTTTCCTCCTTCGTGCAGTGGAGGTATAAACGAAATTACTCAAGTGTTGGTGTTTGATTAATAATATTTGTACTCTCGTAGAAGGAGGGGAAACAAACTTTTCTTGTGATGTGTTTATTATTTGGCGTTCCTTGGGTGAGAGGAGTGATTGCGTGTACGTGCGGAGTGTACTTTGGGCAGAGGTGCATGTGTGTGTACGACCCCTAGAGTATGACAAGAAGAGAGAGAGGAGAGAGAGAGGAAGAGAGAGAGAGAGAGAGATTCTGAACAGGACAGAGAGAGAGGGAGACTGAGAGGGAGAGACTGAGAGAGAGAGAGAGTGAGAGAAGGAGCACTAAAGAGAGAGAGGGGCACTCAGAGAGAGAGAGACAGACAGACAGACAGAGAGAAACACAGAGAGAGGGAGAGACTGAGAGAGAGGGGGCACTCAAAGAGAGACAGAGACAGAGAGAGAGAGAGCACTCAAAGAGAGAGAGAGAGAGGACTCAGAGATAACGAGGGGGGCGAGAGAGAGAGAGAGGGGGGGAGAGAGAGAGAGAGAGAGAGAGAGAGAAAGAGAGGAGAGGGGAGAGTGGGTGGGTTGGTCAGGGGAAGAGAAGGGTAGTCGGTGGGGGTGGGGGACACGGGGTGGGGGTGGGGGATCGGAGGGGGTGAGGTGGGTAGTCTCTTGTCCAAGTGGTCTTGGAGTGGACACACACAAAAGAGCATTGTTGGGCGACACAGTGGGTATAGTAGGAGGGGGTAGTTTATCCCAACAGGACAGAGTTGAGACACAGTGGGTATAGTAGGAGGGGGTAGTTTATCCCAACAGGACAGAGTTGAGACACAGTGAGTGGGTATAGGGGGTATAGTAGGGGGGTAGTTTATCCCAACAGGACAGAGTTGAGACACAGTGGGTATAGTAGGAGGGGGTAGTTTATCCCAACAGGACAGAGTTGAGACACAGTGGGTATAGTAGGAGGGGGTAGTTTATCCCAACAGGACAGAGTTGAGACACAGTGGGTATAGTAGGAGGGGGTAGTTTATCCCAACAGGACAGAGTTGAGACACAGTGGGTATAGTAGGAGGGGTAGTTTATCCCAACAGGACAGAGTTGAGACACAGTGGGTATAGTAGGAGGGGGTAGTTTATCCCAACAGGACAGAGTTGAGACACAGTGGGTATAGTAGGAGGGGGTAGTTTATCCCAACAGGACAGAGTTGAGACACAGTGGGTATAGTAGGAGGGGGTAGTTTATCCCAACAGGACAGAGTTGAGACACAGTGGGTATAGTAGGAGGGGGTAGTTTATCCCAACAGGACAGAGTTGAGACACAGTGGGTATAGTAGGAGGGGGTAGTTTATCCCAACAGGACAGAGTTGAGACACAGTGGGTATAGTAGGAGGGGGTAGTTTATCCCAACAGGACAGAGTTGAGACACAGTGGGTATAGTAGGAGGGGGTAGTTTATCCCAACAGGACAGAGTTGAGACACAGTGGGTATAGTAGGAGGGGGTAGTTTATCCCAACAGGACAGAGTTGAGACACAGTGGGTATAGTAGGAGGGGGTAGTTTATCCCAACAGGACAGAGTTGAGACACAGTGGGTATAGTAGGAGGGGGTAGTTTATCCCAACAGGACAGAGTTGAGACACAGTGGGTATAGTAGGAGGGGGTAGTTTATCCCAACAGGACAGAGTTGAGACACAGTGGGTATAGTAGGAGGGGGTAGTTTATCCCAACAGGACAGAGTTGAGACACAGTGGGTATAGTAGGAGGGGTAGTTTATCCCAACAGGACAGAGTTGAGACACAGTGGGTATAGTAGGAGGGGTAGTTTATCCCAACAGGACAGAGTTGAGACACAGTGGGTATAGTAGGAGGGGGTAGTTTATCCCAACAGGACAGAGTTGAGACACAGTGGGTATAGTAGGAGGGGGTAGTTTATCCCAACAGGACAGAGTTGAGACACAGTGGGTATAGTAGGAGGGGGTAGTTTATCCCAACAGGACAGAGTTGAGACACAGTGGGTATAGTAGGAGGGGTAGTTTATCCCAACAGGGACAGAGTTGAGACACAGTGGGTATAGTAGGAGGTAGTTTATCCAACAGGACAGAGTTGAGACACAGTGGGTATAGTAGGGGGTAGTTTATCCCAACAGGACAGAGTTGAGACACAGTGGGTATAGTAGGGGGTAGTTTATCCCAACAGGACAGAGTTGAGACACAGTGGGTATAGTAGGAGGGGTAGTTTATCCCAACAGGACAGAGTTGAGACACAGTG
>CM065733.1:35572311-35579811 GCA_033310375.1 Conus canariensis | reverse complement strand
AAGTGTGGCAAGTGCTTCACAGAAAACTGGTTTTGGCAATTGTTCAGTCGAATCTGTGTCAAAGGTGTTACACTGATCCGCAAAAGAAGCTCAAAAACCACGAGAAAAAGGTCGCAATTTGAGTGCGCCTAGCTGGCGCAGCAGTGTTCGGCTGTCTGAAAACTGCATTGCACATGCAAGCCGGACCTTTAATGAACACTTGTCAACCTGATTCGCTGACCAGTGGCTTTATTAAGGGCCGCTTCTGGGGGTGTGTTCAAACATGCCACCAAGACGCAAACTTAGTGACGCTGAGAGAGGGATGGCTGTGGCCTGGCTACAAGAAGGCGTGGCGGTCCGAGAAGTTGGCAGACGACTTAGAGTAACACATTCTGTCATTCAAAGACTGAGAGACCGGTACAACAACTATGGGAGAGTTCAAGAAGCACGCAGACCTCGACGCCCCAGAGCGACCAACAGACGACAGGATCGTTTCATCACCCTGGCGGCACTACGCAATAGAACCGCCACCGCCAACGTGCTCAGGGGGCAGCTGAGAGCAGCCAGCAACGTCCTCGTCAGCGACCAGACGGTTCGCAACCGCCTGCGTGAGGCCAACATGCGGTCAAGGCATCGAGCATTGCGACCTCCACTGACCAGAGCTCACCGTGCTGCTCGTCTGGCTTGGGCTCAATGACACCTGGCCTGGAAAAGGCAGCAGTGGTCCAGGGTGCTCTTTTCTGATGAATCCCGCTACACCCTGTCCTTCAACGACGGCAGGATTCGCGCCTGGAGGCGTGTTGGAGAGCGCTTCATTGACGCCACTGTTGCGGAGCACGACCGCTATGGTGGTGGGTCCCTGATGGTGTGGGGTGGCTTCAGTCTTCATCACAGAACACCCCTGCACAGTGTCCAAGGCTACCTGACCGGCGTAGCCTACAGGGACGACATTCTGGAGCCAATCGCTGCACCAGCTTTGCAGGCCATGGGACCAGGAGCCATACTACAGGACGATAACGCCAGGCCGCACAGACCTCGGGTCGTACAGAACTTTCTCCAGCAGCAGCAAGTCACCAGGATGGACTGGCCTGCCCGCTCTCCCGATCTGAACCCCATCGAACATCTTTGGGATGTTCTGGGCCGTCGTATACGCAACAACCACCCTCCTGCACACAATCTCGACATCCTGTTCAGGAATCTGGAGCAGGAGTGGCAGACGATCCCCCAGAACACCCTCCAGACTTTGGTCAGATCCATGAGACAGCGCTGCCTTGACTGCATCAACGCCAATGGCGGTCACACACGATATTGACTCTTGACACTCTGACAGTCGGTTGTTCTGAATTTGCAAAATGGGGGTGTGTCCATGTCAATGAAATTTTCGCGATAATTGATTTGCACTTCTTGATGAAATTGTGTCCAATCGATGATCAAATGATTGAATCAAATGTTTGTTGGTTGATTTCAGCTGTCGGACTTATGAGTTATTATTGGGGAGTGATGAACTGTGTGGCCCTTAAATTCTTTTGAGTAGTATACATTACTTTGTAGTCTATACCACTGTAGTCTGACTTTAGTTGGCCTTGCTTGAATCTGCGAAATGCGATAACTGCCTTGGAAACTGCACACACACACACACAACACACACACACACACACACACACACACACACACACACACACACGCGCGCACACACACACACACACACACACACACACACACGCATGCACGCACGCACGCACGCACGCACGCACACACACAGGTGCGCTTGTGATCCCATGATAAGACACCAAGGCGTGAAATCCACTGACAGGTATGGCGAAACGTTCGTGTCAACAGTAGGTTTGTTTCCCTCAGCAACTGGCCTTCCACAACTCGACCGCTTGCTGTTTTCTGCAGCAGACAGGGCAGCCGACGTCCATCTGCCGACCACGCTACTGTACTCTAAACTGGATTCAGGGGATACTAATTCATTAACTAGAAGGAGATTGACCAAGATGATAAAGAACTCCAGTGTTGTGGCCTGCGATTACTGCGTGCATTTGTTTCAGCGTCACTCTGGCTCTCTACCTGCTTATTTGTGTCATCTGGTTATTCGTGTGATCTGGTTTCCATTTACACCCCCTCTCTCTCTCTCTCTCTCTCTCTCTCTCTCTTCTCTCTCTCTCTCTCCACCCTGCCATTCACGCTCGAAACCTCCATTAGTGTCACTTCAAACGTAAATCTCATGCCTTCCGCTCCTTCTCGAACTTCCGAAATTCTCTCCCCTTGACTTAGGCACTCTGACTACGTCACACCCTTCAAGTCCAAGTATAAACCTCACTGATTCCATTGGATTGGATTGGATTTTTAAATGTCATCACCAAACAGATTTTTCTGTGGGAAATATGGGTTCTCTATGACAGCTTTCAAATAGAAAAATCGACTATCTTATGAACAGGGCGGGGGGAGGGGGGGGGGGGGTTTGCACTCTGTACTAAGGTGATGTGTTCTCACCTGGTAGAGTAGCCCCATTTTACAGAGAAAAAACATTGTCACGATGAATCCATAGAATACAATACAATATAATGCAGCTCAATACGAAAGAATATAACACAATACAATACAAGGCAATACAATACAGCACATTACAAGACAGTACGATGCAGTACCATACCATCCAATACAACACAGGACGATACAAGTTAATACAATACAATACAAGACAACACAACATAATACAATACGATAAGATGCAATGCAAAATGCAATGCGATGTGTAATGCTCTGCCATGCAATGTTGTATAACACGGAGATTCAGTAGCATACAATACAGTAAAATACGAAACAATACAACACAACGCAGTGCAATGCAATACAAGAAAACACCTTACAATACAGCAGAGTCCAGTACCATACCACACTATACTGTACCATACCCTACCATGCCTTACCTACCGCACCGTGTCCCCCCCCCCCCCGCCCCCCCCCCCCCCCCCCCCCCCTACCTACCTACGCCGTGTCATGCGATGCAACACAACACAACTCAACAAAACTCGGCCCTCAAAGGTTGTTGTCGGAGGAAGACAAGATGGCGGCGATGATAGACTGTATTCCTCCTCTACCCCTACCCCCCCCCCCCCCCACTCCCACCCCTGTGTTTGTGTTGTATAAATTTCTTCACCTACAATAACTCAACAATATACTTGTCATTTTTAAGATCCGTTGTGACCGTATGATCGTTTGACTTTGTACCAATCAAGGGGAAATGTATCACTGCACGCGAATTATCTCCCTTTCGAAATCTATAAGAAATATTGTTGCCTGGACTAAGAGAGCATTTCCGCCAAACTCAGCAAAGCAGTTACAAACTAAAGCAGCTCGAGGTAATTTAGGAATCCCTCCCTCCCTCCCTCCCAACACCACTTCTTCTATCCTCCCACCCCAACCCATCCCCCAACTTCCCCCTCCTTGTCACTGTACACAACTCTGGACAGACGAAAGAAGGGTCGTGTCTCACCCCCCACCCCCCGCCTCTCTCTCTCTCTCTCTCTCTCTCTCTCTCTCGGTGTGTGATCGGGGATCGGGTGTCTTATTAGGCTAGGAAGCACAGCTTCAAGGGACTGCACTCTTCCTTACCGCTACCATAGGGAGAGAGGAGTGATTGTTCGTGGGCGCCGCTGCCGTTCCTTTGAAGGTAGAAGAGGAGGAGCTGGCGGTACTTTGGCGTAGGACCGACAGAGAGTTTATTGGACAAAAGACCGGGTGCCTTGGGTGTTCAGTCTTGAGGGCGAGAGGCCGGAAACTTAGGAGCGCACACAGTTTATAATGGCAAGAGACAGAGTATCCCAGGGTCTTAGCAAAGGCCTGGGTATCCTGAGTACAAACAGTTAATAGGCCTACGGCAGGAGATTAGTTTGCTTGGGGTACACACACTGTATAGAACAAGAGGTTCACATGGATGGGTGACATCTTTCAACTGTTGTGTGAGCCTCGGTCTGGGCTTGAATCGAGGTCAAGGTCGCAGCGAGAGATGTTTGTTGTCACATGTTGACCGATGTAGCGTGAAATTAACAAGTCTGTATTGACTGGTTTGATGGTGTGATTTGACATGTGTTGACTGTCTGTCTCTGTCTTTCTGTCCTGTCTGTCTGTCTGTCTCTCTCTCTCTCTCTCTCTCTCTCTCTCTCTCTCTCTCTCTCTCTCTCCTTCCCGCATTTGCTCTTTCTTCTTACCTCCCCCTCTCTCTGTCTTTCTGTCTGTCTGTCTGTCTGTCAGTCTGTCTGTCTGTCTGTCTGTCTGTCTGTCTCTCTCTCTCTCTCTCTCTCTCTCTCTCTCTCTCTTCTCCTCGTTCTCTCCCTCACCCTCCCTCGGCCCCCCCTCTCTCTCTCTCCTTCCTTCGTTCTCTATCTGTATGTGTGTGTTTGCGTGTGTGTTTGTGAGAGGGAGAGAGAGAGAGAGAGAGGGAGAGAGAGAGAAAGACAAAGAGATAAAGACAGAGAGGGAGAGACAGAGAGAGAGAGAGACAGAGAGAGAACCACCATATGGGCTAAAAACCCAAGACTGGCTGGTAGTCTTTGCACCAGTAGGCTTTCCCTCCAATTTCTTTATACGATTTCCTCCTTTCTCAATCTGTCGAGGGCTGGTCGAACAGCAGCGAAGCTCTGTACAAAGTCTCAGTGAGCGTGCATAATCGTGTGAAGCCGTACATGGGCTTCAGTGTCACATCTGTACACCTTCACACGTGACCTGCGTGTCTTTGCATGTGTCGAAGGAATCAGAGACGAGCCGCTGGAGTTGAAACAGTGGGTCCACAGCCCTGGAGGGAGGGAGGGGAGGGGGAGGGGGGTGGAGGGAAGGGGCACGGAGGTTGGGGTGGGGTGGAAGGGGGGGGGGCGTGACTTATTCAGTTTCGCTCTTGGACTTTACCCAGAGGAGAAAATGTACCCGTTTCTGGAGAAGCAAAAGAAAACTTCAATTCCTTCGTTCGAGTCACAGGACTGTCCCCCTCCCATTCCACCCCACCCCACCCTTATCCCCTCACCCACCCACCCTCCACTTTTCCATAATACCTAGCGATGGACTGAATGCTAGTCTTTCTTTTTCACTACACGTGGAGTTAGCGAGCGCACGTAAAGGACCCCAAGGCAACAAGGGGGTTGTCCCTGGCCAAAGTCTGTCGAGCGAACTGATTTCATGGGGCAACACAAAAGATCCCAGGACTGGAAATCCACCAGTCGATGTGATGTCCGCAGGGTGATCTGCCTGAGTGTCACACAGAGAATCGGTTTTTAACGACAAAGTCGGACAGTGCAATACAGTACGGTGCAATACATTGCAGTACAACACAATACAGTGCGGTGCAGTACAATACAGTACAGTACAATGCAACACAGCGCAGTACAATGCAACATAGTACAATACAGCACAGTACAGTACAGTACAATATGATACAGTGCAAGACAATACAATGCAGTACAGTACAGTTCAGTACAAGACAGTGCAGTGCCATACACAATAGTACAGTACAGTACAATACAGTATAGTGCAATACAATATAATACAGTGCAATACAGTACAGTGCAATACAATATAGTACAGTACAATACAGTATAGTGCAATGCAATATAGTACAATACAGTACAGTGCAATGCAATATAGTACAGTACAGTGCAGTACAATGCAATATAGTACAGTATAGTGCAATACAGTGCAGTACAATGCAATATAGTACAGAATAGTACAATACAGTGCAGTACAATGCAATATAGTACAGTACAATACAGTGCAGTACAATGCAATGTAGTACAGTACAGTGCAATACAGTGCAGTACAATGCAATATAAGTACAGTACAGCACAATACAGTGCAGTACAATGCAATATAGTACAGTACAATACAGTGCAGTACAATGCAATATAGTACAGTACAATACAGTGCACTACAATGCAGTATATCTCTGAACTGTGGGGACTAAGGTGTCAACCACTGCTTCCCCTCCCCCACACACCACCCACCATCCCCATCCCTACTTCTAAACCCATTTTCACAGCACAGCCAAATTCCTTTCTTCCAACTCCCCTCCCCCCCTCCCACCCCCCCCCCCCCCCCCCCCACACACACACACACACTGTCCCCTCCCCCAATCTTCTTCCCTCTTCTCCTTTCTCCACGTTCTCACCCTTCTCAACATCCCACCCCTCTTTGGGGAGGGGGGGGAGGAAGGGGGGCGGGGGGGGTGGGGGGGAAGAAAAGCGAGGACGAAACACATCTCCATCCTATGTGGCTGCACCCTGTGATTTGGGGGTTGGTGCTGTCTCCGTCAGTCAAAGAAAGAGGGGGGAGGGGAAAAGGGGGCGTACAGGGGCCCCTCCGGACTAATCGGGTGAAAATCCACCCATTGTTCCCCCCTCCTGCTTCCCCCACCCCCACCCCACCCCCGCTTTCCGCCTCCCCCGTCTCCCTTCCCCAACCCCACCTCCCCCCCCCCCCACCGCCCGCCCTCCAGCTACATCCCCCCAAACATGACCGGCGAGGGCGGTGGGATTGGTGTCCCCGTTGTTCTCCACTCTTCAAGACAAAAAAAAAAAAAAAGGAAGAAAAAAAAAAAAAAACCCTGAATGACCGGTATGTCAACACTGCGGGTCGTTTGTCTCCCTTTTTTTTTTTTTTTTTTTTTTTTTTAGGCGGTTAATTGACGGCGGGTTGCCGCGGCGGGAAATGTCAGGCTATGATATCCTCTCCCTCCCCTCCCCTCCCCCGGTCCCCTCCCCCTGCCCCCGCCTTCCACCCCCACCCCATCCCCCACTTCAAGCCCATCCCCCATCCCCCGTGCCCTAAATCCCGACCACTCCCCACCGACTCCGTCCTTCTCCCCGCCCTTCCTGTTCCTGACCAATGGAGTGAGGAGAGAGAATGTCAGAGTGTCTGTGTGACCAATCAGATGATGTTACTGTTTTTGGAGCATGACGGACAAAAATATGGCTGCACATGATTCAAAACGGTTTTCTTTTTGTTCTTTTGACCATTTTGGACAGTTTAAGGTTGTTTTTTTTGTTTTTGTTCTCATAAAATCTTGCTTGTTTTGAAGACGAAGTAGATTTCCAACGGTAAGGCACTGAATTCAAAAACTGAATTTTCAAAACTTCGTCCTTTTTTTGTTTGTTTGTTTGCTTTTCATGTTTCATTAGTGAGTATTACAGTACATGTAATTAATTGTGAGTTATCGAATTTCGCAAATTTTTATTGAGGTTCAGACACATGAGCCTGCGACATGCAGCGCTTGGAAATGTCCTCCAAAGTCAGACCTGAATGGTCGCTGCTGGCAAAGTTATAACCTCTTCGTACATTTAATGTACATACCCTTATTCATCTATTTATTTATCTATCTATCTATCTATTTATCTGTTCATTTATTTATCTATCAATTTATTTATCTATTTATTTATTAAAATTAATTTAGTTATCTATTTATTTGTCTGTTGTTCATTTATTTATTAACATTTGTCCAATATCTTTTTCTATACATTTCTCTATTTATTT
>CM065733.1:35562311-35564811 GCA_033310375.1 Conus canariensis | reverse complement strand
GACCCTCTACTTTTATTCTCTCATCTTAGTTATTAATCCATTTATCCGTCAACTTTAAATCATGCGCACTGTGGTCTCAAAACTTAGCGGATGTGGTGTAGCGTATTAAGACAAGTCCGAACGCACTGACGCGTCCTTGATGAAACTGAAACTGAAACTGAAATTACATTCTACAAACTGTGTAAGCAGACAAACAAAACAGCCAGATGAGTGCGAGAAGTAAAACTGGATGTCCATCGTGAAGAAACTGTTGACAGAAAAAGGTTCCGATATTGTATGGCTTGAGCCAAGAAGTAGGGAACGATAGATTATTCATTTCAGAATTTAAGGATGGGTTGATTCGTACGTGACAAGAAGACTGGCACTCTCATATGGAAGAAAATGAAAAGTATAAATCGTGTAATGAAAAGTATGAATAGTGTCTTTCGTGTACAAGTTGAAAAGAACTTCATGGAAACAGAGAGATGGTATAGCAGTGTACTGGTCAGATTTCCAAATCTGGTTTGTGCTTGGTTCCACAATTGTAAATGCTTGTCCAGTTTGTAAATCAAACTCCACGACACATCCGCGAAAAATGTAGTCTGTTTCAGGCATCTTTTGTACAACAGACACAATCTAAATGGGGTATTAATCATCGAAAACGAATCGAATCTTAGCAAGATGCACCACCGAAAACGATCACTCACAACTTGATTTGCTGCTAAGAACGCCGTTTTCTGCACAGGGTACAATGGTAATAAATTCCTCGAAAACATAACGGCTACAATTGATTGGAAAATGTGTCGTATGTCTGTCGTTATATGTCTTTATCTAAATGTTGATTTATACTCACTTGCTTGAACGAAAGCGCCTACAGTTGAGCGAATGTTTGTATTTATGTTATAATTACTTTCTTTAATGCACGGCTCAGATCTTTTTTGTTTCTGTGGGTGATAAACCCACACCCCCATGTCTTAACGCGTGTACAGCTGTTGACAAAACAATGAGTCTCTGTCTGTCTGTCTGTCCTTCTTTCTGTCTGTCTGTCTCTCTGTACAGCTATTGACAAAACAATGAGTCTCTGTCTGTCCGTGTCTGTTTGTCTGTCTGTACGGCTATTGACAAAACAATGAATCTCTGTCTGTGTGTCTGTCAATCTGTTATCTGTCTGTCTGTGTCTGTGTCTGTATTTGTCTGTCTGTCTCTGTGTTTCTGTCCCGTCTGTCTCTGTCTGTCTGTCTGTCCTCTCTCTCTCTCTCTCTCTCTCTCTCTCTCTTCTCTCTCTCTGTGCATGACGTGTAAATTATAATAGGATCACCCTCCAGTCTGTATAACGTGTAGGTCACAATAGGATCATTCTGTATTCTGCTTGATCTGTGGGTTGTAATAGGATCATCCTGGAGTCTGCATAACGTATAGGTCATAATAGGATCATTCTGTATTCTGCTTGATCTGTGGGTTATAATAGGATCATCCTGGAGTCTGTGTGACGTGTGGGTTATAACAGGATCACTCTGTAGTCTGTATGACGTGTGGGTTATGATAGGATCATCCTGTAGTCTGTATGACGTGTGGGTTATAATAGGATCACCCTGTAGTCTGTATGACGTGTGGGTTATAACAGGATCATCCTGTAGTCTGTATGACGTGTGGGTTATATCTGGATCATCCTGTAGTCTGTATGACGTATGGGTTATATAGGATCATCCTGTATTCTGCTTGATCTGTGGGTCATAATAGGATCATCCTGTAGTCTGCATGACGTGTGGGTTATAATAGGATCATCCTGTAGTCTGTATGACGTGTGGGTTATAACAGGATCACCCTGTAGTCTGTATGACGTGTGGGTTATCATAGGATCATCCTGTAGTCGGTATGACGTGTGGGTTATCATAGGATCACCCTGTAGTCTGTATGACGTGTGGGTTATATCAGGATCATCCTGTAGTCTGTATGACGTATGGGTTATATAGGATCATCCTGTATTCTGCTTGATCTGTGGGTCATAATAGGATCATCCTGTAGTCTGTATGACGTGTGGGTTATAACAGGATCATCCTGTAGTCTGTATGACGTGTGGGTTATAACAGGATCACCCTGTAGTCTGTATACGTGTGGGTTATGATAGGATCATCCTGTAGTCTGTATGACGTGTGGGTTATCATAGGATCACCCTGTAGTCTGTATGACGTGTGGGTTATATCAGGATCATCCTGTAGTCTGTATGACGTATGGGTTATATAGGATCATCCTGTATTCTGCTTGATCTGTGGGTCATAATAGGATCATCCTGTGGTCTGTATGACGTGTGGGTTACAACAGGATCATTCAGTATTCTGCTTGATCTGTGGGTTATCATGGAATCGATCTGTAATCAACATGACGTGTGGATTATGATAGGATCATCTTGTAGCCAGCATTATTCGATGGGTTGTAACGGGATCATCCTGAGTCTCTTTCTGTGCGGGATTGTGCAGGACCTTGACGACCAACATCTTGATATGCCAGGAGAACGTGACGT
>CM065733.1:35539811-35557311 GCA_033310375.1 Conus canariensis | reverse complement strand
TCCTATTCTATTTGTCCTTTTGTGTCTTGCCTTGTCCTGAATTTTCCTTTTCTATCTAATCTTGTCCTCCCCCTCCCGCCTTCCTCGCATTGTTCAGACTTGTCTTAGCTTGTCCTGTTCTAATTTGTCCTGTCCTTTGTCTTCCTGTCTTAACCTGTCCTTTGTCGTCCTATCTCAACCTGTTCTCCCATCTGTTTGCCTCTCTATACTGTCATTACTGTCCATTTCGTACATTTTGTGACTAAATGATTTTGTCACATCCCTTCCTGTCTTGTAAGTCCTACCCCCTTCTGCCCTGCGTTACGTTCTTATATCCTATCCTGTCCTGTCCTATGCTGTCGCTTCCTTTCCTGTCTTATGTTCTCTCCTGTCCCCTCCCATAATGCTGTCTTACGTGTTGTTTCATTCTGTGTTATCGTGTGCTGTCACTTTCATCTCTGTCCATCCTGACATCCCAGTCCTTTTCTGTCATTTTGTTGCGATTCATTTGTGACACGTTCCTTCTAGTCCTGTGAATCCCGCCCCTCGTTCCCTTTCTCTTTTTTTTAATTTTTTTTTTTATTACGTTCTATAATTACTATAACGCCGCATCCCCAGACAACTCATGTATGGTAAGCTCAAGGGAGGCTCACGCAGACATGGAAGGCCCAAACGGAGATACAAAGACACCCTTAAAAGCAATCTCAGATGGTGCGGCATCCAGCCTCGCGAGCTCGAAACCCTTGCTGCTGACAGAGCATCCTGGAGGTCCCTCACCTTCAAAGCAACAGCTGCCTTCGAAGAGGACAGAAGACTGCGTCTCGCCCGCTGCGAGGGACAGACGACTCAGGGCATCGTCCTCCTCAGTCCCAAACTCAGACCATCGATGTGACACCTGTGCTTCCAGCTTCGGGCAGTGGAGTCACATGCGCTGTCATCGTCATCGCTGATTACACAGACCATCGTCTTTGTCGGCTGCCGACGGACTACTACCTTATTTTGTCTGCTTCGTCCTGTGCTGCCGCTGTTCATCTGTGTCGATCTGCTCTTCTCGCACGTGCTGTTCTGTCTTTTGCTGTACCTCGGGCAATTCCTTGAGTTTCCTGTCTGTTTTGCCATGTGTCCTGGTCTTTTCCTTGTGCACTTCCATTGCTGTCGTCCTTCTCTCGTCCTGTCTATGATGCTGTCCTGTTCTGTCTTGTGGTTCGGCTTTCATTCTTATCAAGCCTGTCTCTCCTGTTGTAGATGTATGACGCTTGATCTGCCATCCTGTCGTCTCTGTGTAAGATGATGACAGGTTTCATGCTGTCAATCCGTCTCTCCTGTCCTGTCAGTTCAGTCTCTCCTGTGTTAGGATGTATGACGGCTTTTATTCCTGTCATTCTGTCTTCCTGTCCTTTCAGTTCATGTCTTCCTGTGTTATATGTAGGACGGCTTTTATTCCTGTCAATTCTGTTTTTCTCCTGGTTATGATGAATGACGGCTTTCATTCTTACCAATCCTGTCTCTCCTGTCCTGTCAATTCAGTCTTCCCTGTGTTATGATGTATGACAGCTTTCATTCTTACCAATCCTGTCTTCCTGTCCTGTCAATTCAGTCTTCCCTGTGTTATGATGAATGACGGCTTTCATTCTTACCAATCCTGTCTCTCCTGTCCTGTCAATTCAGTCTTCCCTGTGTTATGATGAATGACGGCTTTCATTCTTACCAATCCTGTCTCTCCTGTCCTGTCAATTCAGTCTTCCCTGTGTTATGATGAATGACGGCTTTCATTCTTACCAATCCTGTCTGTCCTGTCCTGTCAATTCAGTCTTCCCTGTGTTATGATGAATGACGGCTTTCATTCTTACCAATCCTGTCTGTCCTGTCCTGTCAATTCAGTCTTCCCTGTGTTATGATGAATGACGGCTTTCATTCTTACCAGTCCTGTCTCTCCTGTCCTGTCAATTCAGTCTTCCCTGTGTTATGATGTATGACGGCTTTCATTCTTACCAATCCTGTCTCTCCTGTCCTGTCAATTCAGTCTTCCCTGTGTTATGATGAATGACGGCTTTCATTCTTACCAATCCTGTCTGTCCTGTCCTGTCAATTCAGTCTTCCCTGTGTTATGATGAATGACGGCTTTCATTTCTATCCATCCTGTCTCTCCTGCGGTATGATGTACGACGGCTTGCACTGCTGTCAGTTCTGTCTCTCCTGTCCTGTCAGTTCTGTCTCCCCTGTGTAATGATGTATGACAGCTTTCAGTTCTATCAATTCTGTGTCATGGTGTATACTGTTCTGTGCCCTCACTTCCATTCTGTGTCATGATGTGCGCTGTTCTGTGCCCTCACTTCCATTCCTGTCCACCCTGTCCTTCCTGTCTGACGTCACATCTGTTCTCTGTCCCAGTGCCAGCTACCCAAACTTGAGCGGTGCCTGGACGACGTGGGAGAGGAATGTTACGCCGTTCCCAAAATCAGGGCCAAAATCAATGGGGTCAAGGCCGGCTACCTCAAGCACTACAAACTGTACTGCACCAGGGAGGGCGGTGAGTGGGGGGGGGGGGGGGGGGGAGGTCATTCCCGTCAGCCTGTGCGCTATCTTCCTATCATCCGGGTCCTGTCATGTGACGTAATCTCTGATCTGTCGTTGTGGGGCTTCTTTCAATGGCGCAAGCCGCGTTTCTGCAATGCTGACCCTATTTTGAGGATATTATTGCTGTGAAATATTCAGATATGGGGAGTAAATATACAAACAAACAATTATTGCTTTTTTTTCCCGATATTTACACACACTTGATGAGAAGTTGTCTACAGTTGTTCACACACACACACACACACACGCGCGCGCGCGCGCGCGCGCGCGCACACGCACACATGCAAGCTCGCACGCATGCACACACGCACGCACACACACACACGCGCGCGCGCGCGCGCGCGCACGCACGCACGCACGCACACACACACGCGCGTGCGCACGTTCGCACGCACGCACGCACACACCTCGTTTTAGGTCTGTACAAATGGCTGGGTGAACTAACTGAATAGCTTTCTGTAGTTACATGTCTGTATGATGGCCGAATGAATTGATTATACGGCCTTCTCTGATTTCAGGTCGGTATAGTAGTCGGGTGAACTTATAATATGACCTTTTCTGGTTTCATGACGGTGCATTTGTAGAGTGAATGCATATCTTTCTTTGCTTTCAGGCCTAAAGATGGCCGGATGAACTGATTGTGTAGCGTTGTCTGGGTTCAGATCTGTACAACGGCCAAGTGAACTGATGGTATGGGTCTCTCTGGTTTCAGGTCTTTACAATGGCCGGATAAGCTGATGGTATGGCTGTCTCTGGTTTCAGGCCTGTACAATGGCCGGATAGGCTGATGGTATGGCTGTCTCTGGTTTCAGGTCTGTACAATGGCTGGATGAACTGATGGTATGGTTCTCACTGCTTTCAGGTCTGTACAATGGCCGGATAAACTGATGGTATGGCCTTCTCTGGTTTCAGGTCTGTACAATGGCCAAGTGAACTGATTGTATGGCTCTCTCTGGTTTCAGGTCTGTACATTGGCCGTGTAAACTGATGGTATGGCTCTCTCTGCTTTCAGGTCTGTACAATGGCCGGATGAAGTGATGGTATGGCCTTCTCTGCTTTCAGGTCTGTACAATGGCCGGATGAAGTGATGGTATGGCCTTCTCTGCTTTCAGGTCTGTACAATGGCCGGATGAAGTGATGGTATGGCCTTCTCTGCTTTCAGGTCTGTACAATGGCCGGATGAAGTGATGGTATGGCCTTCTCTGCTTTCAGGTCTGTACAATGGCCGGAGGAAGTGCTGGTACGGCTGTCTCTGCTTTCAGGTCTGTACAATGGCCGGGTGAAGTGATGGTACGGCTGTCTCTGCTTTCAGGTCTGTACAATGGCCAGGGAAACTGATGGTACGGCTGTCTCTGCTTTCAGGTCTGTACAATGGCCAGGTGAACTGATGGTAACGGCTGTCTCTGCTTTCAGGTCTGTACAATGTCCAGGTGAAGTGATGGTACGTTGTCACGACTCGGGGAGTGGATGTGTGGAATGCGTATTAAATTAACACACTCCCCCCGCCTCCAGTTCACTCTATCGGACACGAGAGCCAGATAAACAATTAAATAAAGATTTAATGAAGACATAAACAATGAACTGGTGAACTGAACGATGTGATTACTGGTGTGTTGATGTATATGTAGATGATATATACAGAGTTCTCATTCACTCTCACAATCACTCACTCATTCACGACCACATTATAAAACGTTATACATAAAACTATATGCGTGTGTGGGCGCGTGCGAGTGTCAGTATTTTGCTTCACTTAACTGGTTTTCGTTGCTTGTCTGAAGTGATCTGCTCCGACGTCCCGTCGATGATGTCCTGATCCTCAGCAGTTACAATATTGAAGCACACAACTTCTTGAACAGGACGCAACTGTTCATTCAGCCACTGTGTTACGGATGCGTTGGTGCGTGTGTCTGTTTGTCCGACTCACAGAAATTCGGATGCGTGCACGATTTTTTAATTCACACACACCCACACATTCGAAACCTGGACAGCCAGGCAACAAGTCAACGTTTTCTTTTTTTATGCTGCCCGAGCCATCAAAACACAAATACATTAAAACACAGCAATATACAACAATATCAATTCAGCAGGATAACGCACGCCGTAACTCTAGGCGCACAATTCATATAGATATATAATATTTATTTTCTTTGGCCACGTCCAGCTCAACTCGACAGTCCACAGACGTCGTCTCTCGTGAAGAATGCTGCAGAGGAAGTCCTCTCCTGAGACTCACACAGTCAGGAGGAGCAGCTCGCAGAGTCCACACAAAACCGAAGCAGCGGCTCTGTCCACAACAGGAGCGAAGGCTCCAACACAAGAAAAGCTGCGTCTGACACACAAACAAGATGTTGACACCTGGTACAGCAGAAGCGACGGCTCTGGTACGACTGGCCCAAGAGGTCGCTGGTTCAAATACCTCAAAAGCGGCGGCTCTGGCTCGGCAGCAGCCGCGGCTCTGGCACAACTGGCACGTCAGGTTACTGTCGACTCCTACGCCGACCTCTCCACACCCTCAGCAGGGCGGAGACAGGGGTAGACCTTGGCTACGCCCCAGACCCGGGCGCAGTGGCAGGTCGGGTCACTGTCGACTCCCACGTCGTCCTCTCCACACCCTCAGCCGGGTGGAGACAAGGGGTAGACTCCGGCTACGCCCATACCCTCTAGCAGTGGCAGCCAGTTCCCCGTCACACCAGGACAACGACTTTACCTGGGGGAACTGATAACTACCTTGATTATCTAGCCTACTATAACATGGCTATTATTCATCATGGATATTAATCATATTCATAACCAACAGTTACTTTATATTTCACCAGAACTTGGGGAAAAATACCCATAGCGAAATCTACAAAGTTCAATACAATATCATAATAGAACATTCTATTTTCCGGAATCATGTTCTACACATGGGGGGGGGGGGGGGGGGGGGGAGGATTTCCATATAGACCTTTTCGAAATCACGCTTTACACATTGGGGGGAAAGGATTTCCACATAGACCTTTTTTACGATAAACCAAGAATATAATCATAGCATATAGAAATGATTTGCTTTCGTCTCTTTCATCAAGATAAGAATGTTTTTATCATTTCATGTCTCTTCCATCACGACAAGAATGTTTTTATCATTTCACATAATCACTACATCTCAGAGAATGATTTCCCTTCATAAAATCATTCATTAGTAACAGTAACAGCCCTTAAACACATATCAACGGAAGATTTCCGCACACTCTGTTTATCAACAAATAGACATTCATTATTCATATCAAAGGACGGTTTAAATACATATCACAACCATTAATACACGATAGTTTCCATCGCTCGCTTCCGGAGCTTACAATCAATAACATCATTACAATACATTAGAATAAACAAAACTTTTTTTTCATCATAAAGCCATGAACCAGCTAAGCCACCTCCTTTTCCGATCACTCATCAACAACATATTTTTTTCCTTCTTTCTATTCATAATTTCCTCCTATCACCTTATCAAGTCACAAGATATACCAGAAAAAACAACAAATACTTTTTTTTCCTAAAAACCTTTACTAGTCGCTGAGAAAGTTAAGTCGCCTATAGGAGGGGAGAACGATTTCGGTTTTGGATTTGAAAATTGCTGATAATGAAACACCTGACTGCCACAGCAACTAGTTCAGGAGTCCCTCTTCGGCCACTGGGAAGTTGCACTGCCGGAACTGCTGTAGAGACTGCCTGATCGTTTCAGCTCACCTGACTTATACAGAGCGCAGGTGAGCAGCAGTCAGGTAAACTAACCAACCCGTTTCCGGGTGAACATGTTCCGGCCAACGCGGTTGTAAAAATTTGTGACCGGACAAAAAAAACGGTCAGTCACACACTGAATCCACTGTACACGGATATATATTACAACTCGATTGGCACATGTGTCGTATCCGTTCCCCGGAAAGGTAAGTATTGTCCAATGTTCAGGTACAATGTCACAATATACGATATAAGTCACAGATCACTCTGTCTGCCGTACCATTCTTGAACAATTTCTGGAATATCTTGATATTGAAGAATATGTCTACACAGAGTAAATACTTCCACAGCAATGACGATGTCCTTTACAGAAATTCACGTAGATAAACGTAGGTGGGACAGGTGAAGTAAACCAAACTGATGGATAGGAGAGACAGACGAAATAGTTGACAGGTTTATTAGCTGACCTGGAACGAATCAAATAGTCATCCTTAGGATTCAGAATTAACAGACTAATAAGCACCCATACAGACATACACACACGCATGTACATCAACACTGGACTCTAGTTGTGGCCCCTCTCAAATAGATCTGCTTAAAAAAAAATACATATACGTGGGATGATGGCTGGACATGGGCCCATTGGTTGGAGCACTATACTGGAATAATTCCACTAGGCCTGCACAGATTGACGAATGATTACAACACACGACTGTTAGACTCCCCTGTGATCGATCGGTCTACCTTCCTGCGAGAGAACATCGATTAGTACCATCGATCTGCTATATTTACCTCATACAGGCCGTTAATCGTTCCTACACAGACCCGACCGACTCTAAAAGTGAACGTTGGAGACTAGGCAACAGTGCAGTCGGTGTTGATTGGTCGTCGTCAGCCGAACTCTCTTACAAGCTTGTAGATTGGGCGTCGCTAGATCTGAATTATAAACTTGGCTACAACTATGATTACAACGTCACACGATGACGACAAGGAAAAAATATTCATTTTGCGTACATGCCTATTCCTCAGCCGACTCCTCAGCTATAGAAATGTGACATACGGCTGTCTCCGCTTTCAGGTCTGTACAATGGCCAGGTGAAGTGATGGCACGGCTGTCTCTGCTTTCAGGTCTGTACAATGGCCAGGTGAAGTGATGGTACGGCTGTCTCTGCTTTCAGATCTGTACAATGGCCAGGTGAAGTGATGGTACGGCTGTCTCTGCTTTCAGATCTGTACAATGGCCGGGTGAAGTGATGGTACGGCTGTCTCTGCTTTCAGATCTGTACAATGGCCAGGTGAAGTGATGGTACGGCTGTCTCTGCTTTCAGATCTGTACAATGGCCGGGTGAACTGATGGTATAGCCTTCTCTGGTTTCAGGTTTGTACAACGACCAGGTGAACTGATGGTATGGGTCTCTCTGCTTTCAGGTCTGTACAACGGCCAGGTGAACTGATGGTATGGCTGTCTCTGGTTTCAGGTCTGTACAATGGCCGGATGAAGTGATGGTATGGCCCTCTCTGGTTTCAGGTCTGTACAATGGCCGGATGAAGTGATGGTACGGCTGTCTCTGGTTTCAGGTCTGTACAATGGCCAGGTGAAGTGATGGTACGGCTGTCTCTGCTTTTAGGTCTGTACAATGGCCGGGTGAAGTGATGGTATGGCTGTCTCTGCTTTTAGGTCTGTACAATGGCCGGGTGAACTGTTGATGTGTCTGTCTCTGCTTTCAGGTATGTACAAAGGCCAGTTGAAGTGATGGTATGGCTGTCTCTGCTTTCAGGTCTGTACAATGGCCGGGTGAAGTGATGGTACGGCTGTCTCTGCTTTTAGGTCTGTACAATGGCCGGGTGAACTGTTGATGTGTCTGTCTCTGCTTTCAGGTCTGTACAAAGGCCAGGTGAAGTGATGGTATGGCCTTCTCTGCTTTCAGGTCTGTACAATGGCCAGGTGAAGTGATGGTATGGCCTTCTCTGTTTTCAGGTCTGTACAATGGCCAGGTGAAGTGATGGTATGGCCTTCTCTGCTTTCAGGTCTGTACAATGGCCAGGTGAAGTGATGGCATGATTGTCTCTGCTTTCAGGTCTGTACAATGGCCAGGTGAAGTGATGGTATGGGTCTCTCTGCTTTCAGGTCTGTACAATGGCCAGCTGAAGTTATGTGGCCCTCTCTGCTTTCAGGTCTGTACAATGGCCAGGTGAAGTTATGTGGCCCTCTCTGCTTTCAGGTCTGTACAATGGCCAGGTGAAGTGATGGTATGGCCTTCTCTGCTTTCAGGTCTGTACAATGGCCAGGTGAAGTGATGGTGTGGCCTTCTCTGCTTTCAGGTCTGTACAATGACCAGGTGAAGTGATGGTATGGGTCTCTCTGCTTTCAGGTCTGTACAATGGCCAGGTGAAGTGATGGTATGGGTCTCTCTGCTTTCAGGTCTGTACAATGGCCGGATGAAGTGATGGTGTGGCTGTCTCTGGTTTCAGGTCTGTACAATGGCCGGATGAAGTGATGGTACGGCTGTCTCTGCTTCAGGTCTGTACAATGGCCAGTTGAAGTGATGGTGTGGCTGTCTCTGCTTTCAGGTCTGTACAATGGCCGGATGAAGTGATGGCACGGCTGTCTCTGCTTTCAGGTCTGTACAATGGCCAGGTGAAGTGATGGTGTGGCCCTCTCTGCTTTCAGGTCTGTGCCCCCCTGCCTTGCAGTGCCTGGTAAAGTTGCCTGAGGATCTGTCTCCCTCCACTCCACCACCCAAACGTCCTACCGCCGACTTCCACATCAACAAACTGTGCTTGTAGGTGTTCTTGTCGTCGTCGCTGTCGTCGTCGACATCACAGCAATCGTCATCATCGTTGTCGTCATTGTCGCAGTTGTCGTTGTCGTTGTTATCGTCATCATCACTGTCGTCATTATCGTTACTTCTCTCTCTCTCTCTCTCTCTCTCCTCTCTCTCTCTCTCTCTCTCTCTCTCTCTCTCTCTCTCTCTTTTATTTGTACAGACATTCCCGTTCAGTGTCACACACGGCTCAAAGCAATTTGAAATAAATGCATTGTGCCAATCATTGTTCAGTCCAAACAAGTCCACGGACTATCAAAAGATTGTTTCAATAAAATCTGAACCTAAAAGACACCCGAGTATTGTAAGTGAGATAACTGAAAACTGGGGCAGTACGTTGCATCCATTCCGACAAGACCAGTCCATAGTATGAATAGCCACAGTTAAAAACAAATCTATATCTACAGAAAAGAGAATCACATGCACAACAATTCAAGCAGATGTACAGATAAAAGTACAGAACAAGACGCACACACAGGAAACTTCAACAGACACACAAACAAGAGAATTCAAGATAGACATGCGGACAGAAGATTCCAAGCAGGACACTGGGAACACAAAGCAAGGTATATCTGCAAGGTGACGAGGCACTGTCTGCAGAGCGTTTATGAGACTGGCACGACCATGTTGATGGTGATCAGAAAACACCTATTCCTGTACTGATGAATTGAAATCGATGTAAGCATTGATTCACTGTTTTGTTTTGTGTTGTTTAACTCCCAAGCCGATCAAATCGAAAAATGAGAAACGTTGATTCACTTGAATATCATTCTGGTAGTTGACTAAAGGAATGTTAAGGCGCTGAATACCTCAGAATCAGATAAGATATTGATTTTAGATCATGCACACATTGGGTCACCTGAATATGACCATCAATCACTTTCTCTGAAACAGAATGCTCAAACATATTGCTCACCACAGTTTCAACAGAGGAAGACAACACATCGAGTTCATCGCACATACGCTCATCTTGCGCCGAATTTCTCTTTCTTCCTTCAAGTCATCTCTCAAGACTAACCGACGACTTACAATCCTAAGTCAACACTAAACAGCTGTTTGAAAACAATAAACAAAGAATCCTGTGCAAAATATGAACTGAAACAAGTAAGATTCAACGCCCATCTTGCGCTGAATTTGGGAAGATAATTGATCGCTTGTTCTTTGTTTCCATTGTCCTGAATGTTGTTTATCTTGCGAAGAAGACCTAAGAGGTCGAAACGCGTCATGTTTTCTTTTCTGATTTGTTTTTCATTGTTAACTGGCGGGATTAACTTTCAAATTCCTTTTGAAATTTGTTTCAATTTCCCACTGAAGTCGCAAACAAAATCATGTTTCCTGACCCTTTAAGAGGAATTAGAAGTTTTAACCTCCTCTCTGATTACCATGACTACAGGGGCGACGATGAGTTTTTCCGCTGCCTGAAGAATGCGACCACCCTCTGTAACCAGGAGACTGGTGACGTCACCTTCCCCATGATTGATGACGTCTTCCGTCGCATGTGCGCCGGTAAGTACTGCATGTAAATAAGCGGAAAACCTTTTCCTTTTGCTTTATTCACTGTCCCAACTTCCGTGGCACGCCGCTCATTCCGGCGCCTCGACCTCCCTCCACAGCCACGTCCAGGCCTTTTCTGTCCAGTGCCAGCAGTCTATTAGGAGCGACCAATACTGAATTGTCACGGAAACTTGTTCAGCTTCATGTCTGTAAACGGTGAAGCTCCTTCATATTTTTTTTTTTATTTTGTAATGTACACTCTAGGTGTACTCTCCAACCCTGGCATTGCGCCCTTCTTCTGATACTCATCTCATTCGGATCCTTCTCTTTCGTTCCAGAACTTTTGGAGAGTGTTCTTTATCTTTTCAAGTGCTCCTTCTGCGTGGAACAAACTCTTCCTAACTTGCTCTCTGCTGCTGTGATTCTCTTCCTTCCTTCCTTCAAGTCATCTCTCAAGACTACACTGTTTACTGAGCTGCAGCCTTCTTTCTTTTTGCAAGAAGAAGAAGAAGAAGGAGAGAGAGAGAGAGAGAGAGAGAGTGCGTGCAAGTGTGAGTGCATTTCTCTTATGAATGTATGTATTTGTATGTATGGATGAATAGATGGATGGATAGATAGACAGACTGACAGACAGATAGATAGATCGATAGATAGAAAGATAGATAGACATGAGTTTATATGTGTGTTTGAGTGTGTGCGTACGTTCATGTGTGTGCGTGTGTGTCTGTGTTCGTGTGTGTGTGCATGCGTGCGTGCGTACGTGCGTGCATGTGTGTGTGTGTGTGCGCGCGCGAGCATGTGTGTGTGTGTGTTTGCGTGCACGCGCGCATACGTACTTATTGAAGATCAAACGCTATAAAAGCTCATTTTAAGGGGCAACCCACCAGACAAGATTTCGCGCAGCTGGTGAGTCACTTTGGTGTGAGTCCCTATTTTGACTAACAGCAGGGAGTGTTGGTGATGTGATCAGATCTGCAGCCTCATCGAGACGAGCTCACGGAGTGTGACAGTATCAACCGGTGCCTGGAGGACTTCCACAGAACGGAAGTGGGAGTGTCATCCCTCCAGGACTTCGGCAGATCCTATCAGGACGTTCAGCGAATGTATGCCGGGCTCACCTACACCGAGTACTGGTGCAAGTGAGTGTGTGTGTGTGTGTGTGTGTGTGTGTGTGTGTGTGTGTGTGTGTGTGAGTGTGTGTGTGTGTGTGTGTGTGTGTGAGTGTGTGTGTGTGTGTGTGTGTGTGTGTGTGTGTGTGTGTCAGAGTTCACCCCCAATCCGTCCTCAAGTGAGTGTGTCTCTGTGTCAGAGTTCACCCCCAATCCGTCCTCAAATGGGTATGTCAGAATTCATCCCAGTCCATCCTCAAGTGAGTGTGTCTGTGTGTCAGAGTTCACCCTCAATCCGTCCGTTAGTGAGTGTGTTAGAGTTCACCCAATCCGTCCTTTAGTGAGTGTGTCTGTGTGTTAGAGTTCACCCACAATCCGTCCTTTAGTGAGTGTGTCTGTGTGTTAGAGTTCACCCAATCCGTCCTTCAATGAGTGTGTCTGTGTGTTAGAGTTCACCCTATCCGTCCTTCAATGAGTGTGTCTGTGTGTCAGAGTTCACCCCTATCCGGACACAAGTGGGTGTGTCTTTGTGTCAGAGTTCACCCCTATCCGGACACAAGTGGGTGTGTCTTTGTGTCAGAGTTCACCCCTATCCGGACACAAGTGGGTGTATCTTTGTGTCGGAATTCACCCCTATCCAGACAAGTGGGTGTGTCTTTGTGTCATAATTCACCCTATCCGGACACGAGTGGGTGTGTCTCTGTGTCAGAGTTCACCCCTATCCGGACACAAGTGGATGTGTCTTTGTGTCAGAGTTCACCCCTATCAGGACACAAGTGGGTGTGTCTTTGAGTCAGAGTTCACCCCTATCCAGACACAAGTGGGTGTGTCTTTGTGTCAGAGTTTGCCTTCGACCCTCCTCAACTGAGTGTGTTTGTCAGTTTACCCCCAATCCGTTTTCAAGTGTGTGTGTGTGTGTCTGTGTGTCAGAATTTAGGCTCAGCCTGTTCTCAGCTGAGTGTCAGAGTTTATCCAGTCCGACCTCAGATGGAGTGTGTCTCTGTGTCAGAGTTCACCCCAGTCTGTTTTCAAGTGAGTGTGTCTCTGTGTCAGAGTTCACCCTAGTTCGTCCTCAAGTGAGTGTGTCCGTGTGTGTCAGAGTTCACCCCCAATCCGTCCATCAGTGAATGTGTCCGTGTGTAAAAAGTCCACGAAAAATCCGTCGGCTGTACGCCACTGAATGTTACATGGGAATCAAGGATTAAGTTGCCAGCTTTATGTTTTTATCACAGGGTTTAAATAGAAAAGAACGACGAAATACTTAAAACAATAGTAAAGTGACAACAACAATAACAAACTAGTAGCAACAGCAACAACATGTCAACAAAACAAAACAAAATAATTCTTAAAAAAAAGAAAGAAAGATACAAAGAAGCAAGGAGAACCGGAGACTAATACAAAGAACCAAAGGTTTGATAAAGAAAGAAAGAAAAGAAAGAAAGAAAGAAAACATGCTGCAGTCATATTGATTTTCTGCCTTGAATAAAGACGTTGAACACACACACACACACACACACACACACACACACACACACACACACACACACACACACACACCTAATGTTCAACAATTCACGTTCAAGGTCAAAGGTTTTTTTTTTCCCCTCTCCCATTATTTTGACGTCTCTGTTCAGCAGTCCAGAGTATAAGCCATTACAGCCATCAGACACAACACACAGTGGACATCGCTGTCAACCCGGTTGGAAGGGATATCTGATATACAAATCCCGCCTGTCACCTTATCCTGTGGCAAGGCAGGTGAAAATTTGGACAGGTGGACCCCAACAATGATTGGAAGAAGACCCCCCCCCCACCCCCACCCCCCTCCTCTTCCCCCTTCCCTTTTCCCCTTGCCAGTTCGCTCCCCCATTCCTTCTTCATTCCTCCTCCTTCCCTACACCTTCGTCCTCCATTTCTTTTTCCCCCCTTACACTGGAGTTGAGAGTTGGGTGGACGTGGAACCGTCAAACTGGGAAGACAAAAAAAAAAAAAAAAAAAATGTTTTACGAAAACTGTGACATTATAATTATGGGAAATTGCAATCAAGATGGCACAAGTATCTCGTTTGGAAAACTTGACCATTCTTATTTGATCAACTCAGACTAGTATCTGCCTCTTCCTGTCTTTTTGTCTTCTTTAGATAAATAAATAAATACATAGATAAAACGAAGAAATAAATCTGTAAATAAATACACAAATAATGTATCAAATACACTAAACAAATGAATAAGTAAATTGATGAACAAGTGAACAAATAAACTGTAGTAGGAGCAGTAATCAGCAGAAGTGGAACAGGGAGTAAGAGTTGTGGCAGTAGTGTAGTCGAAGTTAACTGGAGCAGAATATAGTTATTAGTAGGTTAACTGGAACAGTACAACGAATATGGACAGGAACTTCCGTATAAGGGAGCTAATCCAGCTGTTTCAACACGGTAGGGGCAGTATGCTTTGCATTAGTTCCCTTGGATTCTCTCTCTCTCTCTCTCTCCTCTGAGAATGAGAATAAAAACTTTCATTTATAACAAAATCGCAGTCCAACAATAACAGTGGAGCCGCTGATTTTTTTTTCTTCCTGTTTTTCACAATGCTTTTTTTCTTTCTTTTTTTTTTTTTTTTTAATAAATTTTTTGGTCTGGAACAGTTAGCACATCGGTTACATATTTTAGCAGAGGAAACAAACGGATCGACGACGTTTAACAGATAACTTTGATTAACATGCGAAACACGATGCAAATGTACATGTAGTTACTTCGTTTACATGATTAGGAAAGGTATTTTCAACTAAATTAAGTTGAGAAATCTTATAGAAAAGAATCAAAAGGTAACATTGAACATACTAAAATCATTAAGAACGACTCAATAGTAGATATTGTCATATGTCAGGGGAAAAATAGCGCAGAAACAGCGTTTAATATACCTTTGCAGCTGATCTTTCGGGGTTACATGTAAATCAAAAACTGCTTATGCATGCCAAGGAATGTTTTTCTGCGTGTACAATTTTATCTGACATTGTTTTATATGGGGAAATGGATGAAAATCTTCTATAAGTAAGATTGCCTATATATTTTTTTTTCAAATAGCGGCTTTAATCATGTAAGCTTCCAAACTTAGGTTTGCGCAAACTCACTTATAACGTAGTTACGTAAAGACAAAGGAGCTTATTAGGTAAACACATACACACAAAAGGATGTTTTTGAAATTGCGTGAATCATCACAGAGTTGAAACTGAGCGACTGTTAATTGCATAATTTAAAGAAAGATTTCTTCACTCCTTTCAACAGAGCTGCCATTCAGATATGGAAAGTAAAGAAAACAGATCCTTTTTGTCGTTTAAAAGGCTGCTTCATTCCCAACGTTTCCTCAGTATCGCGATATGAATGGTTCAAAATGAACTGCGCAAGTTTCAGGTGATGAACATATTAGGCTTTAATGCCAACAAAAGATGCTGAACCTGAACCACCCACATGGCCACCATCCCCTTTATGTTAATACACCCCTGACACCTAATGACACATTCTTATTTCACATGCACCGCGTAAAGTGAAGGACGGAGAAAACACCTCTTCTGTTTATTCGTAAGCAGTTAAAAGACAGAAGAGAATGTCGCTTCCTTGTTATCGTTTGATCATGAAAAAATCTCTAATTACATCTGCTGAGTCTTTGCAAAAGCACAGAAAAACAAGTACAATAAAGCACTGTAGGAGGTACATATATTAAGGGACAAATCCATTGGTATAATATGAGTGGTCGAGTCATTCTTTGTTATTGCAATTTTTCTTTGTTTGCTTGTTTGTTTTCTAATATTTACACAATAATTGCGAGTGCAAGGTTATCTGAAGATTTTTCGATTGAATATTACACTGGAATAGCTGTATAAATGTGTTTGCGCTAACAGAAAAGAAGAGAGTTATTACTGTTTTAACCCCCCCCCCCCCCCCCCCCCCCCCCCCCCCCCCACACACACACACACACACACACAACTTTTCAAACACAATTCTTTCGCTGATAACGATGAAATATATTGAGTCTCTTTCTCAAAATGATAGAAAGGATATGACGATGATAATAAAGCAAAAAGAGAGAGAGAAAAAAAACTATAGCTCAAATGTGGATAGACAAAAGACACCGATTTCCAAACAGTTTGAATTAGATCTACTGTAGTGATTTTTTTTTTTTTTTAACAGTGTACTGGTCCTCTAAACGAAAGTCGTCAAAAATGGACCTTCAATTACTTTTGTCACGTTTATAAGACTGAGAAGTAATGCCCTCGTTAACATCAGCCTGGTTAACATAAAAACTGACGACAGCGATGTACACGGTGACGAAAATGATTGTGATGACAACCACGATTGAATAATCCTGACGACGATGATGCGATGATGATGATGATGATGATGATGATGATGACGACGAGATGACGACGACGACCACGACCACGACGACAATGATGACGACGATGACGATGATGGTGATGATAATGATGATGATGATGATGATGACGGTGATAATAATGATGATGACGATGTTGATGATGATGATGATGACGATAATGATAAATGATGATGACGATGATGATGACGATGATGATGATGATGATGATGATGATGATAATCATGATGATAATAATGACGATAATGATAATGATGATAATGATGTGGCAGCTATCTGACCCACGGGTTCCGGTGCATAGGGGATGCAGGGCCGTCGTGTTCTCTGGACGACGAGCTGATCGCAGTGTCCATGCTGAGGCGTCGTGACCTTCAGCAAGTGTGTCGAGGTAACAGGGCAGATTGTTTCCCTTTTCTCTAGTTCCCTCCCTCTGTATTGAGCTGTACCTGTCAGACTGGCGGCATGGCTGGACGTGTGGTTTGAAAGATAGTTAGTCACCTTCACTCATTCACAGGCGAGATGGCATAGCAGGGAGTTCCGAGGGAGGGTTGGCAAATCTCTGTCGAAAGACGTTGATGTGAGAGGTGAGCGTCGGGCGGCGCAGTCAACTTTCCAGCCACTATGGGTGGCTTTGGGTCGAGCCTATGACGCCAGGGGAACGGCTCGTAGAGATGTGGGGTGGCGATGTCGGCGATGGAGCGCTGCCTGACTGCGAGTACCGTGGCCTGGCAAACCATGTTTTCGGGTGGGCATGGTAGGCACCCCTCTGGGAGTTGGGCTGAAAAATTGCCCTCTCGGCCGTTGTCAGTGAGGAACATAGAAGGAATCGTTGTGCGTTCCAGCGACGTCCGTCCTTTTCCCTCTTTGAGAAGCCTCACGCGGTACAGGCACAGAACCATCGCCACCCGAGCATGAAGAAGGCCGCCCGGTAGCCCTGAAGACAGGCCTTTTTGAGGGGAAACAGGCGAAGAATTTCGACGCCCGAAGTTGGCTGACCAACGCCACAAAGTGGCGGACAGTAGTTCACACGGAACCAGAACCAAGTGCTGGGCATCAGTTCAACAGGAAGAAAGAAGAGGACTCGGACTCAAATCTGAGACGACCACCAGAACGTAATCAAGCCCAAGACTCCTGCCAACGACCAGGCATCCTGCCACCCAAACTACAGACTTCGGTCTAGGACACCATGCCCCAAAAGGGTCTAGGACGCCATTGCCCCAAAAGGGTCTAGGACACCATGCTCCAATAGGGTGTTACTTTCATCCCTACCCACCTACCTTCAGTTCAAACGTCCACACCAATCCGATGTGATGGCAGGCGAGAACAAACATTCAGGAAATTAGGAGAAGTACCTATCTTACACTACCCTGACCGCCAGAACGACAACACATGAAGAACGGCGGCA
>CM065733.1:35534811-35537311 GCA_033310375.1 Conus canariensis | reverse complement strand
ACGGTGGTTCGTGCTGCGCGGGTAAAGGCTACGTGCAGAAAGTTGGTCGCCCCCGCTGAACAGTGGACAACAACAAACCAGCGTACTGAGTCACCGGGGAGGGCATCAGCGCCGCCATTTGAACAGGTCTCTCATGGCACGCAATGACTGTAATGCTCGAAGTGATGAATGATCAGCGCGAGCGAAGGGGACTCCAAGAAAGTCGAATAGTGGGAAAGCGAAGCGAGATACGTATCCTGTCCCTACTGCATCTTTCCTTCACTCAGTCTCCTGTCAATCCACTAACCTCTGGCGTCTACGAAGAAGAGATTGTCATGATTATCTTGAACAGGTTGTCATGATTATCTTGCACTGGCCAGACATAATGAATGGATTCAGCTGGGCCTGTTCGTAATAATGCATTTGTATGCATGAGCGTATATACTAATGCTACCACTACAACCACTGGGTGGGGGGTGGGGGTGGTGCGGGGGGGGGGGGGGGGGGGGAGGGGGGATGAGGATGAGGGGAGGGGTGGAATGCGAACCCCAAAACAAACAAAACCCGCTGTGTTCAATTAGCTTCACTCGCTCCCACAGAATGTTCATCGCCGTTTTAGAGGTCTCTTATTTGCCGCTGCTGCTTTCTGCCTCTGTTGCCAGCTGTCCATAGAATGTTCTTTTGTCATTTCTGATACTTCTTTCTGCGTCCTGGTTGACAGCATACTACTCTGCCAGGGCCTTCTTCTTCCTCTTTGTCTTCTTGGGTGCTGTTCTTTGTCGGTTTTAGCTCTTTCTTTTCGCCATCAGTTTCCATGCGTCTCCTGTGGGTCACTCATTGTTCTGTCTCTCTCGGATTCAAAGGACTTCCATGCATACTGTTCTGTCGGTACCTTCTACATATGCCTAACGGTCTTCTGGTCTTCTGCTCCTGTTTCTACCGCCAGGTTGTGGCTGGAGGATCGTGAGTTCGAGTTCTGCCAGAGGCCTGTATCATTTTGTAGGAGTTTTGCGTCTCATTTCGGCTCCTACGAAGAGTTGCCGAGAGTGTTATTGGCTGAAATGGGATGACTGAAACCACACAGAGTACCATGGGTTCAGATGACACAGTGTCATAACCTTACTGGACGTGGCTTTATAAGGCTCAGTCAGACTAAGCGGTGTTAGAGTAATGCCGCTGATATACCACGAAAAATGAGACAGAAAAAAAATCAAGATGAAAATCAAGAAAGACCTGTCAACCAACAAACAAATAAAAACCAACAAACTAACAACAAAACTGTGCAAGAACGTCGTCCTTTTGTTTTAGAGTACGCAACATGTTTTTTCCGGTCTTTCTACATTCTCATTCGTCGTAATTTGAACTGGGTGTGAATCACGTTTATTCTCATATTTAATTTCTGTTTGTTGGTTACCTTTACCTTTATTTGGTTGATTTCCTTTCATTTTATTTTGGTCTCATTTTGGTCACATTCACGACAACCGAGAGTGTTTACAAATTCACTTTCATTCATTTTGACACACACGTTTGATATGATACAAAGTGCCGTACACATGCACTAGGGCACTGGAGTTGGGTTCCTGCTTTAGCCGAGACTGACTTCCGGCCTTCTGAATGTGGCACCATCCATTGTGCTGGTCGTCTGACGCCTTCTTCTAGTGCTTCGTTACCGCATGTCACCGCCACCCTCTTCTTCTCTGGAATCTCCGTCACCCCATGTTGTCACCGCCACCCTCATCCTCTCTAGAATCTCCGTCACCCCATGTTGTCACCGCCACCCTCTTCTTCTCTGGAATCTCCGTCACCGCATGTTGTCACCGCCACCCTCTTCTTCTCTGGAATCATTTCATTCATTTATAAGTACATAAACACAACAGGGAGTTCTTCAAACGATAATGTTCAGCACAGATTCCTCACAAAGGCAGTTCTAAACATAGATCCACCAAAAACAAGAAGAACAAACAAAGGTTTAACCGTAAAGCCCTTTGGACAAGCAATGTTCAACACGGAACCTTCAGACAGACAATGTTCAACACGAAACGTTTAAAACGACAAAGTTCAACACGAAGCCTTCTGAGAGGTTATATTCAGAGTGAAGCCTTAAGAAATGTATTGTTCAATGCTCCTGCAGTAAGGCAATGTTCAACACGAAGCCCTCAGAAAGCAGTGTTCAACATGGAGCTGTTACACACACACACACACACACCACACACACACATACATACACACACACACACACACACACACACACACACACACACACACACACACACACACACACATTGCATTTCCAGTTCCTCTTTCTTGATGAAGGAAGAAACAGATCCTGAAACAGCCAGGTATACCTAATAAGTGAAGTGTTGATTTGTGTGTTGTGGTATACTTTGAACGTACTGGACTATCAGATTTCCTGGTCGTAAGAGCGGCGTCTTTTCACTTTACCCTCTCTAATCCTCTGTAAATTAATCCACTTGATGCCAGTCCACCAAACTGTCGATTAGGATGCGTGCGGTTGATGAAA
>CM065733.1:35457311-35529811 GCA_033310375.1 Conus canariensis | reverse complement strand
AAACGGTGTGGTTACTGTGACATGGGAGGGGTGGGGAAGTAGGCTCGGAAGTTAAACTTATATTCATATTTGTGTATTTCAAATATCTGTAAGCAAGTCAGTTCATGAGTGAAATGAACGTCAGTCTTCTATCAGGGGAGGTAACAGCAGGTAAGGATGGAAAGCGTAACCTCAGATACTTTTCAAAGGGTAATCCAGAAAAATCGAATCGAAACCACAAGAAGGCTTTCACATTTCAAGAAAATGTGAAAATTGCTTCAAAGAAAGTTAGCAGTTCATAACTCCACCGTGTTCAAGTGTGGTGGAAACCTTGTAGTGTTCTTGCTGCACCGATCCTGGATCAGGTGTTAAATCGGGATCCGAGGTACGGGTTTGAATCAAAATTTGATTTAATGGGTTCGTCCTTTGGTCACATTTCCTCCAAATTTGGTTGAATGGATGTTGCAGGCTTTTCCTTATCTTGCTGAACAACAAACAGAGGGATGCCGGTGGAAACATGAATTTTTTTTTAAAAAGCGACAGTCACGTTAGTGTCGTGATGGTGACGATGTCACATTATTTTCGCAACGTGACAGTCTACATTGATATTCATTCAGAGACTTTTAAACCTTGATTTTATATACATTCGATGTTAACTGCAGATACTGAATTCTTTATCTATTACTGGCGATAGAGACCGAGCTGCCTGTTGACTTGTTTCCGCCTATCAGTGAAGAAAATGTCTTCTCCCAATCTTCAGATAGAATATTTGCATCTATGCAAATGTGTGGACTGCAGTTGTCTCGCCTTCTTTATGGACAAATAAAACACACAACCTTGGGGGGGGGGGGGGGGGGGGAACCGAGTTCAGTTTTGCAGGTCATTTTCCCCCTATGTTTTCTCCCCAACACTTTATCAAGGGACAAGACTTTACATCTGTCTTCGGTCCTGAGGGTCTAACTGCTGTTGTCAACACGTTTTCGTGGGACATACAAGCAAACGGCTGTCTGTGTTATTAGGATTCATGAACTGCACAGAATTTCAGGACGTCAAGGCGAGAAGTGTGCTGCTATTGTGACTTTTTGTGTATGTCTGTCTTGTGTCCTTGGAGAGTGTCGTCCATATGCTGGATAGACATCAGACTGCTTCCGTTTGACTTTGAGATGGTGAGGTCTCCATGTTTATGTGCACTCCACGTGTATGTCCACCGACGCCCAAACCGAGTGCTGTTGATGTTGCACCGACATTTTCCATGTGCCTCGTGATATTAGCCGACTCCTAAGCCAACTGTTGTCAATGTGTTTCCCAGGTTTCCGTGTGCGTAGCGGCCCTAATGTACGTTATCAGTCGTCCATAGCATCCTAGTTGATGAGTTTTGTTCATCCGCCTCACCGTATATCACTTCTTCTTGCATCATATTCGGAGACATTAGACTGTAAACCTAAATACTCTGCCCCCCGACACAAACCTGTGTGACAAACATAGAAGAGCTGATTAATATAGAATTATTTTGCACAAAATACGTTCCGTGGTTCTGCGTTTTTTGTCTACATCCGAGTCGAATTATCAAATGGAACGGCGCATACTCCCCCAAACAATTAAACAGACGGACAAAGGAAGACGGTGCTAATGTCAACGCAGAGATCAGCACTCCCCACTCCATGAACAAATGTTATTAGGATACATAATGTGTCTGTCCCCGGCAAAATCGTATGATCCTACCATACCACTGACCTCGCCATAATGAAAACGTACTTTCCAGGAATACGAAACTCGCTTGACTCGTTGATGTTCACATCATAGTGTAGTTGTCGTCCTGAAGACAGAAATACGAGTGTAATTTGCTATCTGCGTTGTAACATAAGATCTGAGAAACTAACATACAAAGTCATTTGAATATTTTCCTCATTAAATGAAAATATGTATCTATACTTGTCATGCCATACACTTTAGAAAGTGGGTTTTTTTTCTTACTTATACTGAATCATGTCAACTTAAAAAAATTTGAGAAAGTAAACTTATCTTTGTACTGCAATTGAAATCATGATATCAAAGTCACAGGAAATTCAAGGTGTTATGCCTGGTTTATATCAATTCATATATCAGTAGAATAGTGAATTATGTGTCTTTTAAAATATCCGGATTAGTAAATGCCCGTTATAAGAATGTGAAGTAGGCTTGACTCGTAGGATTTCGGTTTATGTTCCCCAAAAGTTACAGGCTGCCTCGAACTCTGCTTATGCATATCATCTGTTCTCTTGTCGTTTGAATCCTGTGTGGTTTTGTGATCCAGCCAGACTGCCTTATTGCTGCTTTACTTCTTATGTACTATTTCCTTTTCTGCAACCAGCGATGTACGCAAACCCGAGTGAGCGAATATTGCGCCAGTGCATGTGTGTGTGTGTGTGTGTGTGTGTGTGTGTGTGTGTGTGTGTGTGTGTGTGTGTGTGTGTGCGCGCGAGCGTATGGTGTGCGCGCGCGCATACGCGCATACGCTTTGCGTGCGTACGTGCTTTGTGCGTTTGATTAAGAAAAAGAGGAACAGGAATTCTGTGATGTATAAATATCATGTTGAAGCCGACAACAGGTGAAAGCACTTACACCCTCGGAAGTCCCGTTGAATCGCTTCTATCCAAATATGAATTTTACACAGATGTTCTACTTCTCGCTTGAAACCCGATGATTCCGTCTTTCTACTCACGTCAGCACCTCCTGTCTTTCTCACTGTCCTCCATTCCCACACTACCAGGTTTATGTACCCTGCAACGGTAAAATACTGTGTGAAACACGGAGCGCCACAAGATTACAGCCAGAAAGCAGAGCATATGTAGAACACCACAGCCTACGTGCATTTATTGGTTTGCTATGTGTATATATCATATAAAAGGGTTGTGATCGCCTTTCTTTATCGCTGTCTTTCTGTGTTGCTGACTGGGGGTTCAATACAATACAATTGCTACTGCTGGTGATTTCATGTTATTGCTGATACTGTCGATGACTGTGCTGGGTTTTTTTTTCATGATTTCCTGATTTTTTTTTTTTAAACTTTTGAGAAGAAATGTATTCGTATTCATACTGTTTTTAGAACTGAGAGCCTTTGCGATGGTGTATTTTCAGCATGAACTACAATACAGTCACTGTACAGCTTGTGTGCGCGTTCATCTTGGTATTAGTGTAACCGTTTTATAAACGCTATGACTGACAGTACAGACAATATTTGTGGTCAACACAACGTACCACAAACATTTGTCCGTACAATGGAAAACAGACAATGTCCACATACCATAACAAAGACATGTGTCCATACTACATAAAACATACATCTAACACTCAAACTAAAATAGACATCCATCTCACCTAGTAAAACGGACATGTATACAGACATTCATTCTACCATGTAAAACAGGTATCTATCCAAACAATGTGAAACAAGACATCTGTTAGCCTGTGGGAGGATTTTTCATCACAGTGTGAACTCCAGATGGACAGTGGTCAGTGAAGCAGTGCAGAGCCCAGTGGGCATGGGTCTTTTTTACGTAATAGCTGTAGCTGGAGACCGAATCCCCAGCAGCAAAACTGTTAATCATATATTACAAAGGGAAAACGTCAGTGTGAATGATTGTGATCAATGTGATCTTTGTAATCGAAACTAAATTCAGGCCTTAGGACGAAACCACACTACAACATTACTGAAATCAAACCGAGTTTTTGATAAATGCACAGAACGGAGAGTGCGGTAACTCTTCATACAAAATACAGAACAGACGAGTCAAGGTTTTGACAAATACATCTTAGCACGTCTCAAAATGACTGACCAAAAATGAACACAACAATTCCCAGAGAGCTGTCTATGGAATATATCAATTCTGAACGTTTTGTACCAAAGCTGACTGCCAAACGATGATTTATTTTTGTGATGTGTTGATGCGTTCAGTTCAATGGTGATTAGAACCAGCTTTTGATCATGCTTTTTTATGCGACAGGCACTTAAGTATTGAAAGGAAAGTTGTTTTTCAGCAACTATGATATCCTCATGATGAAACATTTTTATTTTTTATTGAGGATACAACTTCTGTCCTGGTGCTACACAAGGCCAGCTAGTAAACAAGCAAGTTGTTCTTCAGCAGGACACAAAAAGAATTCTCTGAATGCATTTACCCTGTACTGCAATACTGGTGTTTTTTTCCCAAGTCGCCTGGTTTCTGATTTTGGTTACACTAAAATCGTCTTCCTTTTTCGCCATCTGTGAATATCATTCGTATTTGAGATTTACTATCTACTCCCACCTCTTTTCACTCACACACACACACACACACACACACACACACACACACACACACACACCATCATCATCACCACCACTACAAAACAAAGCAACCATTCAAACATAGAGAACCCGAACCATACTCTTTGTCCGAGCTTTGTAATATTCTTAACTTTACATATCATGTTAAAGGATTTGAATTTGTTATCAATGCTTGCTGTTGAAATATTGAACCGGTCTGGCTCGGTGTCATGTTTTGTTGATATCGTTTGTCAGTGCAAAGATGGGAAGTTACCAAAAAGTAATAGCGAAATAAAACATTTCAACTCAACGCTGTCTCTCGTCTGTTCTGGTGGCTTGAACAGTGCTTTCTATTTGAAGCGGGAAAGGAACAGGTGACGGTTCAATGAATTGCTTCTCTTAGAACCCAGGCGACCTGCGAAGATCCCTTTCTTCCATTAAGAAAGGGTGAACACCGTAGTCGCACCTTCTCGCCACGTTAATGTGGGTGTTTCCTCAGGGGGACATGGGGCAGGTTGTTTTCACTAACGCGGCACGGGAGCGGAATACTGGCGCTATATCAAAACTAGATCCCGGCCTCTCCAATCAAGGAAAGCCGCAGGCTAGACCAGTCCAGATGGAGGAGTAAGGCCCCCACCAAAATGGAAGGAACTGAGTGAAGGCCCACCGGCGTGTGGATACGCCCTGACACTGCTCCAAGCCTTACCCCAGCCATGGGTTAAATGGCAAAAGCATCCAGCCTGCCGAAGACGGAGTGTGTCAGCTACGGCGCAGGTCCTGGGGATAAATTAGGACACACACGCATCAACGATTATGGTCATGCGTCAGACTACCTTATTGTCATGGCGTCGTCCCTATCAGCGACAACCGGGGAGGGACGGAGCCGGGCCCTTAGCCTCAAAGGGGCCCACCCAAGCGACCGGTGCCTCTGTTAACCTGACGGTCGGGGGAAGGCAGAGTAGAGCGACTGACCAGACTACCCAGCCTCCTACCACCCTTACAGTGGCTCAGTGGAATGCAGAAGGACTAGGGAACAAGAAGCCAGAACTGCAAAAGTTTCTCAGCAAAAACAACATCGATGTCATCTGCATCCAAGAAACACACTTGAAAGATCATCGACGTTTCTTCGTAAGAGGCGAGAGATAAGATAAGATAATGTTGCTTATAGCCCAGCCGACCGCAAGGGGCCACATCAGGGCTGTCACCACGTTAAAATCAACTCACAAGTCATTAAAAAAAAAAACAACAAAAAAAAAAAAAAAAAACCAAAACTTTCACACATCTCTTTAAATGACATCTTCTAGAAACGCACCAGAAACTTCATTAAAAATCTTTCTTCCGTAAAATCTTAAATCAGATGAAAAATGTTAATCTCTCTCAAAAAGTCAAGGATCACGTCAGGCGGGACATCCCTGAACAGGATCTTCATGGACTCCGCTGTAAAATGTTTGTGTCTCACATCGTGCAAGTCCCAACACTCTAAAAGAATATGTTTCATTGTGAGTGGCACATGACATGGAATGCACCACGGAGCTTCTTCACTCTTTAAAAGGTAGGAATGAGTAAAATACGAATGGCCGGTGTGCAGCCGGCACAGAACCGTTTCCTCTTTACGACCACCAGACGTAGATGGGAGGAACTCCTTAAGGTTTGGACGGATCCGAAAGAGTTTGTTATCCGTCTGGGTATTCCAATCCTCCTGCCAGAGGTCTTTCACATAATCATTAATTTTGGGTTTCAGATCTGAGCAGGGGATATATATGTTGGACAATTTCTCTCTTGTAGCATTCTTGGCTAAACGATCAACCATTTCGTTACCTCCGATGCCAACATGACCAGGAACCCAAGCCAGAATAATGTTGTAACCATCCACTTTCAACTTGCTAAAAAATTCAAAGAAATGTAAAAGTTCTGGATGCTGAAGGTTGCGGCCAGCTATGGCCTCCAAAGCTGACAGCGAATCCGACAGAACCAGAAAGTCCCTCTTGGTAGATTGTGAAATTATTTTCAATGCCAGAACCAGAGCAGTAAGTTCAGCAGAATAGACAGAGGCATCTGGAGGTATATGTTTTAACAGTATCTGAGAAGGAGCACCAGGGCAATAGGCTGCACAGGCCACTCCATTCTCAGACTTGGAACCGTCAGTGAAAATTTTCTGACAGGATGGAAATTTTGAACAGAGGTCAGCATACAATGCCTTGTATGCCTGAGAGCTGGTGGACTCTTTACGAAAAGCTGCGAGATCAAAACGAATCTCTGGTGTGAAAAAGGTCCACGGAGGCTGATCCGGAAACTTGGAAAAATCAGACACAACTCCTAGGTCTAGACCTGCATTCCGCGCGTGAGGCTGCATACGAACACCAAACGGCGGAATACAGTTAGGGTTGTTTTCGAATTTGTTTTGAAACTGGGGGTCAAAGACACAGTCATAGGCAGGATTCTGTGGTTCTGAGAACAGTCTGATATAGTAATTTAGGGACATTTTCAGCCTGCGGTTAGACAGTGAGGGTTCACCTGCCTCTGCGTACAGGCTGTACACAGGGGTGGTGCGGAATGCTCCAAGACAGAGACGAAGCCCTTGATGGTGGATAGGGTCCAAGAGTTTCAGATAAGAGGGTCTTGCAGAGCCGTACACAGCACAACCATAGTCCAATTTGGAGCGGACCAGGGCTCTGTAGAGATGCAGCAAAGTTTTCTTATCAGCGCCCCAGTCAGTGTGTGCTACGACCCGCAGAATATTCAGAGCTTTCTGGCAAGAGGTTTTGAGATTTTTAATGTGGCTGAGAAAGTTGAGTTTTTGATCAAAAATAACTCCAAGGAATTTGGCTTCTTTTACAGCTGGAATGGTGGACTTGTCCAGACGAATTTCAGGATCAGCAAAAAATTGACGAAAATTGTGAAAATGGATTGACTGAGTTTTGGTACGGGAGAAGGTAAACCCGTTTTCCTCGGCCCACTGCTGGATCTTGTTGACACAAAGTTGGAGTCGACGCTGTACGCTGGGGTAAGAAGCTCCCACTGCGTACAGCGCAAAGTCGTCAACGAACAGAGAGGACTCGGAGCCCTGGCTTACCGATTTCACAATGTCGTTGATTTTAATGCTGAAAAGAGCAGGAGAAAGGATGCTCCCTTGAGGGACACCCAACTCCTGCCCATGGATGTCAGAGAGTGCGGTGCCAACACGCACCTGGAACTGTCGATCAGCCAAAAAGTTCTGTATGAACAGAGGCAGGTGACCACGGAAACCAAGTCTGTGCAGGTCCAGAAGAATTCCTGATTTCCATGTGGTATCATATGCTTTTTCGAGGTCGAAAAAGATAGCGACCACATGCTGTTTATTGACAAAGGCATTGCGGATGGTGGTTTCCAGACGGATTAGATGGTCGACTGTCGAGTGGTATTTCCGGAAACCGCACTGTTGACTGGCCAAAAGGCCATCGGTTTCCAGCTTCCACATCAGACGGGAGTTGACCATCTTTTCCATCAACTTACAGAGGCAGCTAGTCAGAGCTATCGGACGATAGTTGGAAGGGTTGGTAAGGTCCTTTGCAGGCTTTGGAATTGGAATGATCAGGGCTTTCCGCCAGGAGGGCGGAAAGTACCCTGTGGTCCAGATATGGTTGTATACTTTAAGAAGAGTCTGGAGACAGCTTTCTGGAAAATGCTTCAAAACCTGATAATGAATATCATCCAGACCAGGGGCAGAATCAGTGCAGGTTTGTAAAGCCGTTTTCAGTTCATTGATTGAAAAAGGGAGATTGTAGGCTTCAGAGTTGTCTGATGTGAAATTGTATAAAGATTTCTCTCTGAGCTGTTTGTTTTTTAAAAAGGCTGCAGATTTATTTGAAGATGAGGAGTTCTGTTGGATGGTGGAAGCCAACAGATTGGCAACAGCTTGTTTGTCAGTGACCAGAGCATCGGCAAGTTTCAGGTGATGAATGGAGGGGTTGGTGTTTTTCCCTTTGATTTTTCTGATGATGTTCCAGACTTTTTTCTTTGAAGTTTTTGATGTCAGCCCGGAGCAAAAGTTTCTCCAAGACTGACGTTTACTGATTTTGAAAGTGTGTCTCAATTTGGCGCGGAGTTTCTGATGGGCTCGAGCGTTGGGACCTGAAGGTCGTTGGTATACCCGACGCTGAGCCCGTTTGCGAACTTTTGAAATTTGTTGGCAGTCTAAATTAAACCAGGGTGTTTTGGGCATTTGGAGTTTATTGGAAGACATTGGAATACAGGTTTTAGCACACTTTATCACAGTGTTAGTCAGAGATTCAGCTGGGTCTGGACTCTGAAGAAAATCAGTGTCCTGGAATTCTTTCAAAATATTGGTGGCAAAAAGATTCCAGTTGGCCTTCTTATAATTAAGATGTTGTGAGACAGAGATGTTTTCAGTCAATAAGGGTTTTAAAAGAACAGGGAAATGGTCACTTCCGTGCAGATCGTCATGGACAGACCACTCATAGTCCAGGACCAGCGAGGGGTCACAAATCGACAAATCTAAACACGAAAGTGAACCTGTGGAAGAGTGGAGGTAAGTTGGAGCTCCATCGTTCAGACAACACAAGTCAAAGTCTGAAAGGACATCCTCAAGAAGCAGACCTCTGGATGACGAACTGACACTACCCCAAAGAGGATTGTGACCATTAAAGTCACCCAACAGCAAAAAAGGTCGAGGAAGTTCTCCGATCAGACTGACAAGGTCCTGACGACAAACCGGGACAGAAGGTGGCAGATACAGTGAGCAGATTGTAACCGTCTTGTGGAGAGTGACTCTCGCAGCTACAGCCTGAAGGGAGGTAGTCAGAGCGACAGGACTAAACAGCAAAGTTTTGTGTAAAAGAAGGGCAACACCGCCTGACAGTCCCAATGTGGATGGTTGTGCCGGTTTAGAAAGAATATTAAAGCCAGAAAGAGTGAAGGTCTTCTGGCTTTGAATTTTAGTTTCCTGAAGAGCCACGACGGAAGGTTTTACAGTTTGACACAGAAGTTGCAGCTCCTCAAAATTTGAATTTAGGCCACGGATATTCCAATGGACTAGTTTACTACTATCCATGGTGCAGAGGATGAACAGGAGAGAAGTCAGGTCATCTCCTCGTCATCGTCTGCATTCAGTGGAGCAAATTTATTGCTTAGTTTCACTGGACTGTTTGGGTCTTCAGACCTGCTGGCAGACTTGCCCACAGGTGAAGAAGGTCTGGATTTTGGAGATGGTGGAGGTTTCTTCCTCATCTCCACCATCTCCACACTTGGTTGAACTCCCTTGCCCGCACGGGCACTGCTCGAGGAAGTTCGAGGCGGGAGGCCTGGCTTTTTCATCTGCCCAGCAGCAGATGGAGTAGACTGCTGGGCAGTCTGAGGGGTGGCGGATTTTTTGCCTCCACCAGGGGCACCCACTTTGGGTTGGAAGGCGGTGGACTTGCTTCCACCAGAGCTTAACGGTCTTTCTTGCAATGTCTTGGTGAAAGTAAAATTGTCAGTCTGGCAGCAGACTGAACGGGTGGAAACTTTCTTTATAACGGAAGCATAAGAAGACACTGTTGACGTCTGACTGCCAACAACCTGTTTGCGGGCCTCAAAAAACGAAATTTTCTTTTCAGTCTTCACTCTTTGGATGGTGGACTCCTGAACCCAAACAGGGCAGTTGCGTGAAGAGGAGGGGTGGTCGCCACCGCAGTTCGCACAATGAGCCGGGTCTTTACACGGCCCATCATGGGTTGCCTTGCAACAAACACCACACACCTCCTGCCCAGAACAGCGGTCTCTGACATGTCCAAACTTCTGGCATTTGAAACACCTCAACGGGGATGGGACATACAGTTGGACACGTACATTTAAGTATCCGACTTTAATGACCGGAGGCAGCACAGGGTTGCAGAATGTCAGAAAGAGGGTGTTGGTGGGCACTCTTTCTGCACCTTTTTTGACTGTCACCCTATGTACCTCTGTCACACCTTGGGACGCAAGTTCTGTCTTGATCTCCGCTTCCGAGACACCTTTCAAATCCGGGCACCGAATAACCCCTTTGGTCGAATTTAACTGCTTATGGGGGGTCACCCGGATCTCTCTTTCCACAAGTTTTGTTGCCCTCAGCAGCTGCTCCGATTGCCTCTTTGATCTGCACTGGACGAGGAAAGTGCCATTCCGTAGCCTTTTCACTGACTGAGGGTCACCTGCTAGACCCTGAAAGCCCTTCTGAATAGCAAAAGGACTCAGAGCAGAAATAGGCTTTTCCTGCTCTGTCCCTTCAACCACAAGCCAGGAAGCCCAAAAACCTGTCCTCTGTCTCGTCTCCATATCCGAGTCACTGTCGGAATCGTTATGACCAGAAATGGGGTCCACTGCCTTCCTCTTTTTTATGGGGGGTGTGATTTTGGATAAAGCCATGATTTATGTTTAGAAATTTCATCTCTCCCTTACCCACCCACCATGGAGTCCAACTAAGGGGCCAGGGCCAAGAACTCATTGTCTTGACCCCTTCCAGGCTTCAGAAGAGATATACGACAAACAGAAGCCTACTGACCCTATCCCCCCTGATCATGCCCAACTCCCGGGAACAGAGAGCTGAGCACTGCAGGGGTTCCCTTGGCCAGTCGGAGAACTGCCTGTCTTGACCCAGCCCCACGAAGGGGAAGCCGATTGATACACCCAGGCCAGAGTGTACCTCCTGTCTAGGAGAGGTCCGAGCCAAAGTGATGTGTTGAGGGCGTTGGCCCTCTCAATCACCAGGATCTCATCCCCCTCCGTCACAGGTCGCACCGCACGGCGAACGCGGCGGATCTTAAGAAGACCACAGAGAGAAAAAGTGTGCAAAAGAAGGCTTGAAAGGGAGACGTAGAAAGAAAAGAACCGTTAAGAAAGGCAGAAGACAGAATAGGAAAAAGGTGGGTTACTATTTGTCTGGGCCCTCACTCCTAACCTTTCTGACATGGGAGACCCTACCAGGGGCATCAATTCCTACCACGTAATGCTTGGCCAGTCAGCAGCTTGGCTATACAGGCCTAGAAGCATTGACAACAACTAACCATCTAGTCGAGTATTGATGCCCCCGTCAGCAAAGCCTAAAAGATCACTGGACCACGCAAGCCCTCCGACCACGGCAAGGTTGCAACCCCCGGAGGGCTTCGTAAGAGGCTATGAGACATTTCGCCAAGACCGCGAAGACAGACACAAGGGAGGAATCATTACCCTTGTCAGAAACTCCATCCCTGCAGTAGAGACAAACAGATCAAGAAGACAAGAACTAGAACACCTGACTGTCAAGCTCTTGCTGCCCAGTGGAGACCTACGGATCACCAACTGCTACAGCCCATCAACCTCATCTCTTACGCTACACAACGTGAAGCTAGAAGCTTGCAGACATCTGGTGGTTGGAGACTTCAACAGCCACTCGCAAAGCTGGGGATATGAGGAAATGGATGCCCGTGGTGAGGAAGTGGAAGATTGGATGATGGAAAATAATATAGTACTCATCAACCAGGCGGACGACAAACCAACGTACTTCTCCAGAGCCTGGAAAACCACCTCCACACCAGACCTGGCTGTAGCTACTGAGGACATTCACAAGCTCACGTCCAGAGAAGTCAGCACCCAGCTTGGAGGGAGCGACCACCTGCCAGTCATTCTCAACATCTCCAGCTTAGGATGTACTGAGCGCAACATGCAACCAAGTTGGAACTTCAAACGAGCCAACTGGACCCTCTTTGCAGAAAAGGCTGACCACCACACCAAAAACATTTGCTGTGCAAATGACCTGAACAAGAACGTCCAGAATTTCACTGATGCAATTCTTCAGGCAGCAAAGCAGGCAATCCCAAGGGGCAAAAGAAGACATTACCTGCCATACTGGAGTGACACACTGGAACAGCTTCACACTGAAATGGACAATGCCAGAGAAGCTATGGAGCAAACCCCCACTCCAGAGAACCTAGTGAGGCACAACAACGCCAAAGAAGCTTTCAACCAACAGAAGAAAGCTGAACTCCAAAAGAGCTGGAACGAGAAGACCAGCAGCCTCAACATGGAGAAGGACACCAGCAAGCTGTGGAATCTGACAAAAGCCCTGAATGAAGACACCAGAGCGGGACACAGCAAAACCGTCATCGAGGAAAATGGTACACACCACACGGGAAGGAAAGCAGCAAACATCCTGGCAGAATTTTACAAAGAGGAAAGCAAAGCAACAATACCCATTGCCCGAGTGCAGGAAGTCAGCAAGGAAACCAGGGAGAAGCTGAAACACCAGAACCCTACACCGTCCATGATGTCAGCCTTCTCCATGACTGAACTCAATGCAGCCATTAAAAAACTAAAGCCAAAGAAAGCCCCAGGGAAAGATGGTGTTACCAATGACATGATCAGGAGACTTGGAACCACAGCAAAACAGAAGCTCCTTCTGATCATCAACCAGTCATGGAGCTCAGGGAAATTCCCAGACCGATGGAGAGAAGCAGTCATCATCCCCATCAGAAAGAAACAAAAAGACAAAACCAAGAAATCCAGCTACCGACCAATCAGCCTCCTCAGTTGTCTGGGCAAGGTGATGGAAAGAATGGTGAACACAAGACTGCTGAAACACCTGGAAGAAAATCACCTGCTCAGCAACACACAGTCAGCATACAGGAAAAACCACAGTACGGAAGACCAGCTTGTGTACCTCGCCCAACAGATCGAAAACGCCTTTCAGGAGAAGAAAAAGGTACTCGCTGTCTTTGTGGACCTGACCAAAGCCTTCGACAAGGTATGGAAGGAAGGACTTCTCCTGAAGCTGCTAAACAAGAAAGTGGAAGGGAATATGTACCGCTGGATACGCAACTTCCTCCAGTACCGCACAGCAAGAGTTCAGCTTGATGGGAAAATTAGCCACCGAATCACTCTACAACAAGGTGTACCACAAGGAGGAGTCATCTCCCCTACACTCTTTCTCATCTTCATTGATGACATCGCTGAGAAGCTCACCAAGCACATCTCCAGAGCTCTCCACGCCGACGATTTTGCTGCCTGGAGTGCTGCAGAACATTTAACCACAGCCAGCTACAGGATGCAGGAAGCACTGGAACACGTCGGAAGATGGGCCTCTGACTGGGGCGTAGAAATCAATGCCACCAAGACAGTGGCCACAGTCTTCTCGCTGTCGCCACTGCGAGAAACCATCAGCCTGAAAATAAATGGAAGAGAGCTAAAACAAGAAGACAACCCAATGTACCTAGGCATCAAGCTGGACAAGCGGCTTACTTGGAATCCGCACCTCAAGAACATTGAAAACGAAGCAGTCAGGAAGCTCGCCATCATGAAGAAGCTGGCCGGTACATCCTGGGGCGCAAACAGCAGCATCCTGCAGAAGGTGTATGTGGGTACCGTCAGACCAACCCTGGAGTATGGCAGTTCTGCATGGGCCACTGCATCCAAGACCAACACCAGTCGCCTGAACAAAGTGCAGAATGCAGGATTGCGTCTGATCACTGGTGGGATGAAGACTACCCCAATCCAAGCCATGGAGAAGCTTACTAGTCTACATTCCCTCGAAGACAGACGCGAGGAGAAGGTTTTCATCCACAGTGAAAAGTTACTGCGTATGCCTACCCACCCCATGCACACCGAGATGCAGAACCCCACCAAAAACAGGCTAAAGAGAACAAGTTTCAACCACCTGTCTAAGAGCCTGCATCGCAGCAATGAAGACCTGCTGCCTGTTTCACCAGCCGAAATGGAGATGCTTCCAAATTTTGAGGAACCAGACAATCACCTGGAAGATGTCGCAATCATCACCGAAGTTCCTGGCATTAAAAGAATGGACCGTCAAGCCCCTCAAGTAATGAAAGCTCTAGCACAGGAGATGATCGCCAACCAATACAACCCCAGTGAGTGGACCCACGTCTTCACAGATGGATCCTCAGAAGGAGCAGTCAAGAATGGAGGAGCAGGGTTCTTCATCAGACACACCAATGGAAGATTGACACACAAGGCCTTCCCTACTGGAAAGATCTCCTCCAACTACAGAGCAGAGGCAATAGCACTGCTCCACGCAGTGAGGATCTTTCTGGAACCGGCCAGCCCATCACAGAAGGTTGTCTTCTTCACAGACTGCCGATCTCTGCTGCAGGGACTTCAGAACACAAGAAATGAACAACATACGCAAGACATCAAGGCTGCCCTCTATGAACTCTCAAAACAGTCTGTCATTACGCTTCAGTGGATTCCGTCTCATTGTGGGATCATGGGCAACGAAAAAGCTGATGCTCTCTCCAAAGCAGGCAGCAAAATGGAGCAGTTCAGCCACCCCGTGACCTACAGGGAGGCCAAGACCATCATCCACAACCAGTTTCAGTCCCAGTGGAAGAGAAGGCTGGGTGCAGAGAGTGGTGCTGACCCGATCCACCAGCTCCAAAGGCACCAGCAGACAATCCTCTTCAGACTGAGGACCGGCCACTGCAGACTGCTGAGCCACCTTAACCGCCTGAAGATCACCTACACTGACCAGTGTCCATGCGGCACTGGACCCCAGACCCCTGAACATGTCCTCCTGCGCTGTCCTACTCACGCAGCTCTACGACACAAAACCTGGCCGGGGGGAGCGGAGTTACAGGCGCAGCTTTGGGGAGCCCGTTCTGACCTGGAGAAGACCGCGGGCTTCATCATGGCGGCCGGGTTACAAGTCTGACGCATCCAGCTTCAATCGAACGCAGAAGAAGAAGAAGAAGAACCCAGGCGTGTCCAGATTCGAGTGTGCGGAGTCTCAGAAACGGCCCACCGTCAGCTTACCCCCCCTACCTTCGATTCAAGTATATCGAGTCATAAAATTAGATGCTATTGCACTGGACATGTTCAATTGTACTGGATCCATAATATAGATAAGTTTATTCTTCATCCCTCCCATCATTATCGCCACTGATGGATTTGCATACGTTTTGGGGCTGCTTTGTTTTTGGTTTTTTTCTTCTTCTTCTTCTTCTCTTTTGTCAGAGCGGTATCAGACTTTGTGAAAACACGTATAGATTATTACAGTACTGACGCGCTTATTTCCTTGCCGGATAGATCATTCCATTCCTGACAGGTTCTGATTCAGAAGAGAGAACCATCACAAAACGGGAAAAGCAAAGTTTTGGACTGAAAGTGTGCTGAATTAGAGACAACTTGGGACAGATCGGTTGCTCTGTTCTGGTAGTGATGACCTCGGGTTTATGGGCATTACGGCAATATTGAACTTCAGTAACCAGTTTCAATTCCACCGTTTGTGGTCAGTGATATCTAATGGACGTAAAACATCATTGCGACTTACCGTTTCATATTTGAAGGTTATTGTGTATAGATTTTTCCGGCACCACACACACGCACACGCACACACTCACACACACACACACACACATATATATATATGTGTGTGTGTGTGTGCGTGTGCGTGTGCGTGTGTGTGTGTGTGTGTGTGTGTACTCGCGCGCGCATGTGGACAGACACAAACACGCACTTCCAAATATAGACAAGGCAAAAATAGCTACTACATTTCTTATATTCAATGGGAATTTTTACAAAAAATCAAACACGACATTTAGACAGAAACATCACATGTTCTTCGTTTGACGTAATTTCGAAGTGGACAGTAACCAAAGTAGACATTGCTGTTATCTTTCTCATCCGTCGTCCTCCAGAACATTATACTGCCCACGTTCTTCATTCTCTCTTGCTCTCGTTTCTTTTACCCTTCCTTCAATGTGTAACTGAACCCGCTTTCACGCAGTAGTAAGCACATACGTACGAACTCGCACATTTACACACTGAAGTAAGAGAGAGAGGGAGCTAGACAGAATGAAAAATGTGGGCACGCACATCCATATAAAAAAAAAACCTGCATATCATTCACCCTTTACAAAATAATTTTGTTGCTGTACTATTTGCAATGGCGAACCAAGGATAGGCCACAACAAAGACTGGACAAGGTTTTCTATAATGGCTAACCCATGATAAGCCGTTGCAAAGATCTGACAGCAACGCGACCCGTTTAGGGAGTATCGAGTGAAAAAAAGCGCACACACTGGCAAAAATCAGTAAAAAGATTAACCATATCATCTCGAAGCCAAACAGAACATTGAAAAAGGCAACACTCTCTCTCTCTCTCTCTCTCTCTCTCTCTCTCACACACACACACACACACACACACACACACACACACACACACACACACACGCACGCACGCACGCACGCACGCACGCACGCACACATTCACAACATGGCATGTTGCTGTCATAACTGCAACGGCGTATCAAGGATAGACCATAGCAAAGCTTGAACAAGTAATGTTTGCCATGGCGTGCCCATGATAGGCCCTTGCAAAGATCTGGCAGCAACACGGTGCATTTCTTCATTTCAAGTATAAAAAGGACTATCCATTATGATAGAATACAAATATCAATGAAAGATACAACCAAATCATATCCAAACCACACAGAACACTTCCAACTGTGAATACAAAAAGGATATACAGAACCACCACCACCACCACCCCTACCCCCGTAACCGCCCATTCAACCCGCTCCTCCCCCTGTCCCCATTTCCCCGTCTCTGTCCTACTCCTCCCTCAAACACACCCCCTCAAACACACACACACACATACACACACACACACACACACACACACACACACACACACGCACACACACACGCACGCACACACACACACACACACACACACACACACACACACACACACACACACACACACCAACCGCTTACACATCCGCCCCACTCCTGTCTTCTTCCCATGCACACACCCTTCCATCCCATTTCTCCCCCCCCCCCTCGCCCTCCCACTCCATATCCATAGTCTTTCTTACTTCCTCCCACCGTCCCCCCCCCCCCCTCAAACACACACACGAAAAACCGCAATCCCCCCCCCCCCCCAAACTTTCTCCCCAGCACATGTCCTATTGTATCTCTCACTATCGTTATCGTTTACACCAAGGAAAGAATGTGGAAAATAGCTCAACGGATGAGAAAGGCAGAATAACAGTGGACGACTAAAAGGTAAAGAAATAAAACAGGTTGAAAAAAAATGGTAGAAAACGAATAAATACAAGTGACATTCTCCACCGTCTCCATGCAATACTCCCACCGTTTCCTCACCCACCCACCCATCATGCTAGGCCCTTGCAAAGACATGGCAGCAACACGGTGAATTTCTTCCTTTCAAGTAATAGAAAAAAAAAGTTCTGGCCATTATGACGGAATATCAAATATCGATAAAAGTGATAACTAAATCATATCCAAACCACACAGAACATTTCCAATAGCAAATGTAAAACAGATACAGTACAGCCCCCTCTTCCATTCCCCCACCCGACTCTTAAAATACCCCCACCCATCCCTCCTAATAAAAAAAAAAACATACTCAAAATCAAACTAAAAGCCTAGCTGAATATGAAGTATCAAGGAAACATATAACTACATCATATCTAAACTGCACAAAATATTTCAAAAGGTAGAAAAAAGAAAAAAATACAAATAACCGTCCTCACTGTCCCCATGCACTTCCACCGTCGTTTTCCCACCCACCTACCCATCCACCTCCACCCCAATTGACACACCTTCAAATATACATAAACATGTCTGTTACCAATCTGCTAATCAGGCACCCTTCACAATATGGCATTTCTGCTGTGATATTTGCAGCGGCGTATCAAGGACTGGCCATAACACAGACTGGAGAAGTCATGTTTGCCATGGCGTGCCCATGACAGGCCCTTGCAAACATGTGGCAGCAACATAGTGAAATTTTTCATTTCAAGTGAAAAAAAAGTACTGGCCATTATGACGGAATATAAGTTATCCATAACAGAGATAACTGAATCATATCCAAATCACAGGGAACAGTTCAAACGGCAAATATATACTGCTCAAAACAATTTTAGAGCCAGTTGAAAACATTCACACACAATTCAACCGAAAAACAAAATAACTTCTTCAAACAATTTAATTGAAAATTCATCTCTGGAACGATACAATGACATCAGAAATAAACGAATAACAGCTGCTCAGTAGAAAGAAACTCGTGGAGAGCGTGGCAGCAGAGAGTCCTCAGAAGAGAAGCCCCCTTCAAGCAAGTGTTTCGGCCCTTATCTCCTGACACTCTAGGGGGGTTGGGCCACACCCGGTTCATGACTCCGGATGTCCCTCTGCTGCCCCTTTTTTTTTTCCCATCTTGGGACGAGCCATGGCTGGGATTCGAACCCATGACCCTCTGGACATGCTCATTTTCCACTTAATGACTCGCGCTTTAACCACTGAGCCACAGGGACACCTGATATTTGTAGGGAAATTAAGCCTTATGAAGTTCACTTTTGTTCCTCCTTGACCAGATCCAGCTTGAACACCTCTCTGCCGCTTCTGCCATTGCTTTCAGGGCTCTGGTTTTTTCCTTCCCTGCAACTGAGAGCTGTTTCATGAGGCTGTATGCAGACGTTCCTACAAACCCCCTAGCTCCAATTTCTGCAGTGAGGACTTTGACCTGATAGCCTTCTCTCCTCAGGCTGTTTGCCAGATCAGCATACTTTTCAGTCTTGTAGATTTGAGCTGCCTCCATTCTGTTCTCATATGGCACCGTGAGCTCGATCATGATCAGCTGCTTGGTTGACTTAGAGTGGACTACTATGTCTGGTCTCATGCCACTCTTGCTGATGATCTCTGGGTGACTCTTCCATTCTGGGAGGTCTGCAGTGCACTCCCAGTCATCTGCCCCGTCCAGCAGACTCTGCCTGCATGTTTCGAGTGGCACTGTTGTTCTTGGCCATGATTTGCTGCCTCCTGCCGTGAAGAATGTTGCGGGTGCTTTTGGAGTCCTGATTTTCCCTTTTGTGGTGTTGGTACTAGCCCAGACTACTTGTACAATTTCTTTGAGCGCTTGGTTGTGCCTCCATGTGTACCTTCCTTGAGCCAGGGCTACTTTACATGAGCTTAGGACATGCTCCACTGTTTGTTTTTCATGGCAGAGGGGGCATGCAGGATCGTCTGTTTTCCCCCACTTCACCAGGTTTGCATTTGAGGGCAGAAGGTCATATGCAGATCTGAGAATGAAGCTGATCCTGAGAGGGGCCATGTGCCAAATGTCATTCCAAGTGAGACTTCTTTGGAGTGCATTCTCCCACGTTGTCCATTGCCCTTGCTGGCTCTGCTGGACTGCTTTTTGGAGTCTTTTTTGGTCTTCTTCTTTTCTCATCTCCTGAATCATCATGTCTCTTTTGGCTTTTCCTTTGGCCTTTGACCACCATTCAGTTTTGGTCACCCCCAGTCCCTGTCTGTTGGTCTGTGTGTGTCCTGTTATTTCTCTGATCTTGACTTTCTTTTGCAGAATCCATCGCCTCTTGAACTTTCCATTTTCTGCCTGTCTTCAGCTGGGGCTTAATTGCTTCTATCACCTTATCTCCTGAGTCCTCCAGCATGCTTTGAAGTCTGATCTTCCCTGCTTTGTATTCCTCCAGGATGGATTTCAGGGGTAGTTTCAGCTTTGCTTGGCGACAGTACAGCGCTATGTCAGTCAGACAGGGTGGGACACCAAGCCATTTCCTTGTGAACTTGTTGATTTTGGCTTCCATTGCCTCCACTATGCTGGTGCAGATGTCGTATATCATCAGAGGCCATAGCAGCTTTGGTATCAGCATGAACTGCAGACACCAGACCTTGTATTTGCCAGGGAGCCCACACTGGTCAATGGTCTCCAAGCCTTCCTCCGCCATCTGCTTGGTTTCTTTTGCTCTTTGTGTGTCTTTCAGCGTATCATCATACCATCTTCCAAGGCTCTTGACTGGTTCTTCTGTGACTGTTGGAATGGCCTGGTTGGCAACACTGAAGACCACAGATCCGGCCACTTTTCCTTTCCTCAGTGAGAGACTCCGTGATTTCTTTGGCTTGAACTTCATTCTGGATGAGGCAACTATGTCGTCCAGCCTCTCCAGCACATGACGTGTCTCGTCTTCTCTGGATGAAATCACTGTAGTGTCATCCATGAAGGCCTTGAGAGGAGGCATCTTGTATCCATCGCCAAGGTCTGTTTGTCTCGCGTTGTTTGTTGCTGCTTTCAAGATGAGTTCCATTGCCAGCACGAACAGTATTGGGGAAATTGCACAGCCCATTGCAATACCCACTTCCAAGTTGATCCAGTCTGTTGTGTACTCCTTGGTAGAGAACCGCATTGAGAAGCCATTGAAGTACTTCTTGAGCATGTCGCGGATGTTCTTTGGCACATGGTACATCTCAAGAGCCAACTGTATCATCTCATGGGGCACAGATCCATATGCGTTTGCCAGATCAAGCCACACTACGTCCAGGTCTCTCTTTTCTGTTTTTGCTTTTTGGATTGCGTCCCAGATCATTGTGGCGTGTTCTACACAGCCCGCCACGCCTGGGATGCCACCTTTCTGGACTGACACATCCAAGTACTTGTTTTCCATCAGGTACTTGGTCAGCCTTGCTGCCATGACAGAGAAGATGATTTTCCCTTCGACGTTCAGTAGTGATACTGGCCTGAACTGGCTAATGTCACTTGAGTTTTGCTCTTTGGGGATGTACACACCATCTGCCGTCATCCACTGGCCGCTGATCTTCTGGTTTCTCCAAGCCGATCGCAGCAGCCTGTGGAGCCACTCCAGCACCTTGGGACATTTCTTGTAAAGCTGGTAAGGTATTCCGTTTGGCCCTGGTGATGATTTGGCTCTGGCTTTGTCGACCACCTTCTTGATTTCCGCCAACGTTGGAGGCTTGCCATTGAACTGTTCCTCAGGGTTGGTTGGCCACACCAGACCTTGAATGTCGAGTGGTGCTTTGCTCTGTGGGTCAGAGTATGTTTTCCTCAGATGCTGCTCAAGAACTCCTTTGTCCACACTTAGGGTCCCAGATTTTGGCTGCTCAAACAGTGTTCTGGCAAACTGGAAGGGGTCTCTGAAGAAGCGCTCTTGTGTCTTCTTTTTGCTCTTCCTCTTCCTCGCAGATTCCGCTTTGCTGAGGGCACTGTGTTTTTCTTTCAGGTCTTTCCACAGTTTTTCCAAGCCTTGTTTTTCAGCTGGCAGTGCGGTCTTCATTTGCATCTTGAGGTTTTTCTTTTGGACCCTGATCTTGTCCATCTTTTCTTGGCGTCTGGATTTCTTTGGAGGTGTTTTCTCTTTGGGTAGTTTTGCTCCATAGGCGTCTCTACATGTGGCATACACAATGTCCCCATATGTGGCTAGTTTGTGTTCCAGGGTGCTTTTCCCTATCAGTGCATCGAGTCTTTGGACGATTTTTGCATCCAGTTTCTCCCAATCTTCAGTTTCGTTTGCTCGTGGCAGGTTGAGTTTCAGGCGCCTGGCATCGAGGGCCTGTGCAAATTCCTCATCCGAACCAACAGCGTGGATGTCCTTGGCACTGTGGTTTAAATCCTGGCCTTGGTCTTCCGACGTCTTATCTGCTGATGCAGTGCGCTGCTGCTCATTCAGATGAGTCTTCACACATCCCATCTTTGTTCTGTGGATCTTCATGCCACGGGTGGTAGCGAAACGCTTTCCACAGACACATGGATATTCCATTTGGTCCATGTTCATAGTCCGTTTGGGATTTGCAGTCAGATGCTCAAAAACAACTTCATGGGCTTAATTGATGAACACCTTCATTTCAGAAATCAGAACAGTCAAATCAAATGACAATCAATGTCAATACTCAGTATGGCCGCCATTTGCGCGGATACAAGCTAGACATCTCTGTCTCATAGAGTCCACAAGCCTCCTGAGAGTCAGCTGGGGGATGATGTTCCATTCCTGCTGCAAGAAGTCGAAGAGCTGGCACAGGTTCACTGCTGGAGGGTGGTTCTCGTCAAGCAAGCGCCCCAGGACGTCCCAGGCGTGCTCGATCGGGTTAAGGTAGAGCGAGGACGCTGGCCAGTCGAGGCGGTTGACCTGCTGCTCCTCCAAGAAGACGTTTACCACCCTGGCACGGTGGGGACGGGCGTTGTCGTCCTGGAGGATGGTGTCAGGGCCCAGGGCTTGCAGGGCAGGCAGAACCAGAGGCTGAAGAATGTTGTCCCTGTACCCCACACCAGTTAGGTTGCCTTCAACTCGGTACAGGGGGGTTCTGAAGTTCCTTCCTATGCTACCCCACACTATGATAGACCCCCCGCCATACCGGTCCCGTTCGATTACGTTGGCTTTTTGGTAGCGTTCCCCCATCCGCCTCCATACACGTATGCGATCATCGTGGAAGAGCCGAGCAAAACGTGACTCATCAGAAAACATCACCCGGGCCCAATGCTGCCTCGTCCAGACCACATGAGCTCGGCACCAGGTCAGTCGCGCCCCACGGTGAGCCGCTGTCAGCACAGGTCGAACAGCTGGCCGTCTTGCTCGGAGGTTAACTTCTCTCAGGTGGTTCCGAACAGTTTGGTCGGAAATGTTGACGTTCGCTGCAGCACGCAGCTGTCGCCTGAGGTTGGTTGCAGTGGCAGTTCTTTGTCTCAGCGCCGTCAGAACCAATAGTCCGTCCTGCTGTCTGGTGGTGGACCTAGGCCGGCCAGACCGTCTTCATTCAGCAGTAGTACCCAGTGGCGTTGAAGCGGTCACAAAGTCTTTGGATGACAGCATGATGCACTTGAAGGCGACGACCAACTTCTCTGACGCCTACACCTTCTTGAAGCCAAGCAACAGCCCTTCCCCGGTCAGTGTCATTTAATCTCCGTCTTGGTGGCATGGTTAAAAACACCCCCAAAAGTGGCTTTTTTATACCCACTGGTCAGCAAAACTGGTTGCCATGTGTTCAGCAAAGGCACAACTTGCATGTGCAATGCTGTTTGCATTCAGCCCAATTCTGCTGCCTCAGCTATGCGCTCGCAAACCGCGACCATGTTTTCGTGATTTCGGTGTTTCTTTTGTGAACTCGTTCAACCCACTAGACTCAGATTCAACTGAACACATGCCAAAACCAGTTTTGCATTGAAGCAGTTGTCACACTTTCAGTGCAAAAATTGGACAAAAGCTTTGAATTCTACACACTACGATGCGTTATCTAAACCACATGAAAAATGCAGGTGTCTCTTAAATTGTTTTGAGCAGTATATAATCAATATGACACCCAAAAGTTTCACAATCTGTGGCACGTCATGTCCTGGCGTTGTGTCCTCGGTTCCAGTTCCCTCTCCATGTTCATGCTCATGATGTGTTCATGTGAAAGTCGTCCATATCTGGGGAGGGGGGAAGAGAGGAGGGTGTGACTGTTCCTGGATGAACGTCACAGCGCCCTCTGTATGGGGGTGGCAGGGCGCTCACATGCACTGGTTCAGGGACGAAGCAATTGTCTCCACTTCCTGCACAAGCAGGTGAAATTTTGCGTAAACTGAACAGAACTGGCACCACTTAACGCTACACTGTGACTGGGCAGCAGTGCAGCGTCTTCTCTGACAGGTTGCCTGGCGATGATGGTTGCTCCAAGTGGATTGCTGGTGCCGAGGCAGCGAGGCCATGTGTGTGGCTGCTTATGGGGAAGGAGGGGGGAGAGGGGTCAAGATGGAGCTTGATGGCAATGAAACTTTAAAGACGGATTGGAAAATACTGGCCAAGAAGAATGTCCATCTACATAAATGGCACGTGAATTATCTCTTCATGCACAGGTACATACTGCGGAACCTGAAAATAATGTAAATGCTGGGTTTGCCTTTTACAAGATTTGGGATATGTGTGAACACCATGGCTTTCATTACGTTCAGATTGATGTAAACGTTTTTATGCTCGCGCCTTTTTCTCATATCGTATTTTATCGTTGTATAGAAAATAATGAAAACTTTTGCTCAATATGTTTAAAGATATCAGCACTTACCATACCTGGCCATGACACATTGTTGGTCACAAGGCTCCAACATCCAGTCCTGGCAACGTGGGCTCCAAGCATTCTCAAAGATCCTGGCAGTCCCCGAGTTCATGCAGGCATTTACTCCTTACACAAATGACAGGCCAGAGAGTACGACAAAGCGGTGAACACTTCCAGTGGCTGACGTCTGTCACAGGATAAGCCATGGACAGCCTATCCTTCAGACCTCCTCTTGGCCCTGTCTCCCAAGGATCTGGACTAGGACATGGATCCAGAATGCAGACCTTAAAGGGATCGTACTCACCAGCATCGTCTCAATGACAGGACCGAAAATCTGAGAAAAACTTTGAGGAACATTTCAGGCGCAGCAAGTCCGAATGACTGCACTCTCCTGACATGTGAGCAGTCTGGTCAACAGCTGGTCGTTGACGTGTTTACCGATGCCTCCAGTTCTCTTGCCTCATGGTCTGTTCTGAACAGATGAAGATCCCCTGCAAACTGATCCCAGGGTGCACGGTAGCTCCTCTAACAGCATCTGTCTGTGAAATACAACTGAAGACGACCAGCAACTCCGATTACTCGGGGTGCGTCGTCTTGAGTGATGAACCGCTGGGAAAAGGGGTCTGTGCAAAATGAATGAGGCTGGTAAACCAGAGACCTGGATAAATACATAGGAAGATTTATGCCTCTATTTCTCTGATCAGGCCTTTCAGTGTCAGGTAAATACATATGCAGATTTATGCCTCTATTTCTCTGATCAGGCCTTTCCATGCCCCCAGCTCATACACCAATCCAACACAACATCCAGTGACCAACAGAACTGAACACATACAGGGACGTCGTTGGATGATCTGTATGGATAAGAAACCCGAGTTGTGGCAGCAAGCACCACACTCAAGTTTTGGCCAGTTCCATGACCAATTCCGGAAATCCCTTGTGAAGAGACACCATCAGAAACGTCTCTTAGCTTCACTGAACGTCTGACGTCAGTTCCACAGGGTCTGTACGAGCCGCATGTCGACCGATCACCTTGACAGGCTCTCTGCACAACAAGGGAAAATCAGCATATACCAGGTGATCACTGGGAAACACTTCAGGAACTACAAATCTTTCCTGAAGCATCTCCTCTGGTACCACTATTCTCTGCCTTTGTTCCACAGATACCTGACACTGGGAAGCAGAGAAGCCCTGCCTGGCACAGGAAGGCCAGTGGCTTTGTGCTCCGCACACCACAGCTCTGAAATCTGCAGTGTCCTCCCTGACATGCACCCACGAGCGGTGCCCCGACACGCGGATGTGTCCACGCGATGGATCCCAAGGAAAACACACAGATCCGCTAGGACCTGTGACGTCAATACTGTAACCAGAGACCCTTACTATGTCTCCAGTTACACAAGTTCCATATCCATACAGAAGTTCAACCACGTAGCGACCTGCACATCCTCAGCCTTGTCAGGAACTAAACGATGCGTTTGGACAGAATATGAACACTCAAGAAGTTAAAGCCTATCCAGAGTACCACCATTCTACACAACCCCCCCCCCCCCCCCCCCTTGTCCCAACAACCCACCATCCAGGATGACAAATCACCTGGGCATTGAAGTGTCTGACCACCCCCTGGTGTATCCCAGACAGATGCAATCAAAGAAGGCACCAAACACTGTGGTTCCTGCTTCCAGAAGATCCCCACCATTCCATGAGGGACTGTGAATCAGAAGAATTTAGAGGCCTCAGCAAAACGAACTGAAAACCAGACTCCTCACATACTCGAAGAACACAGGTCAATGTCTGAAAGCCCCCCCCCCCCCCCCCCCCCCCTTTCCCAAGACAGACCTCCCACAGACCTCAGTACTACCACCAAGGCAAGGAAAGTGACCGTCATGTCAGAGCTGAACGCCAGACGCAAACCTCGGTCCAGTTCTTGGCAGACAGAGCCAGAAAGGCAGAAAGAACGATCTGAAAAATACCAAGGCTCTCAACCAACCCTGGAACTTTCACCTATGACGAGATGTCAGACCACTAGGAACCAATCGCCATTTCAGAGACTGACTGGCTAACCATTTGGAAGGGAATAAATGACCGGGTGAAACTTCACGGAACTGCCGAGTCCACTGAGAATGCGCTGCGCTGCAATCAGATATACATCTACGTTAGTCAACTTCATGGATGGTGCCCACAGTCAATACAACAATAAATAGTAATTATCAAAATGGTCATTCGAGACACTTTTGAAAACATTAGGACGCGTAACACAAACATTCATATTATTTTGTTCAAGAATTTAAAGAATACATACACTGGCATACGGGAGTATGGCAATTTATAACCTGACTGTGTCGGTGTATTCAAAAGTGCTTGGTGTTAAATTAAGGACTAACCTCTCATTTGCCATAGTAAGAAAATGTCTTACGAGAAGAAGCTCAACAAATGATTCGGGGCATTTTACACCCTACCTATCAACTTCAGATTCCCCACCGTACCCCAATCCCACCCTCACTACCCCCTTTCCCCAATACTATCGGGCAACCCTTATTTAAAACCGATGCCACAAAACAATTCAACAAGGCTCATTCAGCCGATCGACCTTCTTGCCTGCATGCAAACAAGTCAGTAAAGACACACAGATCAAATCGGGTGGCGCACGACTCTTCCTGCAACTCGTGAAGTGTGAAGCTGATCAATCATTACTCTGGCACTTGGCGTGCTGTGAACCCTTTTTTTTTTTTTATCATAATAAAACGTAGCATAGGGACCTTATCTGACACATCGTAAGCCGGTAGTAGATAGCAAAACTGACAAGATATGAGCCAGCACGTAGAGGTATGCATCTATGAGAACATTTACAGCCGGATCGAGTCGCTTCGTGTCAGATCATGTAAAAAAAAAAAAAGGATCGCAAAGTGAACGATTAATAACAATGTTTTACTTCATGTAAATCGGGTACCACCTAAAGTAAAAATCATGTAGCAAGCAAGCAAGCAAGCAAACGCGCGCGCGCGCGGCTGCGGTGTTGTGTGGGTGTGTGTGTGTGTGTGTGTGTGTGTGTGGTGCTGTGTGTGTGTGTGGCGTGCGTGTGTTGGCGCGTGCGTGTTGGCGCGTGCGTGTGTGTGTGTGTGTGTGTGGTGTGTGTGTGTGTGTGTGTCGGATTTTAAGACGGAAGAACAAGGAAAAGCAAGTACTGAGTGTAAACTTTCTCGTCCTCTCTTGGTTTGTCGTGAAAATGTAGGAGAAAGAAAGAAATGACACTCGGCAAGCTACAGCTTACCCGAGTCTAGTTTACATTGGCTGGAAGCCGCAGTGAAGCAGGGGAGATGGGAAAAGGGTGAGGGGAAGGGGTGGGAGGGGCGGGCAGCAAGACCGAGGTGGAAAAGATTCTCTTTAATTTCTTCTGTAACCTAACTGCTTTACGACTGACAGAAAGCAGTCGTGCCGGAAACGGACACGAAAGGAAATCTTGTCGCAAACTCAAACAGGTGATTGAGGGGAGGTGCGAGATGGGAGCGGGGCAGAGATACGACCGTTATGAGTGAGAATTCAGACCCGTGAGACCCGTGTAACATATTTGTTTTAGCTTTGCAAATATGAAGAATGTCTGCGGTTTTTTTTTTTTTTTTTTTTTTTTTTGTTGTTGTTTGTTTGTTTTCTTTTTTTTTTACGCAAAATAGCTCAACTGATAATTTAAATAACGTCATTGATTGACAAAAAGAAACGTAACTGAATACATAAAAATGAATACTATTTACGACTGCTGAAACCTTAGGCTATTGTGCATGAAAGGCTTGCGAGCGCAGGGTGGGGTGGAAATGATAGCGGGGAGGTACGGGACGTCGTGGGAAGAATTCATAATCTCCCATGAGTCACAGCGAAGTTCGAACGACTAAAAAAAATCAGTCCTGTTGGTGGGTGACACTTATGTTCCCTTATCATGTCCAAGCCTTCCAATTTTGTTTTTTCTGCGACCAACCTGTCCTTACTATTTCACGGCAAGAAAAGTGAACGGAGTGTACCATGTGTTTCCCTTTAATTGCATGTAGAACCGAAAACATTCGTTAAAAAAAAAAAAAAAAAGATGAAACTCACCGGCTCTCTCCTGGGTTTTCACACATCATAGCACGGGGGATAGGCTACAGCAAAACGCTCACCGTGACGCCCTTTCAGGGACAGAAAAGGCTCGCTTACACTTGATTGGATGCCGGATGGTCACGTGATAAACAAACTCTCACGCACTTACTTCCACGTGTATAACGTGTCTCAGACTGATGTAGGATGGCCAGGTGCAAGTTTGCCCATTCCCTGGGTTTCGGGAAGGAGGGGAGGACAGGTGGGGCGGGGGGGGGGGGGGGGGGGGAGAGGACTTCGACATCACAGAGCCTTCCTAAACTGCATTTAACATTTCCGGCCCCTCTCCCAAGTTAGGAAAGTAGCTGTTACCGTTACTTTAGCGTGTCGCCTGCTCGACCAAGCTGCAGCACATGCAAGGCATATCAAAGGCAGTACACCACGTCTGCAAATGCAAGCACCGTTTCATCCGAAGCTCACTGAGTGATATATACACCCAGGAGATTTTGTTTAATCATGGACAGAAAGTTAACATACATCGATTACTCATTTGAGTGAAACATGAAAATGACTCAAACTGATTCGAAGGTGGTCGAATTTCCTCCTGTAAAAAAATAAATAAATAAATAAATAAAATAAAATAAAATAAAATAAAAATTTTAAAAAAATAGAGAAATACGCCCACACCTTTTGGAGAAACTTCGTCCAGACATTCTAGTGCATCACACACACACACACACACACACACAACACACACACACACACACACACACACACACACAGGTGCGCGCGCGTGTTTGCTCTCTCTCTCTCTCTCTCTCTCTCTCTCTCTCAAGGGTCAAAGGCAGAGGGAGGCAAGCCAACTTGCGAACGGTGGCAGGACTACACGCTTTGACGTCACTGGACACGGCAACGGTGCACGTGCTAAGCTTTCAGGCCAGGCGAATGGGGAGCAGACGGAGAGACTACACGGTTGTCTGAAACCAGTGCAACAGGTTGTCCCCAGCTGGTGATAGCGAAGTGTTAGGACAATGCCTGACGGAGAAGGCCCGTAAATGGACTTTTTTTTTTTCTTTAATGATGTCGGAAATTTACCTAGCAAACGAAGGAATTTATCTTTCATCGTGCTGTTCTTTTGATTTTGTCTGACAGAAACGTTCTGTGATTCAAGTTTTGATCACTATAGCACTTTTTTTCCTGATCATGTTGAATCCAGCGCTCCTGTAAATGAGACGTTTCCATCAGGGCACAAATTCAGGACTGTAAGGGGAAATATATTGGAAGCTATGTTCAGCTCTACATATATTAAAAAAAAAAAAACATTCACACACACACACACACACACACACACACACACACACACACACACACACACACACACACACAAGTCATTAAAACAGCTTTCATCACGTTTAAATTTCAATCTGGAAGATAAAAAGTTGAAGCCACGCAACACCCGTGAATAAACCTGCACTATTTTGGTTCATTAGAAAACGTTTCTCAAGCACAAACACTGGCCAACGGACAAATAAAACAGTATAGAAATTTGTTGATCGTGAAACTGAAAAAAAGTTCATTGAGGGACGGGTGGATGGAGGGGAGATTGCAGGAAGGCATGGAGAAAAGGGGGGAGGTAGGAGGGAGGAGGGAGGGTGTGAAGAGCGGAAAACAAAGACTGAGAAGTAGAGGGGTGGTAAAACGAGCCGGGAAGAGAAGAGACAACAAGAACAACAACAACGATTATAATGATACCAACGCGAACAATAATTAGTATTAACATCACTATCATTATTATCACTGTTATCTCTACCACCGTTATCAGAAAAAAAGGTAAGCAATTAAATAAATACATTTATTTAAAATCTTACTTTCGTAATGTCTAAGACAAGATGGAAAATGTTTCTTCCAGAAACTCATAAATGCCATGACATACATGGGTGGGTTTTCATTGAGTCTGCTGTCAAGTGTTTATGTCTAACACTATGTAAATCTCAAAACTCTTGAACAGCCATGCTCTATGAGTGGGTACATCACATGGAACGCACCACGGAGTTTCTTCGCCTTCCGATAGAGATGAGTGGGAGTAAAAAAAAAGCAGTAGCCTGTTCTCAATCGGCACAAAACTTCTCTTTTTTTTACGGCCCCCGGTGGTCATAATAAACCAGTGGACATGATAAAAAGCTCTTTAAGGTTTAGACTGATTTGGAAGAGTCTGATATCCGTCTGCGAGTTCCATTCCCCTTGCAGAGGTCTTTGACGTAAGTCTGAGCTTTGAGTGTCAGATCGGTGTGTGCGATACAGAATCTGCTGCCTTAACTCTTTATTTCTAATATTTTGGCAAGTTGATCAACCATTTCATTGCCTCTAATGCCGACATGAACAAGAACCCAAGCAAAAACTAAGTTGTAATCGTCATATTTCAGAGAGGTGTCAAGTTCAGATTCAGAAATAGAGGGTGCTTAAGTTTATGGCCAGCAATAGCCTCCAAAGTGGAACAGGAGGCCGAGACAACGAGGTAGGCTTTATGTTTCTACTTATTAGAGACTATTTGTGTTCTGCAACACCCCTTTATATAGCCTGTATGTCGAGCCTGGGGAACCATTCCTCTCCAATTATCGACTGAAACTTTGAACCATTGTTTGAATCTCTTTCGGAGCATCAAAAGCCTGCTTATGATAGTGTTTTCCACCCGAAATTCGATAACACATTTGAAGCTTTGTGAATTTGTGAACAGTGCAAACCTAGACCATGGAGTAGTGTGTGAGTCATCCAGCGTTCCTGATGACCCACCATGGATCGATTTCACGCATCTCAGAGATCCGCTTGATCTTGAGTCCTATTGTGATTACTCCACCAGCTCTTTGGCATCCATTTATCACCGAACTTCGTAGTAAATGTCCATTGTTTCACAGCATATTTACTAATGTTCCAAGTCTGACGATGGAGTTGCTTCTGCTGCGTATTGTTCAGCGGCTCCCTCTCAAACAAACTTAAAATTAAAGAATTACTATTCCGCTAGACCAAAGGGACAAACAAATAACAAGATAAAGCACGACGCGTTTCTACGTCCATTCTACGCCCGATTTGAGGAGGTAAGTCATTGCTTGTTTTTCGTTTCCATCGACCTGAATGAAAGTTGTTTACCTTTCCTCAAGAAGACCAAAGAGGTCGATACGCGTCGTGTTTTGTCTGGTAAGTTAATGCCGCTTTTGTCCGGCGGAATAGCATTTTTTCGTTTACATTTGTTTCAGTTTCCGCCTGCACTCACCACACTTTGAAACCTACTCCCTCTCAAAGGTTATCAGATGATGTCGGTGATGGAGGGGATTTGCCTCTCAGAGCTTTGTATGGGGGTGGCCACCTGCATGGGGTGGATAGTTAGGGAAAAAGAAAATGATCGTAGTGACCGGTTTCACAGAGAGTGCCAGTTGAAGAAGAGGAAAAATGTCAAGATATTTTTCCAAAGATTGTAGCGATGTAAATTCGTCATTAACAGGAAAAAGAAGAAACGAGAAATGTAAATGAGGGGAAAATGTACACAAAATTAGAGAAGAATATGTAAATGAGACAAAAGAGTACGTAAAATTAAAGAAGTCTAAAAAAAAAAAAATTGCAAGAGTGAGGAGGAAAGACTTCAGAACTTGAGAAATTCAGTCCATGATCAGAAATCGTTTTGGTCAGTGATAACACCATTTCACAGAAAAACGGTCATTTGCTCTGATATAAGTTCTCAACAATGGTATGATCATTTCGTCCCTTTTTTTTAATGTGTCTAATAGTGACACCGAATATGATGATGTAATGAATGAAGCAGAAGATAACATGGGTGATGAACCTTTATTTAATGACCCAATATCTGAGCAGGATGCGCTGTCAAGAATCAAAAACCTTTAAACAGGTAAAAATGTCAGTCCAGGCTGCATCATTAGTGAAATGGTTTTTTTTTTTTAATGCAACTAGTTTTGCAGTAAATTTTCTTGTTACTTTATTCAACAAATTATTTTTAAATAGAACTTTCATTTCAGAATGGGAAAATTTATTGTTATTACGGTACACAAAAAGGTAACACCTGATAATCACAGAGGAGTGGCAGTAACTAGTCCAATCAGTAAATTTTAAACCTATATTTAAATAAAAGACTGACTGATCTGGTGAAAGAAAAAAGAATACATGTTCAAAGAACAGGCAGGTTTTAGGGCTGGTTAAGGCACAATAGATTGCGTATTTAGTTTGTATGCCGTAGTCTAGAACTGACTGCAACGTAATAAATTATTGTATATGACTTTGTGGACTTTATCATACATAGCCTTTGATTCTGTGGACAGTTGAATACTTTTTTTTATTTTGCTGATAAATGTCATATTTTGATGGCCAAGAAAGGTAGTGTGTGTGTGTGTGTGTGTGTGTGTGTGTGTGTGTGTGTGTGTGTGTGTGTGTGTGTTGTGCCCATGCCATTTTGGATGAATTTCTCACTGAAATAAAATGATTTTCTTCTTTATAGGTAATGACAGTAAAATAACGAAGAGTCTAGTGTCAACCCCCCCCCCCCCCCCCCCCCTCCCTTTAGGGCATCCGCTGTGTGTGTGTGTGTGCACGCCTTCCAAAGCAATCTCTCTCTCTCTCTCTCAATAATCTCCCGGTGTCTAGTCTCCCTCTCTCTCTCTGTCTGTCTGGCTGTCTGTCTCTCCCTCTCTCTAGCGCATCCGCAGTGTGTGTGTGTGTGTGTGTGTGTGGTGTGTGTGTGTGTGTGTGCGTGTGCGTGCAGTGCATGGTTAGATCATAACCGGTTGCCCTTGTGAATAGCAAAATGTCCTGGACTCATGACTGGGATATCTTTCATTGCAAGCCGATTCAACTCCCAAGTCTTCACATTCAGACATTCAGCCCTCGCTCGGTCCTGCCAAGAGTTGAGCGAGCAGTCTACGGTCTCAAATTAGTAGAGAGGAAACACACAGTCAGATCCCAGCGGCTTCAATGACGTGGTTCTGACAGTGGTTTGCATGCAGCAGATTCATGCGCACCGATGGCGGACTTCCAACATGCAGCATGGCATGGGCTGAAGTCATACAATGGGGGTACTCGTCGTCTGCTCCTCCGAAACTGTGTGGCTCCGGTCAGCTGTTTACACGACAGCAATCTCTGACTAAATATTGAGCGCTGGCGGAAGCAGCTGGGAAATGGTGTGAACGTGTCTATGAAAGTGATGGGTAGAGACTTTTTATGCTTGTATTCTTGCGCTTTGATAATTGTGGCAATCTCGATTGGTAGATCATTATCCCCTTTATAATTTTCTCCATTATGTATTCTTGCGCTTTGATAATTGTGGCTGTCTCGACTTGTTGAAAATATTCCTTCTTAATTATCCATTATTGTTAGTTTGTTTTGTTTTTTTAAGGATTTTCTTCTGTCACTTTTTGCTTCATGAAAAGCACAAAACTCTAAACGTACGGGTAAAGATGTTGCGCTATGTAGACACATGTCATCATCATCATTATAAATTGTGTTGTTTTCATTATTATTTTGCCCATGGGAAATCTCATGTAATCCATGAGCAGGATTAAAGATCAAATGAGCAACTGGGGCACCACGACGATAGCCGGCCGTCGACTTTTGAACATCAAGAGACTGAGAGTGCGTTATGATGCACAAATAAAGGCTCAATAAGAAAGAACCTAAACGAGATTACGATCACCAGGTTAAAGGTTACGTGTTCAACTGACTGGGTCACAGTGAGCCAGGTTTGAGCGTGTGATGTTAAAAGTATACTGAACCAAACTGGAGTAATTCAGGTTGGGTGGATTTTAGCCTCCATTTCAGACAACGTAGCCAAATATGTCTAGTTGCAAAGTGAGACGAATATGGATTTCTTAATGTCTGGTTACAAGGGCCAAGAACGAGGTTAAAGGTCAAGAGATCAATTGAGTGGGTCATGAGCCAGGAAGGCGTTAAAAGTCAGCTCGATCACCGAGTCAGTTTATGTCGTGACCTTTAACCTCGATCCCTGTCATCATTTAGGTTACTTTTGATCATGGAACAAATAATCATATTTAAAGGCCAGTGACTCTATGTCGCCACGACTTAACCAGTGTTAACGTGTCACAGGCGTAAGTTACGGCCGTGATTCGCATATTCATGTTCAAATTACATGAGGTCCTAATAGTCGCATCGCCAGATCCAGTTCTCTCTAGTCTAACATACAAAGACATGACTCTGAATTTCACATTTTTCTGGACTGCAACCAGTTTCAGGATGATGTTATTACCGTATGATTTCTATGAATCGCCCAGCAGACCAAGTTGGGCCCCTGCAGGGCTGTCGAACCCAAATCAGAACCACCAAAAATAATTACCTAAAAATGGTCATATCTTGAAAAAGGTACGACTGACCATTCTTAAGGCATTAAAGACTTTGCTCTGAGCACCAGCCTTTCCGCTTTATTTATCACCTTCAGGTTAAACGAGTATTGCCATACTACATACACACTGCTCAGTTTTAAGTCTCTGAATGGTGAAGCTCCATCCTGTCTTTCTGATCGTCTCCAGCTGTGTACACTGCTGTCTGGCCCTGGCCTTTCTCTGCTGATCTCCTGCACATCCATCGTTTCCATTCGGAGACATTCAGTGAGCTTTCTTTTTTTTTTTTTTTCTTTTCAAGTGCCCTCTGCTTGCTGCAAACTTCACTGTGTGTGTGTGTGTGTGTGTGTGTGTGTGTGTGTGTGTGTGTGTGTGTGTGTGTCTCTCTCTCTCTCTCTCTGCGTCTCGAAGTCTCTATCTTGCTTTAAAGTCATCTCTAAAGACTACTTTTTTCACCAACTCGCAGCTTTATTCTTTCGTTGCCTCAAGAGTGTGTGTGCATGTGAATGCGCGCACAAGTGTGTGCGTGTGTGTGTGTGTGTGTGTGTGCACGCGTGTGGGCGTATCTGTCCATGAAAGCATCTTGCTGTGTTTGCGGAGGGTAGAGAGGCACACATGCGTGAGCACATCATTACATGTGTGAGAGAATGTTATAAACTTTGTAAGCACTGCGGGCTTTTATACCTTGACCACAATTAATTTCCATCATCATTATCATTAGACTGCCATACTATGCAACAAAAAATGTGATCCTACTTTTGAGACCCATGCCCAACAGCTCCCTCCCCTAACATCTGGTGGACTGTGACATGCAGAAAGACAGCTGATTATCTTGGTGTGTACCTGGTGATCACCAGACAATAATAATCAAACTGTTGTTTGCAGCAAGATCCCCTACAAGCTACCTGACCCTCCCCCCCCCCCCTGCGCAGTCGACGTTCACCTTCAAAGTTCTCCTCTTATGCGTCATATTTTAGTTGAGAATGCTATGCGTCCTAAACAAGGCGCTCCTCTCATTCTTTTCCCAATTTTTCCCAACAGCAAAATGTGTCCATTAAGAACAAAAGTACAAATCACACGACAGTCTTCATCACAATTTTATTTACATTCCTGAGGGGGAAAAAAATCTACAGAGAAAAGGTAATGAAACGTGCACAGTAGAACTCAGTCTATGTACATAAAATCATGTCTGATGTGAACATGATGTAAAAACTCCTTGACCTGTGCCTGTTGTTTTAAAACCATTTATGATACAGACAAAACATGGTAACTGTCAATTACTTAACAATGGCGTGCATAATCTGCTCCACAACATGCTTTCATTTCATGAGGGTCAGAACAGTTTTTCGATTTATTCCCTAAATATCCATTACCTCATGGAAGTCAGAACAGTTTTTCAGTTTATTCCCTAAATATCCATTATCTAAGTCATCACACTGTAAACCCCGCTGACAACAGAGGATATGCCAGAACTGCAAGTAATCTGAAAACAGAACCATGAAACTAAAATGCCTACATTAAAAATCAAAACAAGTTCTGAACCTAAAAGACCAGCATAAAACACATTTTATCACCATGCACACAATAAATGCTGTTCCAGTAGTTTCAATAAATAAAAACAAAATGCAATAATCTTTCACAGTTTGATTATTCTGAATTTTAGAATTGGAGGAATATTACACATTTAGCAGAGAGATTCATCAGACATTATTGTGGCTAGGTTTAAAGGAACGGAAACTACCAACTAAGGGTGGCTGAAAATTTCTCATCAGCAAAAGACAGACAGGCTAAGGAAGCACTGAATCATCTTCCTTGAGGGTCAGAAATAGGGTTTTCGTACCTCTTCATACAAGGGCGGGCAGATTTTCCTTGTCAAAACACAGATATTGGAAGGATGGAGTTGGTTCTCCTGACTAGACTGGCAATAAAAATAAAAAACAGACGACAGAAAAAGGGGAACTGTGAGGATTGTTGTTTTAGAAGAAAGAGAAAATATGGCAAGCATGTTTCCTTAAGGGCTAGCTTTTGGGCAGCTGTGATTCATATACTAGAGAACTCTTCTAACATACCTATGAAGGGAAGAAGACAGAACAGATTCTGATAGAATGGGACAGAAAGAAAGCGTTTGCAGTTATCGCAGAAAGACAGGATCCTTAATGTAGCACATAAGGAAAATCTTCTTTTTTTTTTTGACAGCTGAAAGCATTCATAGAAGAATTGGGTAATTCTAACACACACACACCCCCTTAGCCCCAATTTTTCTTTTTTTCATTTTTTTCAAAAAAGGCAGGGGGGGGGGGGGATGTGAGGGAGAAATAAGAGGAGGGAATGAGGGTGGGTGGGATGGAGTGTGCGCAGATATAAGGGTTAGGGACCGGCAAGGCAAGGGAATTAATGTCCTTAAAAATAAAATCCATGTCCTTAAAAATAACAATTAAGTCTCAGAAGTGATTGGGAAAGAGCAGTTGTGGCACCATAAAAGTAAAATCTGGAAGAAAGTTAACCTAGTGAAAGAAAGAAGTTTTAAGTTGGAAATCAGGAATTTTCAACCTAGTAAGGATTCAAGTAACACCAACTAGTCACATACATACACACAAACACACCTTCACTCCTGCCCTCTCCCCAACTCCCCCAACACACCAAAAAATAAATAAATAAATACAAATGGGCATAGTTTTGTTGTTGTTGTTGTTTTCAAGATTTCAATTTCTAACTCCAACATTTTTTTGATGTTGCAAATAATCCTTACCTCCCCCTCTCACTTGTCTTGCTTATGTTAGGAAAGACACACTGCATGAGTGGACACACTGCAGAGCTATTTTTGCTCTACTTTAAAGAAGAACTCCGCTCTTTATTCATTTGTTATAATTCGCATCACACAAAATTATATACAAAAGTAAACAGTAGTAATAATAATGATAACCACATAATAAACAAATGCTGCCTTTACAAAATTGCCATTCAGTGTTCACAGTCGAATTGTGCAAAAATGTGATACTGGACACTGTCACCATTATAAAGCACTGTCTGACATGTTCCTGTTATCTGCCGTTAACGAAACACTAACGTTCACAATGACTTACAGAGATCGCAAAACCTATCCACTAGTCACATCTGGAAAGAGACAGCCAAACACTGCTGAAAAATGAAGAAATCAAAAACAAACCAAAAAAAGACTCAGAAGCAAGTCCAGATTCATACATATCTAGTTTTATGACTGTGACAGGAGAACACGTTACCACAATGCTAAGCTAAAAATCACTACTTGGTCTCATGACATACCCACAGCAAAATCTTTCAACAGCAAGCCCAAACTGGCAGTGAGTGAAAGCTCCCCTGGCCAAACACCCCTCAAAACCCTTTGCAACTCCATGCTGTTTGCCAGAGTGAGACTGGAACTATCCATGGACACCGGGAACAAGATTACACAGGACACTAGTCTAGAAGGGAGACCAGCCAAGGCTCTTCAGCAATGCTGTTTTCCAAAGAGTTCCAGAGGCATGGCATTTTACGAAAATTAAAAATACACAGGGTAAATAAAATCACCAACTGCAGACAGTTTGATGTAATTCATGCAGATCAGACCAATATGGTAAATGTAGTGAGTGGCTAAGTAAAAGTGCAACCATAAATCATTGTGCTTTTCAGACATGATCCTACAAATGTCACTCGGGACACAGTTGCAGGATCACACCTAAAGTTAACTGATATGATCCTACTTAGTCGGAGTCACATTCACAGTTGTAGGATCACACTTAGCAGAGCTCTCTACTGATGCAGCCCTGTTATGAGTCACATTCACAACTGCAAGATCACACTAACTGACCTTGGTCTAGTCTACTGTTGCAATCCTTTCAGACTCTCAAGTCACATTCACTGTTGTAAGATCACATTTAACAGACCTCAGTCCCATTCGCCTGATGCAGATCTATTTTCAGTCGCACTCAGTTACAGCATCAACGCTCACGATACATTAATTCTAGTCAATTCAAAAACATAATCTAGTCTCATTCACAGTTCTTGGATCACACTGACTTCAATTCTGGTCAACTGAAGTACTCTTATTTCAAGTCCCATTCAGTTATAGGATCACACTTGCCAGACCTAATTCTTGTGACTGCAACATTACTGTGAACACGCTAAAATACACAGTGAAAACGAAACCAGTGATATAATAAAGTAATGCTTATTTCAATTCAATATACAAAACAGATAAAAAATTTTTTTTTATATTTCCAAGATGACTGCGATCTTAGGCGTGCAGATTTTTGCATTTTTCATGTCTTGTTTGTTACATCTCAAGAAGTGCTCATTTTAGTCTGCTGAGGCATCCTGCTGACTCTAACTAGTCAGAGTCACACTTACAGAATCACACTGAACAGAATTTAGTTCCAGTCAAACAGAGCGATGCTGATTTGAATCATTCTCACAGTTGTAGGATCATATTTCACAGACCTAATTCTAGTTTAGTGATGCAATCCCATTCACATTCACAGGATCACACGTTAACAGACTTCAGCTCCAGTCAGGCAGAGCAATCCTATTTTGAATCATTCTCACAGTTGTAGGATCATCTACTTCACTGATGCAATCCTGTTCACATTCACAGTGACAGAATCACACTTACCAGACTTCTGTTCCAGTCCAGTGACTCTGTCCTATTTTGAATCATGCTCACAGTAGTAGGGTCACAGTACACTCAACAGGCCTAATTCTAACTGCTAGTCTACTGACACAATCCTACCGAGTTGTATTAATTCAGTTACTCAAACTCTACTGATGCTACAGACATCATAACAAAATCAGGCTTGCACAGGTTCACAAACACTGAATAGCCAAAGTACACAGAATACGAGTGACAGACACAGAGAAAAAAAAGAAACAACATCAAAAGAAAAACAAGAAAAGCGAAATATTATATTTATCACTGAAAACTAGTAATGGCAATTACAACCAAAAGTTTGTAAAACAAATTATAATACCAAGCCAGGTGAGTCTGCCTAGTCACATACTACTGTCAGCATGTTTCCAGAGAACAGCACTTACTTTATCTTGTGCTATTTTGAGTGAAGGGAACTACAGGTCTATCTTGCATGAATGAAAATGGATACTGTGTTCAGGAATAATGAAATATGAAACTATAAACAATTTCTGTTTCTTGTGATACTGTGAGAACTGATGACCCAATGGAAAAAAAAAGTTTTTTTTCCTCTCTGTTCTTTGGGAACAGCACAGGGATGACCCGAGGCTTCTGACCTCAAAATATCGCTTACCACAGTTACTTCCCCTGAATCACATCAAATTACTTTTAAAATGTATACTGTGAAAAAACATACAAACAAAAAAAAAATCCATACTAACCAACCAAACAAAAGCATAAAGTATACATCTAAGAAGCTGTGTTTCATTGAATGTGGTTCTCTTTTCTCCACAATAAGAATCAACAGTAAGAAAATGGTGATTATGAAATCTATGCACATACATGTTGTGCAGTGGATGTACTAAATGTGTGTGTACCAAATATGTCCAGAATGTTTTTGTCTTCACACACACTGATTTTACTTTGGCAGAACACAGTCCTTGAAATTCACAAAGCATTATTCTTCTTTTTTAACAAAAGGTGTGAACACATCGATCTACATAACACTATTCTCTTGAAGACAAAGGAGGACTACTGTGCATACACATCTGTCATAGGAGGATACAGTTACCGAGGTGAGGCTGCTGTGCAACATGTGTTCGCCTGTTTCCACCCCCCACCCCCACCCCAACTTACCCTCCTCCCCATCCTCTCTTTGTGACCGAGTTCACAGCTTTGTTATTGTTGTAGTTGTTTTTGTATCCTTCGCAAACTTTTAGGTGTACACACTACAAGTGATTTTGCCTGCCAGTTGTGCTACAAGTGTATGAAGATAACTGGTGCCAGCAACAATTTTTTTTTTCCTTTTCAAATACCAGAAAACTGGAACGCTTAGATATAATTAAAAAAAAAAAAATTCTGCCATTGCTTCACACATAAGTTAACTTTTGTGACGTCGCCACACCCACACACGAGAGACGGAGACTGATTCACAATAGCGTAGGTGGTACTGCAATCATATGGAGGAGCAGAGGGGATGGGGGAATGAGGGAAGCAATATCAATCTGCTATCCTTCCAGGCTCTTACATGGTCACTGTCATTGAAGAGGTGGGGGCCGGGGGGGAGGGAGAGGGCTGTTTTGTCATGGTGGTAGTGGGTTTTTTTGTTGTTTTGGGGGAGGTTGGCTTTTTTTTTTTTTTTTTTTTTCATGTTTGTTTAATGAACAAGCATATTTACACATTTCTGCATGGTTTTCACATCCTTAGTCTGGTAATGTAGCATGTCAAATTTTTTTTTTTTTTTTTTGTAAGATGGTGGACAAATTATAACAGTGTACCAGTGGGCAGTGCAGGCCTTATCATCCCTTGTAAATAAAACAAAGAGCTAAAAAAAAAAACCATTAAAAAATCAGCCCTGATCATACCCAGAAGTTTAATGGAGGGAAAAAAGAAAGCCCTCATAGCAAATATCTTGCCAACTGGGCAAAGACTAATCTGCATAGTGCATACAATCACACAACCTGATTTGAGTGTTTTTTTCTGTTGGAGGTGAGTGGCATAACACTCTTTTTCTTTAGCCAGAACTCCAGGATTTTCATCAGAGACACATGGATTGTTGAGGCAGAAAGAAACAATGGATGAAGAAAAAAGCGCTTGGACTTTGAGCTACATAACAGGAGAAAAGTCTTGTCTTCCAAGAATTTCCAGACTGCAGAATACAATTCTAACTGCAAACTATTTTTAAGCTGAAAACAACATGGCTTCACAACAAAGAATGTATTGCACCTTTAATGAACTAATCAAAACCCATGCCAGGTTTTTCCCTCTCATCAGAAATTGGCAGCAAATACATGACCTTTCGATACAAGTCCTCAGGCTCTCATTTCAACTAACTTCACGGCAACTGGCTTAAACTGCACAAAAAAATTATACTTGCATGCTATGTCATTTCATCTATTAAGAGAAATCATGACATGGCCAGTATTTCAGTTGCTTTGGAAGAAAGAAAAACACTGCCAAGTACCACAAAACTCAAGTTGAATTGGACACAAAGTCTTCAAAGAAAACTCAACAGCTCTCACATCAGTCCATCATATGTGTATCTGACTCTCAGTGACAATCCATGATACATTTTGTTCATAAACAAAGGGGAAGGCCACAGCTAGACTAGCAATGTCTAGTCACATACTAAACATCTGCTGACCTAGAGAATAGAATTCCAAAATCAAGTCAATAAATTGAACTGCTAGCTTGACATACAAAAGTTGCAAAGCAAGTGCAATATATCTAAATACACAATTTCTACCTTCTCAACTATTGAACTAGGCCACGCCAACGTTTGTGTAAACCATCCAACATGTTGCTCCACTCATAGTGGAAATGAAAATAACAAGTTAACAAGTGATCAGCCTTGTCTCTTCTGTAACTAATCTCAGTTTGTATTTTGTCTGTCAGAGATGGACCCTCCATAGCTTCAGCAAGCACTCCATTCCATTCACAGCCCCCTGCAAATGTGAACTGTGTTCTTATACAGTTATAGAAACTCTGCAGCACAAAAAACTCCTATGATATGCTGTTGATGTTGGTGACAAATCAAGAATGAAATCAGAGCAGTGTCTCGACTAAACCAAACATTTGTTGTCTGCATATGTAACAGTATCAGTTTCACAGATTCTTTCTTTTTTTTTTGTCAACATCTGTCACTGTGAAAGACTCCTGTTTAAATTGTTTTCCTCCCAGGACCAACCCATGAATAGGTCAGCCAAATTCTCACACCACCGATAAAGTATAGGGGATGAATTCAAATTCGAATTTGCTGCTGTAACTTGTAAGAATTAAGTTTCAAGTTTAAGCTGCAAGTAGCCTTTCACTTCTGATGCTAGGCTGGCTGAATTAAAGTCAAGACGTTTAAAACAACCTACTCTTTACTCTTACCATCCAAAGAGTATGACTGAAAATAATAAACAAGGAAGATAACCATCATTGTTTTGCCAGTTCAGTCCTTACTGTGATCACACCTCCAAGAGATTAAAAAGACATAAGATCATTCAGAAACGAACAATTCACTCTGAGTGCAGTGTAGATTGACCCACCTATGTGCATGCACAGGTTTACTTCTAGCAACTATGTTACTGAGCAGAGACACTGGAAGTAGACAAACACTACAAGCACTTTTTGCAAATATAAGACTTTTTCGTTTCAGAAAATAACTGAGAATGACCTACCAAGAGTGTTAGTATATTATCAAAGATAGTCATACAATTGTTCTAACAAAGTCGACAAAACTTGCTAACCAAATAACGTAGCGCAAAAAGTAGAAATTTTCCTAATCAGTTTCATTGATACTATTATTTTTCATTATCACTGATACACATTGCACATCTTTTCCAACCCACCCTGACAGTGAAATCTGAAGATGTATTATGACCTCTGACTTAATTCACCATGCCTACTAGAATACATCAATTCACAATTTCAAAGCCACTATAAAACCCCACAAAATCAAATGCCCCCCTCCCCCCCCAAAAAAAACAATAATGATAACCAAATAATGACAGGTAAAACTGAAGTGAAAAACATGCAATGCAAAGAAAACAAAAACAAAAAAAACAACATATGCACACCATCCAACTTAAGTAGGCAAGTCACTTAACACTTTGCCACATGTCACGTTGTACTTGTAGTCGGAGTCTAAGGGGGGGCAAAACTGGCTGGGGAGCACATCGTGGCGATGACCCGGCCACTGGCAGGGATGACCTGCTCACCACCAGTTTGGAAGGCCCAGCTACTGCTCTGTGTGACTCACCACTATCACAGCTGGGCATCACCACTTTGGCCTCTCTCCGCTCACTTTTCACTGACACACTGCTGCGGGTTTCTTTGGGTTCTATTTCAACGTACCTAGACTTTCCCTCCCTTTCTAGACACTGGTAGAAATCCTCCTTTTTGTCATCATCCGGGTGGCATAACTTGATGATAATTTTTTGTTGTCTCTTTTCTGAATAGCACTGTGAAGCCTTGGCAGGTTCCAGACAGACAGACCTGTTCACGGTTGGCACAGGACCACAGAAAGGCAGCAGGGGAACAGAGGAGGAGGATTTGTTCAGTTCCTGGTCCGACTCCCCTTCTTCATGGGGAACTGGGCTCAGTGAACACGGTGGATTGGGGGACAGGTATGGGGCCTGTCGCTCCAGGACAGGGGGCTCATGGAAATTGTGATTAGAATCTAAGGATTTGTCACACATGTCACCTGTCATCTCCCCCAGTCCACTGTCCTCATTGTCCATGTCCATAGCAAGGGGAGAGTGGTCCACATGAGGCTGCCCTACAAACTCTTCAGCCTCATTGAGGAAACTTTTATCGGCCCCCTCTGAATACACCTCACCTTCATCCGCCATGTGGTGTGCTGAAAAACGGCGCGGTCGCAGCCTCGGACTTTGGCGAACTGGTTCTCTGTTCTGCATCCTGTTTCTCTGAGGTAACCTCCCATTGGGTGGCAGAGAACATGCGCTGTGGACTTCAGAATGGACGGAGTTTCTGGGGGAACAACATAACACAGTTGGCACAGTGGTGCTGCTTGCGGCAAGCTGGAGGTCCTGGTCAGGACCTGATGTTGCAGCCAGGAGGGATGGAGCCTGTTCCGCCCCAACAGGTTCTGGCCATAGAGTTTTCACTATCTGCTCCTGCCCTCCCATCCGCAGTCTCTTGCTGGAGTGCTTGAGATGGGTCTTTCGTGACTGAAACTGTGACCGCTTGCCTCGTCCCCTGGACACGCAGGGACTGGCTGGAGTGCAAGCGGTCTCTCCTACATGTGGTGTTGCTAAGGCAACAAGGTTAGAGCTGCTATCTTTGCTAGGTGAGTCTGTGCGTAGATCTTTCTCCTGTGCTACCTGACAGTGCTCAGTGTTGTCTGAGGAAGTGATGGATGATTCCTTTTGCACAGGTACTGAGGGCGACAGAAATGGTTCCGGTAAAAGGTGATTCCCTTCAATGATGATCTCTGCATCGTATCGTGTTATCTTTCTCTTCTTCAGCTCTTGACCGTTCAGCAGCTCAGCATGATCCTTGAGTCGCCGGGCCCGACCATTCCAAGTGTCTGCCGATCAAAAGACAACCAGCATAACCATCAACATGGAATGTATGCTAATACAGTGATAGTTCTAAAAACACAGGAATGCCAGTGGCTAACCGAGCTAAAACCTCATTTAAATGGCTCCTGAAAAGTGGAAAGGGCATGGATTACATCCTGCATATATATGTGAACCTTTACCACCAAATCGACAGGCATTACATCCTACATATATATGAAACTTTACCATCAAACCAGTCTCAAGCTGTCCAAGCGATTAACTGCAGTATGGATCATCTTGGGACATTTTGGCCTTTTTCTTTTCCGGTAAAACTGCATTTCTTACATCCTTTTTTCATACGACAGGACTACTTTGTTTTGATCATCCAGACAAGGTTTGCAATACGGTGGAGGCCGATTTCTCAGAATGGCCAGCAGCACTGTAAACCTCTTCAAATGGTAAAACCTTTACATTTCAGTTTGCTGCCCAACAATATTCACCCATATATCACATTAACCAGAAAATTCGGCATCATTCATACTTTGAAAGACATATATACCTATACACATTGTACCCTAACCCGAGGAAGCTGTACAATAGTGAAAATTTGTGAAAAACACATTAAGTCTGAAGACATGAAAACACTGTTGGCTTTATTCTTATATTTTACCATCTCCAGTATTTACAAGATGCCAAGCCCAGGACTTAAAGACGGCATTATTTTTAATTATATGTACAGAGGTTTTCCTGCCAAGGAAAAGAAAACTGGATTATGGTCTGGGTATGAGTCATGAAATCAACTCACCAGGGACAATCACTCTGTTGACCTATCTGGTTATGGAGGAGTGATTAGCTCCCTACTACCCCTTTTTGTTTTTTTCCTTATGTCCCATCCACAGTAGGAATAACACAATTTGCTTAGACAGGTAAGTATGAGATATATGACATATACTAATATGATAAGGAAAAAATGTTAACAGTATGGTCTGTATTTAGGAACCGCCTGACCCTTTGCAGTGTAAAAAGATGTAACAAAATGACCAAATAATTCAAGAAAATATTAAATGAAGCAGCTAAATCATCGCACTGTTTCAAGAAGGTGCATATCTTATCTTAACATGTTCAAAAATGAAAGAAAACGGTGCCAGATAGATACATCGATCAATAGATCGATAGATGTACATATGGATGCATTTATTATGTCCTTACAGGTGCAGAGTTGAAATCAAGTTCTTGGATGCTGGAACTCCATCCACTATTGTTTCCTTCTTTCCCTCTTTATTCTCAGAACTTGTCACTTTCTTTGTTCGCTTTGGTTCAACTGTTTGAACAAGCTTCACATTATATATATTACAAAAACAGGCTCTTCAAAGCAAACGCCCATTATTGTTTCTGCTTATCTTCATTATTTCATCTGTAACAAATCGAAATAAAGACCCTTCAACAATGAGTGCATGTTTCTGTGCCCAATTTACAGACTTTGGTGTGTATTAAGTTTGAAAGGTAACATCATAATATGAATTCAGTTTCTAAGATAAAATAGACAAGGATAAAATCAGAAAGAACACTGAATGGATGGATATGGATGGGATAAAAGTTTCGATTTTATTTGGCAACAAAAGGGATAGCATTCAAAATTTCTCCTTACTGCAGATTTTAACCAGGAGCTTTTAGCAGCGTTTGATTGTGAAGAACTTTTAGCATAGGAAGTAGCCCCATGAGTTTGGTGGAAAGATTCAACATGTTCTGCATTTCTTTCACAACACAGTCATAGTTTGCTCATGACTTTTTATAGGAATCTGATTAACCCGAAGAGTGCCCATAAGCCGTCAGCTGACGCCAAAGTAAAAATGCTTTCCCAGTGCCTATGGGCCGTCCACTGACGTCATGCATTTTTCTTGAATTTTCATTCGTTACTATTTCTATTAACGGACTTAAATAGAGTGTGCGTAGTAAGCCTTATATGTCTGTAGTATTAAAATGATATGCATATGACCACACGTGAGGGGAAAGCCCATTTATTCTCATCACTGACTGGATGACCAGCCAGCACTTCGTCTCGCTTGCAAAGATGGCGGCGCAACCTTCGACAAGCGTAGCGACCAAATCAACGTATTTACACAGCTGAGCAGGCTCTGCTAATCATTTTTGACACAGACAATAGTCTTTTATTTAACAACTTACTCAAGCATGAAGGTGAGATGATGATTGTGATGGAATTGCTGACCGTATTCGTCAGTTACTGAGTCGGGCTGTGTGACCTCAGTGTGTGTTCAGCTGACTGGTTTGCCAGCGTCGAACGAGCTCGCCTTGTGTGTACTCTGCACTGCATGCCAGTGGCCAGTGATGTGATAGTCAGCGCGAGAGGGGAGCGTGGCCTGCTCGCGGCGTGACACGGGGCAGAGGAGAAGAGGAGGAGTGAAAGAGAGGGTTGGAAGTCCAGCAAGGGGGCGTGGTGGGGGGAGGGGGGCGTGGTCGTGGACTGACCTGTCTGCATAGAGTGCGAGCGTCTTGATAGACTTCTAAACTGTTTTACTTTCATTTACATGTGTAGTGTGACAATACAAACTTTATTTTCAACTTTTTTGCTTTGTGTTCTTTTTTGGATGTGAAGCTGTAGTGGTAAATACATATGTTTTTGATCGTGCAAAAAAATCTATCCAAATCTAAATGCCTAAATATTTTTTTATTATCAAAATTAAAACAAAAGAAGCCCAGATTCAAAATCTTCATTCAATTTCCTTCAAAAATCATATATATTTCATTGTTATATCTTTTGTAGTTTCTGAGCTAGAATTTTTTGTTAATTATTACCCCCAAATCATTAGATTTCCCTGGCACTGGGAAAGCCTTTGTTTGTAACATTTTCAAGCAGTGAATGGGTTAATACAGTGGAATGCATCATTAGTCATCTTTTTTCATCACGCTGATCTCTCATCCGTAAATTCTGGAGAAAAAGGTTGTAATTCCAACTGTTCTTTCAGATTCCTAACAACATTTAAACTGCTCTGCAAGCTTTCAACTAATGTTGATGAAAATGAAAATACATGAAATTAAAGAAAGAACCTTGCAAGCCCACACTCCTTGTTGCGATGCCATTTGCCATAGCCCGTTCTGCTCTGGTGCTCATGCGTGATGGAACCTGGCGCAAACGGTCTCTGCTCTCCTCCACAACTTCTTCCTCTTTTGGCTTGAATGCCCCTCGTTTCTGCCTGAAATTCATTTGTTAAAAAAAAAATATCATAAGCTGGTATGTACCCTCTGTGAGACAGACAGAGACAGACAGACAGACAGACCGATAGGTAAGACAGATTGAAATAGGGAAACACAGAGACAGAGATGATGGCTGTGAGATGACTGGAATTATTTGACAGACAACAGAATCCTAATCAACCGCCACGGTTAAGTGGTTAGCCTCGCAGACTCCTGGCTAAAATGTCACGGGTCTGATTCCCATAAGAGCCATTAATTTGTGGGATTTTTCTTCCCTGCATGGCTCCCACCTAGGTTGAATTTGCTTTGGGCTCAACTGCAAAGGCTGGGACCACACAGCTGGGTTTCATCCTCTTACTAAATGGCTCTCTGACAGTGTTGCTCAAATAGCCCTACTAAAACAGAAATGTCTGTATCTCTCAGGCATGGTTGATGCTCAGATATATTATGAAAGTAAACGAAGAGTACAGCCCCGTCATGCAGTCTCAGGCTAAAATGAAAATTCACAGCATTATCTTCAGCATCCTTATCTTCATCACTCAGCATAAAAAAAGTCTGAAATGGTGTGGCCCTTTATGCCCTACTCTCAAGGTGAGCTCAGTTTTGATTTCTTCTTCCACATCTATGCCCCTGGTGAGGATCTGTGGGGTTGCACACTCCAAGTTCGCCATGTATCTTGCCGTAACTCCCCACCCTAACCATTCTGTAGAGTGCAAAGATGCAAGTAAGTCCTGGGTAGACCAAAAGGACAGGACTGGATGAAGCACTTGTCTACCCCAAAGTGATTGTCTCAGCACAAGAGCTGGAAACATTCCCCACAGGTTAAGAGTCTGCCGTGGTATCCCTAAAACAGAGCTACACAACAATAATGGTCATGACAGATGGTCCCCAAACCTGGCTCTACAAGTGAACACTTACTGTTTGTATGGGCGGTTACTATGAGGTGTCATATCAATATCAAATCAGAATTAAGCACGAGAGACCTTCAAAATTAACCTGGCAGCATTGCAGGTCTCCTCTTGCTGGAGATTGGATGAAAAAAACACACACACACACACACAGCAAGAAAATGATAAACACAGTGAACAAGTTCATGTATCAGTAAATACTGATTTATGTTGTTTACATTGCTTTTACTTACTCTTCACACGTTTTACATTCACAGCTACAGTTGTCAATGCCGAAGAAGCTTTCACCATAGCTGAGGAGAATTTCATCTCCAGGAGCAATGTCACGAATCACTTGCAGATAGGCTGTGTTGCCGACAGGTCTGAACTGCACACATAAATCAGAAAACATTTCATTCACTATATACATACCAACCTAAATCAACTAGCCATATAAAAAAATTATAATTCTCCCCGCAATGACTTTTGACTGTTTTTGTGGTTTTTTTTCCATGTTTCAAAATCAAAATAAGTAACATCTACCTTCATGTTGTATGTAAATTAAGAGCACCCAACTTGCTGCTTTCTTGTTGATATCTGATTCCTATTTTCATCTGCTTTATTAACTTATTTCCCGGAAAGTTTTATTTACATCATTACTTTGGAAGTTTAAAGTTAAAAACCAAGAGATAATGAAAAATGCTGTCTGTAACAGGCTAAGTGCAAGTAAGAAACCCGAATGAGTGGCATGCAAAACCACAGCACAGAACTTGTTGGTTGTATCTTGATTCCAATAATAACAGACTTTTGTGCTTCACTGTGGATTCAGAAATGCTTCTGCATGGCCTGTCCCAGTAGGTAAAGTCAAGGACACTGAAACTCTGTAGATGACACTTGGAATAAGGCAACTTCAGCTGCTTTTTGACCTCACCGGACAGATACCTTGCAGGTGACAGCCCTCCATTAGACATGGTCTTGCATTATTACCATCAAGTTTTAATTGTCCATGAAGATGACTTTGTCCAATACCCATTGAAACAATTAAGACATGAAAATGTTTCAAACAATGTACGTTCATTCAACAGCAATACTTTGTTAATAAACATCTCTCCAACGCCTCTCTGTTTGTGGTTTGTTTGGATGGTAACTATCACTGCTTATAAATCATACCATGTACACAACTGAACAGAAACACAAGAAATCTAACAAGAAACCCCTGCAAACCACATCAGCTACCAAGCAACCCCCAACAGCACTCACAGGACAAAGCCAATCCCCCCAGTCTTACCAGGCAGTTGGGTTTGCAGTCATGGTTCATGTATGCGGCAGGCCCTAGCCACAGCTGTGACTTCTTCTTGCGATTGGACCACATGACGCTGAAGTCGTTCTGCCCGCACACCAGCAGCTCCTTCTCCTGCTGTGGGGTCAGCTCCCCAATGCAGCCCACCAGCATGGAAATGAATTCGTTCTTCCTCCTGCCCACCAAGCCACAGACACAACACTTCCACTTTCTCCACATGGCAAATGGCAGGCATGTTGTGTTGTTTTGTATTCTTCCTGACACCTCACAAACAACATTATGTCGATGTGAGGTGGAAAACGTTACATAACAAAACAGTTCCTACAACAAAAGCTTAGGATATCATTTTCCAAAATTCAGAAGTGTTCATCATCATGAGACTCAGTTGTCAACAATACTCTTCTGATGGAACAATTACATGTTAAAACAAACAAACAAACACTGTTCTGCAAAGTACAATTACTGAAATACAAACTTTTCACCAAACTAAACTATCTAATGTAAACTGAAATTTGTCTGAGTAACGCCAGAGCTTTAATGCACTAGAAATTTATATTTTGCATCCGCTTTTTTCTTCTTTTTTTAAATGCATGCATATTTTCTTTTTCCTGAACATAACAACAGATCTTCCCAATACTGTACATCCAGCACAACGAGATAACTACTACTCCATGCTATATTGCTCAAAGACAGTGACCTATTTCATTCCCACACAGGTTATCTGGGAAGCCTTTGAGCATTAAGATCCACCATCTGAAGACTGATATCACTGCTGTTGCAGAAGAAACTGCTGTTTTGCAAAGTGCCTTTATTAAGTTTCAAATTATTAATTTTCATCTTGCATTGAGTGTGACTATCACTTACAGTAACAGCTGACCATCCCTTCAATACTAGATGCAAGTCGATCTGTAAGGACAGCTCTGACAGCTGCACAGACTACACTTGCTTGAAACTTAATCTGTGGCAGTGTATGAGACAATCAAAGCTGCACAGACTACACTTGCTTGAAACTTCTGTGGCAGTGTATGAGACAATCAAAGCTACACAGACTACACTAACTTGAAACTTTTGTGGCAGTTTATGAGACAATCACAGCTGCACAGACTACTCTTGCTTGAAACTTCTGTGGCAGTGTACAAGACAATCAAGAAGCAGAGCACTATGGTTGAAAGTATGAACAGATTCTGCATTTATGAAAAGAAAATGAATGAGCACAATATTTCATTTTTAAACATCAAGAACACACACACAAACATACACATAACAAACTACACCCACTATGAGACTCTTTCTACAAACTTTGGGGTGATCTTAATCTTCAATTTTAATTTTAACAAAATAACCAACTTTCAAAAAAATCAATTCATTTCAGGCTCTTAATTGCACTGATAGTCACAGAAATGCTAAATAAAAACTTTGGCACTTTGAGAGTCAATAATACCCATGCTAGATCTGAACTTTCTAATACCATAGCCTTACTCCACTTATTGGTTGTCGATGACAAACTGTCAAAGTCAGAGAGGGAAAGAGAAAGACAGGAGACCAGTTGATAGGAACAGGATTCCATACCAGGCTTTGGTTGCCACTATTTTCCCCCCTTGGTTCTCCTCTGCTGAATATCGCTGGCAGGGTTTGATCTCAAAGCCTGCGTCTTTGTCAAACATTTTCAGGAAGCAGAAAATCTGAAAACACAAATAAACGTTTCAAGTCTGTGTCCAAACTACCGATCATTTTGTAGCACACAGGAACAAACTAATGTCACCTTTTACTGTCACAAGTAACGTGGTTAAAAACAGAAGCAAATGTAAGTAACCTCAGAGTTATTCATATGAAAAAAATCTTAAGTCAGGCGGCAGATGTAAAAAGGGATTATAAACAATGCAGGCAACATCTGCAACCTTGGCAAAAATTACTGAAACAAATTCCTTCTTGCCGTACCTATTCATCTAGTAGCGCTTGCAGATGTGTAGCACGCCGAAAAAGAAATCTCTAAATGAAAAAGTTCCAATCTTTTAGACATACCTTGAACTAACACATGCAATCACAAACAATGACAGACTTGTACAAACAAATAAATATCTATTCAGAACTGCATCTTGAACTTTAGTCACAAAGGACACACAGACACATAAACAAATCAGAGGATGCATGCGAAAATCACAAATAAAGTCATCAGCTTCAATTCAGCTTGATACACTGCATGGTAACTGTCATCACTGTATGACCTTGGAGCTTAAATGCACAATCTGGAGACTAAAAGATAACTGTGCGAAAATCTTTTCTTTTTCCATTCATTTTGTTCAGAATTACTTCCCTTTATAAAATTTTTTTTATTATTTTTTTTTAAAAACGTTCAGTGTTGTCCATGATTTTTGCATACAAAGATAAGTCACCCAAGTATAAAAAAATTGTGCAAAATGCGTAACATACTGCTGTTTCCTCCTTGTGTTGTGAGTGTTATTTGAAAACCACCTGTCACTTACATGCTGACGCATGAGATTCTGCTCCCGCTCTGTCCTGATCAGAGGACCAATACGACGTGGATCACTACTGAGCAGTCTGCTGTGGGCCTTCTCATAGTCCTGGTCCGCCATGAAATCCTCTACAATCTTCTTCAGCTCACTCTGGTTGGATAACGGCCGAAACCTGAAACAGAAAAAATAGGCTGGTAATTACTGAATATAGTAATAAAACCAGTGTTTTTGGACTTGAACAACTTGTTCAATTAAAAACGAGAGAGAAAGAGAAAGAAAGAAAGAAAGACAGAGAGAGTGTGTGTGAGAGAGAGAGAAATTAAAGATATCAGAAAGCTACAGCCTAAAAAAGAAAGAAAAAAAGAAATTAACAATCTGACTTTGAGAAAGTTACAGTCTAACTCTATGCAGAGATACTACTTAGATGTACTCTTACATTTTACTATTTTACCAATAGTTTAAACTGATATGATATGAAACAGAGAGGAGCATGGATACATTTTCACAGTTCCACTCATACCAAAACCACAGCTGAAAATATATTTTCATGGATTGAAAAAGAGATTTTTAGATGAGGGAAAGAAAGAGGTTCTTTATGGGATACAAAATGACAAGTGGAAATTCAGGGGACGGCGGAGAGACTGGCGAGCAATAAAGTGGGAGGGGGAGAGATGAATGGTACCATGAAAACCAGTTATGCTGAAAATACAGATGTTTGCGGTGGAGCTATCAACAGAACGCTGTCAATGGACAGGCTGCTGAGACAAGCACAGGTACTGCATTCAACGCACAACATCTGAAGGATTTACTGGCATCTTCAAAATGGTCTGCCCACACTCTCACACCTGATTCAAGTTTATTAACTTATAAATAATTATACCGAAAACAGTACCAAATATTATAAGCTTTGTATATTCCAGCATCAAACTAAAACAAAAAAGTAAAACAAGATTTAAAAAACCAGCATAATTTTTCAATTTGGAGGGGCGAGAGAGTGGGAAGGAGCAGGAGTGCATGGAGGGGGAGGGAAGCATATGAATGTGAAAGACAGAATGGGATGGGAGGAGGGTGGACAGATGTGAGAAGACAGGGTACAAGAGTCCTTCAGAATCTGAGGTCTAAGAGAAATGCCAACACCTGATCGTAAGGTATAAAACACATGATTTACCTTATGTTCATTTTATGGGTCTGGAAACCCATGTAGGGGTCAATGATGAGACCTGTGCATATATCATCGTAACGGCACAGCTCTTCCGGAGTCATACAGGTTGCTGGGGTAGCACGTCCTCCTCCTCCATTATATGCTGCTCTCTGTGGCGCCATTTTTGATCTGGACAGTTTCAACATATTACAATGGTTTTGAACATGGCTCTATGCAGAGTTTTCATACTGTTTTCCTATGTGTATACTTGGCTCCTGATTCACATACACTATGATACAGACATGCATATTTCACTCTTTATGACTCGAAACACACACACCCCCCCCCCCCCCCCCCTGAAATTGTCACTTTCACCTTGTATCACCCTTTATCATTATCACAGCTTGTGTGAACAACTTTTTGTTGATGTAGGGAGACATTAAAAATCTTCAAGCTGCTTGGGTTTCTTCCTTTCCAACCCCCACCCCTATCCCACTCTCATCCCCTGCCTTCAGGTTTCACAGTACCATGAAAGCAGATAATACACAGAAAATTTTCAGCCTGTATTTCCTGAAGCTAAAGAACTGGACCACTGGGCCACTGTCACTGTCAGAGCGCATATCCAGTCAGATGGATTCTTCATGATTTGTCAAAAATGGCAAATTGTTCTCTTGATTTATGGGTTGGACTCTCCACACCCACTGAAAGTTGTGGACTGTGTGGCTTTCCAAATATCCTTGCCTTTACTTCAACAAAGACAGCCCGGCTATGAGGTACCTCTTGCAAAATGGCAACACACTCACTTCCAAGTCAAGGAATAAGATAAGGAACCATTCTGCTTACAAAGAGTAAGGTAAGGTATGGTAATGTTGCTTATAGCCCAGCCGACCGCAAAGGGCCACATCAGGGCTGTCACCATGTTAAAATCAACTCACAAGTCTTCTTTTTAAAAAAATAAATAAAATAAAATAAAATAAAAATTTCACACATCTCTTTAAATTACATCTTCTACAAACGCACCAGTAACGTCGTTAAAAATCTTTCTTCCGTAAAATCTTAAATCAGATGAAAAATGTTAATCTCTCTCAAAACTCCAAAGATCACGTCAGGTGGGACATCTCTGAACAGGGTTTTCATGGACTCTGCTGTAAAGTGTTTATGTCTCACATCATACAAGTCCCAACAATCTAAAAGAATATGTTTCACTGTGAGTGGAACATGACATGGAATACACCACGGAGCTTCTTCACTCTTTAAAAGGTATGAATGGGTAAAATACGAATGGCCGGTGTGCAGCCGGCACAGAACTGTTTCTTCTTTACGACCACCAGACGTAGATGAGAGGAACTCCTTAAGGTTTGGACAGATCTGAAAGAGTTTGTTATCCATCTGTGTATTCCAATCCTCCTGCCAGAGGTCTCTGACATAATCGTCAATTTTGGGTTTCAGATCTGAACTGGGGATATATATGTTGGACAATTTCTCTGTTGTGGCATTCTTGGCCAAACAATCAACCATTTCATTCCCTCTGATGCCAACATGACCAGGAACCCAAGCCAGAATAATGTTGTAACCCTCCACTTTCAACTTGGTAAAAAGTTCAAAGAAGTGTAAAAGTTCTGGATGCTGAAGGCTGCGGCCAGCTATGGCCTCCAAAGCTGACAGTCAATCTGACAGAACCAGAAAAACCCTCTTCTTAGATTGTGAGATTATCCTCAGTGCCAGAACCAGAGCTGTAAGTTCAGCAGAGTAAGCAGAAGCATCTGAAGGAATATGTTCTAACAGTATTTGAAAAGGAGCACCAGGGCAATAGGCTGCACATGCCACTCCATCTACAGACTTGGAACCGTCAGTGAAAATTTTCTGATAGGATGGGAATTTTGAACAGAGGTCAGCATACAATGCCTTGTATGCCAGAGAGCTGGTAGACTCTTTGCGAAAAGCTGCAAGATCAAAACGAATCTCTGGTGTGAAAAAGGTCCACGGAGGCTCATCTGGAAACTTGGAAAAATCGGACACAACTCCTAGGTCTAGACCTGCATTCTGCGCATGAGGCTGCATACGAAGACCAAACGGTGGAATACAGTTAGGGTTGTTTTCGAATTTACTTTGGAATTAAGGGTCAAAGACACAGTCATAGGCAGGGTTTTCAGGTTCCGAGAACAGTCTGATATAGTAATTCAAAGATAGTTTCAGCCTGCAGTTGGACAGTGAGGGTTCACCTGCCTCTGCGTACAGGCTGTACACAGGGGTGGTGCGGAATGCTCCAAGACAGAGACAAAGCCCTTGATGGTGGATAGGGTCCAAGAGTTTGAGGTAAGACGGTCTTGCACAGCTGTACACAGCACAACCATAGTCCAGTTTGGAACGGACCAAGGCTCTGTAGAGGTGCAGCAAAGTTTTCTTATCAGCGCCCCAGTCAGTGTATGCTACGACCTGCAGAATATTCAGAGCCTTCTGGCAAGAGGTTTTGAGGTTTTTAATGTGGCTGAGAAAGTTGAGTTTTTGATCAAAAATAACCCCCCAAAATTTGGCTTCTTTTACAGCTGGAATGGTGGACTTGTCCAGACGAATTTCAGGATCAGCAAAGAATTGACGAAAATTGTGGAAATGGATTAACTGAGTTTTGGTACTTGAGAAGGTAAACCCGTTTTCCTCAGTCCACTGTTGGATCTTGTTGACACAAAGTTGGAGTCAACGCTGTACGCTGGCGTAAGAAGCTCCAACTGCATACAGCGCGAAGTGGTCAACAAACAGAGAGGACTCAGAGCCCTGGCTTACTGATTTCACAATGTCGTTGATTTTAATGCTGAAAAGGGCAGGAGAAAGGATGCTCCCTTGAGGTACACCCAATTCCTGCCCATGGATGTCAGAGAGTGTGGTGCCAACACGCACCTGGAACTGTCGATCAGCCAGAAAGTTTTGAATAAACAGAAGCAGGTGACCACGTAAAACCAAGTCTGTGCAGGTCCATAAGGATTCCTGACTTCCACGTGGTGTCATACGCTTTTTCTAGGTCAAAAAAGATAGCGACCACATGCTGCTTATTGACAAAGGCGTTGTGGATGGTGGTTTCCAGACGGACTAAATGGTCAACTGTCGAGTGGTACTTCCGGAACCCACACTGTTCACTGGCCAAAAGGCCATCGGTTTCCAGCTTCCACATCAGACGGGAGTTGACCATCTTTTCCATCAGCTTACAGAGGCAGCTGGTCAGAGCTATTGGACGATAGTTTGAAGGGTTGGTAAGGTCCTTTCCAGGCTTAGGAATTGGAATGATCAGGGCTTTCCGCCAGGAGGCGGAAAGCAGCCTGTGGTCCAGATATGGTTGTATACTTTAAGAAGGGTCTGGAGACAGCTTTCTGGAAAATGTTTCAAAACCTGATAATGAATATCATCCAGACCAGGGGCAGAACCATTGCAGGTTTGCAAAGCTGATTTTAGTTCACTGATTGAAAAAGGAAGATTGTAGGCTTCAGAGATGTCTGATGTGAAATTGTATGAAGATTTCTCTCTGATTCGTTTGTTTCTTAAAAAGGCTGCAGATTTATTTGAAGATGAGGAGTTCTGTTGAATGGTGGAGGCCAGCAGATTGGCAACAGCTTGTTTGTCAGTTATCAGAGCATTGGCAAGTTTCAGGTGATGAATGGAGGGGTTGGTGTTCTTCCCTTTGATTTTTCTGATTATGTTCCAAACTTCTTTCTTTGAAGTTTTAGATGTCAGCCCGGAGCAGAAGTTTCTCCAAGACTGACGTTTACTGATTTTGAAAGTGTGTCTCGATCTGGCACGGAGTTTCTGATGGGCTCAAGCGTTGGGACCTGAAGGTCTTTGGTATACCTGAGGAGGGGTGGTCGCCACCGCAGTTTGCACAATGAGCCGGATCTGTACATGGCCCATCATGGGTTGCCTTGCAACAAACACCTCACACCTCCTCCCCAGAACAGCGATCTCTGACGTGTCCAAATTTCTGGCATTTGAAACATCGCATCGGAGACGGAACATATAGTTGGACACGGACATTCAAGTATCCTACCTTAATGATCGGAGGTAACAAAGGGTTGCAGAATGTCAGAAAGAGGGTGTTGGTGGGCACTCTTTCTGCACCTTTACGGACTGTCACCCTATGCACCTCTGTCACACCCTGGGATGCAAGTTCCGCCTTGATCTCTGCCTCTGAGACACCTCTAAGATCTGGGCATCGAATGACTCCCTTAGAGAATTCAGCTGTTTATGGGGAGTCACCCGGATCTCTCTGTCTACCAGCTTTGTAGCTTTCAGCAGCTGCTCTGATTGTTTCTTATTCTTGCACTGGATAAGAAAGGTACCATTTCAGAGTCGTTTTATGGACTGTGGGTCTCCTGCAATACCTTGGAAGCCCTTCTGTATTGCAAACAGGCTTAGTGCAGAAATTGGTTTGTCCTGCTCCGTACTTTCCATTATCAGCCAAGAGGACCAAAATCCTGATATCTTTCTTGTTTCTGTATGGAATCTGAGTCCACATCAGACTCCTGCGACAGCCTTCGTGAAATTAAATTGACTTTTCTTTTTGGGGGGGAGGATTTTTTGGTGAAGAAGCCATTTTTGTATGTGTGAAATTTCATCTCTCCCTTACCCACCCACCATGGAGTCCAGCTAAGGGGCCAGGGCCAAGAAGTCATGGTCTTGACCCCTTCCAGGCTTCAGGAGAGATATACAACAGACAGAAACCTACCAACCCTATCCCCCCTGATCATGCCCAACTCCCGGGAACAGACAGCTGAACACTGCAGGAGTTACCTTGGCCAGCCAGAGAACTGCCCGTCTGGACCCAGCCCCATGAAGGGGGAGCCAATTAATACACCCGGGCCAGAGTGTACCTCCAGTCTAGGAGAGGTCCGAGCCAAAGCGATGTGTTGAGGGCGCTGGCCCTCTCAATCACCAGGATCTCATTCCCCTCCGTCACAGGTTGCACCGCATGGCAAACGCGGCGGATCTTAAGAAGACCACAGAGAGAAAAAGAGTGTGGAAAAGAAGACTGGAAGGGGAGATGAAGATAGAAAAGAGCCAAATAAGAAAGGCAGAAAACAAGAAAAGGAGAAAGGCGGGTTACTATAAGTCAGGATCCTCACCCTTAGCCTATCTGACATGGGAGGCCCTACCAGGGGCATCAACTCCTTACCACGTTGTGCTTAGGCCAGACAGCAACTTGACTTTTCAGGCCTAGAAGCATTTTAAAATACTAGCCTATCTTCAAGTATTGATGCCCCCGCCAGCAAAGCCTAAGGGATCACGGGACTGCGCAAGCCCTCCGACCACGGCAAGGTTGCAACCCCCGGAGGGGCAGCTTACAAAGAGTCCCCATACATCTGAAGACTGACCTCAGTTCGCCATGAAGAAACTGATAGCTACCGCAGTGTTTATTTCAGTTTAAAGAATCACAAGGAGGAGGCAGCAAAGAGAGAGAGAAAAAAAAGAAAAACCAATGGAGGAAAAAAAACAAACCCAAAATAACAACTACAGTAATGCACTGCATTATGCAGCATGCTGATGTGAAAAATCATCCCATCAGCTGTAAATATGATTTCTGACTGCTATGAGATGACATTGAGATTTGTCTACATCTTCACAACACTCCATGAATAATCCAGCCACAGTTGAAAGCAAGCTACACATTTTTTCCCCCAAGAAAGAGTATCATTTTCTTTGTGGGAATAGCAAGAGAGTAATCTGATGCAGAGAGCTGCAACCTTCTCCCAAACTGAAAACAGAAAGTCGGGCCTGCTCAGAGATATGGACAGAGAGTTGATGGTCTTTGTTCCTCCTCCCATCCCCTCTGAATTTTCATATTTATAACAAGCTTCTAACACATGAAAAATACCTTACTTTGCAAAACACTGTTTTAGGAACATTCAAAAGTCTTACAACATTACTGTCTGACATCAGATGTTTATTGATCAGCAAAAATCTGCAATTCATACAGTTCAGCTGATCACCATGACAACACAAAGAAATTCAACTTAACCCGAAGAGTGCCTATAAGCCGTCAGCTGACGCCGAAGTAAAAATGCTTTCCCAGTGCCTATGGGCCGTCCACTGACGTCATGCATTTTTCTTGAATTTTCATTCGTTACTATTTCTATTAACGGACTTAAATAGAGTGTGCGTAGTAAGCCTTATATGTCTGTAGTATTAAAATGATATGCAAATGACCACACGTGAGGGGAAAGCCCATTTATTCTCATCACTGACTGGATGACCAGCCAGCACTTCGTCTCGCTTGCAAAGATGGTGGCGCAACCTTCGACAAGCGTAGTGACCAAATCAACGTATTTACACAGCTGAGCAGGCTCTGCTAATCATTTTTGACAAAGACAATAATCTTTTATTCAACGACTTACTCGAGCATGAAGGTGAGATGATGATTGTGATGGAATTGCTGACCGTATTCGTCAGTTATTGTGTCGGGCTGTGTGACCTCGGTGTGTGTTCAGCTGACTGGTTTGCCCGTCGAACGAGCTCGCCTAGTGTGTACTCTGCACTGCGTGCCAGTGGCCAGTGATGTGATAGTCAGCGCGAGAGGGGAGCGTGGCCTGCTTGCGGCATGACACGGGGCAGAGGGAAAGGTAGGAGAAGAGGAGGAGTGAAAGAGAGGGTTGAAGTCCAGCAAGGGGGCGTGGTGGGGGAGGGGGGCGTGGTCATGGACTGACCTGTCTGCATAGAGTGCGAGCGTCTTGATAGACTTCTAAACTGTTTTACTTTCATTTACATATGTAGTGTGACAATACAAACTTTATTTTCAACTTTTTTGCTTTGTGTTTTTTTTTTTTATGTGAAGCTGTAGTGGTAAATACATATGTTTTTGATCGTGCAAAAAAATCTATCCAAATCTAAATGCCTACATTTTTTTTAATTATCAAAATTAAAACAAAAGAAGCCCAGATTCAAAATCTTCATTCAATTTCCTTCAAAAATCATATATATTTCATTGTTATATCTTTTGTAGTTTCTGAGCTAGAATTTTTTGTTAATTATTACCCCCAAATCATTTGATTTCCCTGGCACTGGGAAAGCCTTTGTTTGTAACATTTTCAAGCAGTGAACGGGTTAAACTTTCAAGAATGCAGAGTACGCAAGATCAAGCTGTCGCAGCTTTCATGTCTCATCATTCTCAGGACTGAAACCATTTTTTTCTCGCTTGTTTCTCTTTCATAAAACAATTCACCATTAACCCATTTGCAGTTCCATTCATAAGGACATCAGGAGTAGTCAAAATCTATGCTGTTGCCGACAGTGTCTGACTGCTGAATCAGCATCATTGTGCTTTAAGTATAATAAGGCTAAAGCGAAACAGAAGAACTGGAATACCCATTACTTTCAAACAAACCCTCTGCAGTATGCAATTGGCGAATCTATTCACATTGCTGTTTTGGCGTGTGTTTTTTTTTACCCTGAGATTTTGGTTATACTCTGTCATAGCAGGGTCATAAAACTTTCATGTCTGACTTTTGCAAATGTTATTTTACAGGCAATTACCAGTTAACACAACTCTGGAAGGTAAAGGCCTGAGTAGTTTCCTTTGGATTAAGGCTTGCTTAGGCATAAAAATTCTATGTCCTGGGAGAAGTTAAAACTCTGGCACCTTACAGTTTACTGATGGGGAGCCAAAGTTTAAAATTAGCATGTAACCACCCAGTTGATCTGGTGCCTGGTACTGGCAGTTAATAAACGATTTAGTATTCTATTTTTGCGAACAATATTTTACTGCCAAGTACCAGTCAATGCGATCCCAGGAAGGTAATAGCCTCAGTAGCTTCATTTGGATTGAAGCTTTCACGAGGATTAAAAAAAAACACACACACACACACACAAAAAAAAACAACCAAACAAAAAAATCCTGGGTGAAGTTTAAACTCCTGGCTGGCATCTTATATTTGTCAATGGAGTCCCAGTGTCTAAACTTCAGCATGTCACCACTGAGCAAAATAAAAATAAATCTAATGCAGCAGCTTATGATGCTTAGTTGTAGCTGGCCAGCAGTAAACCGTTTCAAAACACATGGTACAGGTGGAAAGTTTTCATCTGTTTTCTAATGGGACAGTGAGAATGAGTCTGTCTGTGTTATCACTCAGCTTTGACTAGCCATACATTTCATAAACTGTACTTTGTAACTGTTGTATGACACAACACTCAACTACTTTTCAGACCCGGGGAATTCACAACTTCTTGTACGAATAGGAATGTAATTCCCAATGTATACATACCTTCTCAATGCAGCGCCAAATTTCTTGGAGGAAGTTTTGGACTTGACTTGATCGGGCTTGTTACCTTTTGACGGCATTGCGTATACAGTCCAAATTTCCACACTAGATCGAATGCTTTGGTCAAGCAACAGCTTCCATTCTGATCGTCTCTAGTTCAGTTGTCTGAGGGCTCTTGAACAAAGGAACAAAAATTGGCATTCTTATCTTGCCTTACACGCAATCATCTTTTAATCATCGTGTAAAATGAACACACGTGATCATATTTATTGCTCCGTGACACTAAAATAGAGACAAATTACAATGAGAAAGCATCAAATATGCCCATAAATGTCAATCAGGGGTGTGATGATACACATTTGTTTCCGTACCATCGATTCAAACGGGTTTTCAACAAAATAGACAGAGGCGTTATGTCCCTTACTATCGTTCACTCGACCTTTACAATTTGTTTCATGCAAATTTAGCTGGGCGTCCAGGAAGGACCCCCTTTGCAGAATGATTGAAAATATACATAAAGTGGATGAAAAACATTAATGTCGCTCTAAATGCACATAATAGGATAATCTATCGTTATTGCTGTTGTCACGCCTAGCTTGTTTTCATACAATAAGTGTACAAGTTTAGAATAATAAGAAGACAAATGGAGTGCACGTTCTAAATTTCCTTTGGTTGCTTTGACACCCAAAAGACGGACGACCAACTCGACCAAAACTAGGGGACAGATCTGATTGCCAAATGGCTCATAACGTAACAGACAGTTAGTCAATAAACAACTCTTGCCAAACTGATTGCTAAGCTAATAATGGATGTTTTCGTTTTAATGCAAACTAAGTATTATTACCTGAAGCTTCGGATCCTCGTTCGGTTCAGGGCCGCAATATGGCTGTCCTAGTTATTCGTATACCGCATACTAAAATAGTTCCTAATTGACAATTTCGAGTTGATAGCGCCAAGAAAATCTCCTTTTTCGCTTTTACATGAAGAGAAATTCTATTATCTATTGTAAGCAAATGATCCATATGCTGAAGCCTAAACTGAGTACTTGTAGAAAACGTTTAACACCGCGGATGAATTTTTCGAACATCATCAAAGCAAATAACTGGGCCTAAGAGCCATCGAGTGTCAAATAATACAACGCTTTTATGTCTACCCATGATTATAATTGAATCAAAAGTGACAAACCTGCCATTGTATGTTAGCTTCTAAAAGATCACATTAGTTATGTTACCGAAGTCGTCTCCAATGTTCCGAACCGAAAGAATTTTTACATGTAAAGGGGGGCGATGAAATTTTAAAAGATCATGTATCGAGAAGAGTTATTTCCCCAGGCCATAGACATTTTCACTGTTTCAATCCGTCGCAAGTATGCAAACAGACCTTCTAACTGTTTCTAGCAACACAACAGTATGGTTCTGTTTGGCCCGGAGAATGTAACTGATTAAGTTTTTCCTCTTCTTCTTCCTCTTCTTTTTTTTTTTTCATCCTTACCTTTGCAAGTGTTGCTTCGTTTTGTTTACATTGGGTCCCGGTTCAGTATTAGGGCCTGTCGGAATCGACTTGTCCTTCGAGCGAAAAGCGAAAAAAATAAATTAATTTAAAAAAACCACAGCGAATAGGCTGATTATTTGAATGCACTCTCACTCTCCTAAGTCATCTTCTTTTAGGAATCGGGTCTGGAATCATACGGAGAGCAATTTAGCTACTCATCAGGTTTGTAAATGCCCCACTTTATGACATGATAGATAATGAAAGGTCTTCGGTGATGAGCTCAGGGTTTAGTGACGCTTATTTGTCGTAGGCCAGCTCATATCCCTATGTCACCAAAGCTGTTCCACTCGTCGACAAGATGTTCGAAGGTGTTAATATTCTGTGCCCTTTTGACGTAAGCTAGTTACTTTCATTCCATAAAGGTGAAATTCTATTGGTAAATGAACATTTCTTTCTTTGGGTATGGCTATATTCAATGTCAGCACTGTTTCTTGTCACATCATCGCTTGATAATTTGAAGAAGTCAAGTATATTTGAGCCATAAGTACTCTTGAAAAATGTAAAGCTTTGAATGAGATCACTAATTCTTCTTGCTTTTAAGCGGGGTAATTTGGATTATTCATATTTTTATTATCTATATAGGAATAATTTTTCGGAATCCCTTATATTAAGTTTGTTGGCTTTTTTGTATAATTATTTTCTCAATCAATGCTACCTTTCTAAATATGGATACCAAATAGAAGGCTATTACCACATTCCACATGTGGCCTCACTAATCCTTTTAGCAGGTTCGGAAATGTGTCCCTGTCTGTGAAAGAAGAGGCAATCTTTATTATCATTCCTATCATTTTATTTGATATTTTTACTGCATTATAGATAAGGTGATCAAACTCCAATCCTTGTCAAACATGACATCTTAATCCCTTTCGTCTGTGCATTTTGTAATTGTAGTATTAAAGGATTCGTTTATCGTGATATTTTCCGGGATTTTCTTTCCCTGTTCGCATGGCTTTACATTTAGAAGCAAATAAGTTCCAGGTTTCTGAACATTTAACCAGAGAATCTAAACCTTGCTGGAAAGTTTTATAATGGCAGTATCTATTACATATTTTTGTGTTATCTGCGAACATTTTACAGGAAGTATTTATTGTTTGAGGCAAGTCTTTAACGAAAATTGTGAGAAGAATAGAGCCAAGTATTCCTCCCTGAGGTATTCCACCTATAACATCAGCATTCTCAGAGTAAGCATCTCCGACTCTGACTCTTTCCGTGTTTCAAGAACCTTCTTATCAAAGCTAATAAATGACCGGTATTTCCATAGTACTCTAGTTTGACAAGCAATATTTCATGGAGAACAGAGTCAAACATTGTTTTTTTTTAAATCAAGATAGATAGCATGAATATTCTTGCATGTGTGTAACATTTTTGTAAAACCTTTCAGCACATGCAGAAGTTGGGTGACACAAGATCTGTGCTGGCGGAAGCCATACTGGTAATCTGTATAGAGTATATGGTTGACCATACGATCAAAAACAAGATCTCTAGTTATTACTTCAAACGTTTGGCAAGTCACTGAAGTTAAGCTGACTGGTGATTTCCTAGGTCACTCCTTGTATTTATTTTTTTTTTTAATGCAGCTGTAACAGTTCCAGTCTGTCGGGCCAGTTACATACATATAATTATTCATTAAAAAGAACATTCGCAATAATTATTATTATTATTAATATTTACTTCAGGTGATGGTTTTTCTACATGCGCATCTGTGAAACAGCAGTTTATGTGTTGATTGTGATCGTCTAATGGATGAAGATGAAGATGATGTAGAAAACGTTGTCAGTTACATGATTGGGGCAGTTCTCTCCCCTACCAGTCAGATAGGTTCCCTCCGCATTGATACGTGGAGTCACTAAAGGCTGGGGCTGGGGCGGCTTTGCTGTCTTCCCGGGGAACACGATACCGGTAGCCGATGAGGTCACTCCAGAGATGTGTACACAGTAGTAGTAGTAGTAGTAGTAGTAGTAGTAGTAGTAGTTGTTGTTGTTGTTGTTGTTGTTGTTGTAGCAGCAGCAGCGGCAGTAGTAGTAGTAGTAGTTGTTGTTGTTGTACTACTAGTAGTAATAGTAGTAGTAGTAGTAGTGGTTATTGTCCCAGTGTGTGTGACTGTTTATGTTTACCATTTATTTCCCTGGTTTGCCTAGTTCTCATTCCCAAAACGACTAATTACAGTGTGATCCTAAATAGCTATGTTCTACCGTCGTAAATCTACATCATTTCTATATTTGCGAGCTACCGTGTGAAGAACTAACTTACGAGATGATTGAATGGGATTATTTATGTGTGCATAACAAAGGATTGAGACAAAGACTTAAGTGACGCAAGCAACTTATTGCAGGGTCCATAGGTCTGTATACCATTATACTTTCTGAAGGCAGGAAAACGAGACCCTAGGCGCGAGGCCCTATTGCTGTGCTGATTGCAAGGCTAGACCTCTCTCCGATTACCAGGCCGGCGGTATACATGTACCGAACTACGCACCCCTCTAAGAATTATAGTTTTATCTACTAAAATATTCAAATGGCAACTACAAGCAAACACATTTTGTACATTTGTTGAGTATTGAACGTTCAATAAAGGGTAGCTTACAGAATCACTTTTGACTTTTTTTTATATAAAAAAACCTGTGTGTGTGTGTGTGTGTGTGTGTGTGTGTGTGTGTGTGTGTGTGTGTGTGTGTGCGTGGTGCGCGCGCGCGCGCGCGCGCTGTGACATGCATATGTACGTGCGATCGCTAGTTCGCGAGTGTGCGTACATGTTGACTCGAATCATTTATACATTCGCCGTCTTGTTCCAAAGGAAGATTCAATTTTTAAACCGAAGTCTTGGAAGGAAATGAATAATCTGCCAAGCAGTTGTACTGTCTTATAGTTGTGTTTTTTTTTTTTTTTTTTTTTTTTTTGGTTTGTTTGTTTGTTTGTTTTTTGTTTTTGGTTGTTTGTTTGTTTGTTTTTTACTCATTTTTTCAAACATTGTCGATCTTTATTTCGTAAAATGAAAACTGGAAGTTCAAGTTCTGCGTATAGTGTTATGAAAAAGAAACAAACAAACAAAAACAAACGACCAAACAAACAAGCATTTACAACGCAGTGGTAAAACCGTTTGATTAGGAAACTGACTTGTTGCCTTACCATTTCAGGCGATGCATGTAATTCACCAGGCACACTAAGTCAATTACCTAACAATTCAGACAGTCACGGACAGGCTGAAACTGACACCAGATGTTACTAGGCCTAACATGGATTACTTGGCTGTAATTGAGGAAGTTGGTAATCCGATGCATGCTCATTTGCACAATTGTTATACAGTCTTTGTGAAAATGGAAAGGAAAAAAATGCGATTTTAATCAGTTGCTCCTCTCCTCTCCTCTCTCTCTCTCTCTCTCTCTCTCTCTCTCTCTCTCTCTCTCTCTCTCTCTCAATATGAATGCGATAAACCCTCTCACCATCACACACACACACACACACACCACACACACACACACACACACACACACACACACACACGCACGCACGCGCACACACACGCACACACACACAGCGCATCATGCACGCACGTCCGCCATGCCCCGCGCGCGCACCCCCACACACACAACACACACACACAACACACACACACAACACACCATACACACACACACACACACACATCGTGTCACAGATCTTAAGCACGATTTCACGAAGATAGTTTTCATTCGAGTTTGATGTCATCAACTCCTCTCTCATAAATGTTTACAGTTACACCGATCAAAGGAAAGTGCGAAAAGTCTCGCTGCAGATGTTTGATTCTATTTAAGATAGGCATTGTCCATTCACACCGTATGGTATAAAACACTGATCAACCAAAGTGAATGACTGGTGATATGCAAGCTGCCTCTTACTTACAAGATAATCGATTTGAAATATGTGAAAAGTCGAATGTATTTGAAAAGCAAATTAATAGGGCTTCTGTACTCAATTGAGGAAATAGAAAGAAATTTTTTTTCAAGAACTTACGACCGCACCACCAAACCAAATTTGAAATCCAAATGGAAAACCATCTTTAGACCTACGCATGACGAAAGTTTAAATATGCGGAATGACGAAGGTTGACATGGCTTAATGTTCTTGTATGAAGAAGGTTCAAATGGTCTTGAATGACGAAGGCTTAATGTCTTGAATGACGAAGGTTTATAAATGTGCTTGAATGACGAAGGCTAAAACGTGCTTAAATGAAGAAGATATATGTTGCAAAGAAGGACTGCAGCGGAAATCTAACATAACCTAAATAAATGTTAGCAACCGCTCCAGAACGTGGACAAACGAGTCAATAGAGAAAATGCGTTCGACCTCTTAGGTCTTCATCAGTGAAGACATAACGAATAAAACAATCGAAAATTCACTTCTTTGATCGCTCAGATCAGCTTCACATTCAGCACAGAAGAAGGTTGAACACGCGTTGTTCGTTTGTGACTCTTATGCACAGTTCTCTGACGGTTCGCTAATGATTATTAAGATTAAATGAAGAAGGTTTACGTGTGTTTGAATGATGAAAGTTTACATCTGCTAGAATGATGCAAGTTTACGTGTGCTCGAGTGATGAAGATTTGATGTGCATCAGTGAAGAAAGTCTACATGTCTTCTTGATGAAGGTGTCAATGCACTTCAATTACACATGTTGAAATGTACTTGAAATCAATGGTTTATACGTGCTTGAATGACACAAATTTGATGAGAAAACTTTAAATATGCTTGAATGTCGAAGGTTTAGATGTTCCTGAATAATGAATCCATACGTGCTTTAATGATATATGTTTAAATTTACTGTCTGATTGAAAGGACAAATTGTCTACAATGATGAAGGTAGAATGAGCCGAAGATAAGGGTTTGAATGTGTTTTACATGATGATTTGAATTTATTTGTCCGATTGAATGTTTAAGCATTTACAAAAAATGATGAAAGTTTAATCGTTCCTGAAAGATGAATATTTGAATGAGCTAGAATAACGAAGTTGCTTGAGTAGTGTGAATATCTTACAATGCTTGAATGATGAACCTTTAAAGGCGCTTCTCTGATTCTAGTGTTTAAATGAGCTTCAGTAACGAAGGTTTGACTGTGTGTCAATAATGACGATTTAAGCCTCATTTGAATTATCATTTTTCCAAACTATTTGTTAAGCTGATCACGAAATCCACGCTTGTCTACCATAAACTCTCTTCCAGCACAAACACATTCTCTCTCTCTCTCTCTCTCTCTCTCTCTCTCTCTCTCTCTCTCTCTCTCTCTCTCTCTCCGCGCGCGCGCACACGCACACACGAACAGACATCCACACATACAGAGAGAGAGAGAGAGAGAGAGAGAGAGGAGAGAGAGAGGAGAGGAGAGAGAGAGAGAGAGGGGAGAGAGAGAGAGGATGTTTAAACAAAAAACCAACACAGATCAATTGTGGAACAGTCATGCTTTTTACTGTTGTTGTTTTTTTTTTTTTTCTTTTTTTTTCTCTTTCGTGTGTGTGTGTGTGTGTGTGTGTGTGTGTGTGTGTGTGTGTGTGTGTGTGTGTGTGTGTGTGTGTGTGTTTGACAAAGACAGTGCATGCACATAAAGGACAAGAAAATGTGCGAACAAAGTGCAGACCAATACAGTTTTCAAAATCAGTGCACTTAAATGATATTCTGTTAGAGTAGGAAAAAAATGTTTATCTATTTCAAAAATAGGTTACGATTGAACAAGAGAGAGAGAGAGAGAGAGAGAGAGAGAGAGAGAGAGAGAGAGGTGATATCCAAACAAAATACCAACACAGATCAATTGTGGAACAGTTGTGCTTTTTACTGTTGTTGTTGTTTTGTTTTTTTATTTTTTTTTCTTTTGTGTGTGTGTGTGTGTGTGTGCTTTTTGACAAAGACAGTGCATGCACATAAAGGACAAGAAAATGTGCGAACAAAGTGCAGACCCAATACAATTTTCAAAATCAGTGCACTTAAATGATATTCTGTTAGAGTAGGAAAAAAATGTTTATCTATTTCAAAAATAGGTTACGATTGAACAAAACTCCACTCCAGTATTCTTAAAAATAGCGTTGAAATATAGTCTCCTTACTATTGTATCGAGGATTATGATTTAAAGTGAACACCTAGAACTGACAGGCTCCCAAGCTTTACTTCAGCTGCTATTATGACATACTAGATACAAAGTAAACCTTTAAAAAAAAATCAAAATTATTATCATATAGGTCCGCTTTTCACACAGAAAAGTTGCAAAAGTATTCAGATGTTACAATCGCCGTCGCTTAGATGAAATTCGGATAAGTGAGCCTCTGAATAAGTGAGGATTTGGGGGCACCAACTTTGTTTCAGTTAAACAGCGGCAACAGTACTCCTTTTTTTTTTTTTCAATGGAAACACAGCATGCCAAGTCCATTGAAACTGTTCTTAAGTCTACATAGCAATGCATTAATGTTTTTCTTGGTCTCTCACCGAACTGACTTTGTCATGTCATATGATGCAAACTTCATTGCCCCCCCCCCCCCCCCCCCCCCCCCCCCCTAGTTAAAAACAATATCCTGTTTTAAATGTATACTCATCTCAGATTGACCGTGCTTTCAGATAACAATTGGTAAGATTTTATTTTTGGTTGTTGTTTGTTTATATTTTGTTTAAAGTTGGCCATGGTCTATAACTGTAGATGATTTAATTATCATGTTAGGTAATATTTAAGGATATAAGCATATCTACTACTGGTTTTCTTCTTTTCGTGTAGTTTTATGGGCCTGTGTAATAGACGGAAGAACTTTAGGAAATATCTAATGGAAGATGTGCACTATCGTATTGCAGTGGAAAGACTGACAAAGTACCACTGGAGGTAGGACTTTATATCAAGATTTCTGAATTAGAAGTCCCCTGGAATCTAACCAGCTTATTTCCATCCGTCCTTACACAACACCTTTCAACGTCATCACTGTGTCTCAGACACACGCACGAGCAGCTGCCTCTGATGATGATCAAGTAGAGGAATGCTCCACTCGGCTCCACGACAGGGTTGATGAAAAGGACCTCCCAGTCATCCAAAAGACAGGAGTCCTCAAGTGGATGCTGATGCACTGAAAGACTGGAAAGATTTCTACGGATCCCTCTGCAATGCTGTAAACAGCGAGCGAGGACTATTACTACCGGAGTTCGACAGTTACAACATCACGGTGCTTTAACACTCTTGATGGGCACAGGGCATCACGACTCTGGATCTCACAAAGATCAGATGGACACATTGCCGACCTACAATCACAGCCAGGCCGATTCCATACTGGTGTGGGATCAGTTATGTTTCTTAGTTCTAATGGGGAGGCAGATACAGCAATAAGATAATTGATGACCGGAAAAACTGCAAGAATTGACAACATCGTTGCTGGACCTATAAAGCTTGGAGGAGAAGCTGCCACGGATGCTATTACCAAAATCTACAATAAAATCTGGCAGAGCATGGCCAGTATGTTGGACTCATAATCAACCTTGCCAAGAAAAATAACCTACGAGTGTCAAAGTAAGAGAACCACCTGTCTCATCAACCACACCTGCCAAGTGATGTTGAAAGTCATCTTAAACGGACTGAATCCACTGGCAGGTGAAACATTGCCAAAGAACAGGGTGCACTGCTCATAGGAAGGAGTAGGAAAGAACAGATTGTCAGACTACGAGTACTGTGCCAGAGATACACTGTACATGAAAAGGACATGTACCACGTGTCTGAAGACTTCAAGAACACAGTCAACAGGGTGTGGCTGGGAGCGCCGTGGGCCACAATCAGAAATCCAGCTTGGCCCAGGAGCTGACCCAGTTAACCAGGCAAAGGCATGCAACTGCCAGCAGTGGGCTGCTGGCTCCAGACACAAAGGGACATTGATTTTGAACATCATTTGGATTCTGTCAGGGTTATTCTTCGACACCTACATTCTTCAAGTTCTTCTTGGAACGTGTGGTGATGCAATGGCTGTTGGCGTTGAAAGAGAAATCGAAACAAACCTCGGAGTCACCGATGACATCGCCGAAGCGAAGAGGAACTCCCCAAAACTGCGGAGATACCCTCCATCACGTTCCAGCAATGCCTAAAACTGTAACTCATGATGAACAGCTCAAAGCTAAGTGATGGAAAGATCACAGTCAACTGACAGTTACTAGAGACTGCGAAACAGTTCAAATACCTTGACGTCATCGTCAGTCAAGATGACCGAAGATTGAAATACTAGTATGAGCTGCACCAACACCAATTGTACTGGCAACGCTGAAAAACCAGTCTGGAGAAACAGGAACATGCCACACCTCCAAGCTGAAGCTTTGGAGTTATGGGCGTGTACTTCTTTCATCATGGGAGCAAGAATTACCCTATTTGTTTGTTATTTACTGTTTATGTTTTCTGCCTTATTCAAGAGTTCTTTTATTTTATCCCAGTGTTGAGTAAAAAGGGGGGCACCTGAAAGCTAAAAACAAAATCTGAAGGCGTTAAATACCGCAATCGAAGAAAAAAATTTTGCTTACAAAAAAGGGCCCTTTTTTTATGACATATACAGTAAAAAAAGTGGGTTAACCCAAAGCGAAAAAAGAAAACATGAACCACCCCCGGATCTTTCTACCGTCGAAACATACCGTCTATGCACAGATCTCACAAAGCGATCTGCATGTTGTTTTAAGAGGAATCTTTCCAGGGGTGATTTGTTTTTTTAAGTGGTGGGTTGCCGTGGCAACTGATGAGAATGAAAATTTAAATGAGAACAATATGTTACTATAGTACTTTTGAAGCGCCCATCCCCCTGTTAAGACCAAGCTCTGGGGGCTTTTCAATCACGCTCTTTTTCACAAGGGCTGCCTACTGGGGAAAAGTCGACTAAACAGCTGCCTGCTGGCGCCACATCCCTCGTTCCCGCTCTTCGTCACTATCAGTCACTCAGCCAGTTTTAACTTCATTCTTTCGAATTTTCACCATGGTGCATGCTTGTTAAGTGTATTTTATCCAACTTTCAAATGGCCTTTTTTTCCCAAAAATTGGTGAGGGAGGTATATGCGTGCAGATGTTATGCATGCGTTTACACAGGAACTCGGTTTACAG
>CM065733.1:35420508-35457211 GCA_033310375.1 Conus canariensis | reverse complement strand
CCCCCCCCCCCCCCCCCCCCCCCCCCCCCCCTAGTTAAAAACAATATCCTGTTTTAAATGTATACTCATCTCAGATTGACCGTGCTTTCAGATAACAATTGGTAAGATTTTATTTTTGGTTGTTGTTTGTTTATTTTTGTTTAAAGTTGGCCATGGTCTATAACTGTAGATGATTTAATTATCATGTTAGGTAATATTTAAGGATATAAGCATATCTACTACTGGTTTTCTTCTTTTCGTGTAGTTTTATGGGCCTGTGTAATAGACGGAAGAACTTTAGGAAATATCTAATGGAAGATGTGCACTATCGTATTGCAGTGGAAAGACTGACAAAGTACCACTGGAGGTAGGACTTTATATCAAGATTTCTGAATTAGAAGTCCCCTGGAATCTAACCAGCTTATTTCCATCCGTCCTTACACAACACCTTTCAACGTCATCACTGTGTCTCAGACACACGCACGAGCACTGCCTCTGATGATGATCAAGTAGAGGAATGCTCCACTCGGCTCCACGACAGGGTTGATGAAAAGGACCTCCCAGTCATCCAAAAGACAGGAGTCCTCAAGTGGATGCTGATGCACTGAAAGACTGGAAAGATTTCTACGGATCCCTCTGCAATGCTGTAAACAGCGAGCGAGGACTATTACTACCGGAGTTCGACAGTTACAACATCACGGTGCTTTAACACTCTTGATGGGCACAGGGCATCACGACTCTGGATCTCACAAAGATCAGATGGACACATTGCCGACCTACAATCACAGCCAGGCCGATTCCATACTGGTGTGGGATCAGTTATGTTTCTTAGTTCTAATGGGGAGGCAGATACAGCAATAAGATAATTGATGACCGGAAAAACTGCAAGAATTGACAACATCGTTGCTGGACCTATAAAGCTTGGAGGAGAAGCTGCCACGGATGCTATTACCAAAATCTACAATAAAATCTGGCAGAGCATGGCCAGTATGTTGGACTCATAATCAACCTTGCCAAGAAAAATAACCTACGAGTGTCAAAGTAAGAGAACCACCTGTCTCATCAACCACACCTGCCAAGTGATGTTGAAAGTCATCTTAAACGGACTGAATCCACTGGCAGGTGAAACATTGCCAAAGAACAGGGTGCACTGCTCATAGGAAGGAGTAGGAAAGAACAGATTGTCAGACTACGAGTACTGTGCCAGAGATACACTGTACATGAAAAGGACATGTACCACGTGTCTGAAGACTTCAAGAACACAGTCAACAGGGTGTGGCTGGGAGCGCCGTGGGCCACAATCAGAAATCCAGCTTGGCCCAGGAGCTGACCCAGTTAACCAGGCAAAGGCATGCAACTGCCAGCAGTGGGCTGCTGGCTCCAGACACAAAGGGACATTGATTTTGAACATCATTTGGATTCTGTCAGGGTTATTCTTCGACACCTACATTCTTCAAGTTCTTCTTGGAACGTGTGGTGATGCAATGGCTGTTGGCGTTGAAAGAGAAATCGAAACAAACCTCGGAGTCACCGATGACATCGCCGAAGCGAAGAGGAACTCCCCAAACTGCGGAGATACCCTCCATCACGTTCCAGCAATGCCTAAAACTGTAACTCATGATGAACAGCTCAAAGCTAAGTGATGGAAAGATCACAGTCAACTGACAGTTACTAGAGACTGCGAAACAGTTCAAATACCTTGACGTCATCGTCAGTCAAGATGACCGAAGATTGAAATACTAGTATGAGCTGCACCAACACCAATTGTACTGGCAACGCTGAAAACCAGTCTGGAGAAACAGGAACATGCCACACCTCCAAGCTGAAGCTTTGGAGTTATGGGCGTGTACTTCTTTCATCATGGGAGCAAGAATTACCCTATTTGTTTGTTATTTACTGTTTACTGTTCTCTGCCTTATTCAAGATGTTCTTTTATTTCTATCCAGATGTTGAGTAAAGGGCGAGCATCCATGAAAGCTAAATCAAATCTGAAGCAGCAGTTAAATACCAGCAATCGACAGAAAACATTTTGCTTACAAAATGGCCGTTTGTTATGATCATATACAGTAAATAAAGTTGAGGTTAACCATAAGCGAATAAAGAAACATGAACACGCCAGGATCATTTCTACCGTCGAAGCATACCGTCTCATGCACAGATAACTCACCAGAAGCGTATCTGCATGTCTGTTTTAAGACGGAATCTTTCCAGGCTGTGATTTGTTTTTTTAATGTGGTAGGATTGACCGTGGCAACTGATGAGAATGAAATTCAAATGAGAATCAATATTGTTACTATAGTACTTATGAAGCGCCTATCCTCTGTTACAGACCAAGCTCTGGGCGCTTTACAATCCACGCTCTCATTTTCACAACGGGCTGCCTACTGGGAAGAGTCGACTAAACAGCTGCCTGCTGGCGCCACATCCAGTCGTTTCCCGCGTCATTCAGTCACTATCAGTCACTCAGCCAGTTTTTAACTTCATTCTTTCGAATTTTCACGCATGGTGCATGCTCTGTGTAACGTGTCATTCATACCAACTTTCAAACTGGCCTTCTCTTCCCAAAGTTGGTGATGGGAGTGTATATGCGTGCAAGATGTTATGCATGCGTTTACACACGGAATCTCGGTTTACAGTCTTATTCGATGGACTGAATGGTGTATGGGGTCCTAACTTGACATGCAAATAAGGAGAGCAGTGAGGAAATGCTGGCTGTTACTTTAACGGCCACCTTCTTATCCAAAATCATCGACATTTGTCAGTGCGTGTACGATGCTAGCAAAAAGAAAAAGAAAATCGTCAGCTACTTTTAGTTTTCACATTCCCAGAATTCGCTGCGGTTTGAGCTGTCTTGAAAATAAATTGATCACAGTCCAGTGACAAAGGCCGCCAGCATGCAAAGAACCATAACTTTTCGACAATGTGTGTCGCTTGCTTGTCTCTCTTTGTGGGTTTACCGATTCGGGTTTCCATTAGCCTCTGAGGAAATCACCATCATTGATATACACAAAATCTTACACAGAAAAAGGTGATCACGCCATGCAAAATGGACGGAAGGTCTGATTTCTGTTCGTATTCCATTGGAATATTAGAACAAAGTACACTAATAACATGATTAACATTAAAACTAATAGATCTATATACACGTAAGAATATCAACGATGAAAACAACAAACCGCAAAAGAACGAAGCCTTGAAAATAAAGTGAGAGGAGGTGGAGAAATAGTAAAAGAAAAAAAAAGTAAAGTTGAAAAAGAAAAAAAATTAGAAAAAGATGTTGGATATCAATATATAACGATCTCGGGCAACAATGAACACACGAGTCAGCTGAGAGAGAGAGCGAAAGACAGACGCTACGAAACTGGTGTCTTAACACCCATCGCTTTGAAGTCCTACATGCTTCTCATTATTTCTAAAATCGCTGAGAAACGTATACATGAAGACAATTAAAACGAAAGGCAATAGAAACTGGAATTGCACTCCATCTGTATCAGTACAGATAACGTCAACAATGATGATGACGGACGTTATAAACAAAAAAGAAGATTAAATTGATGATGATCCTGTCACTGACTAGAAGATAAAGCTTTTTAACACTGATAATATTTATTAACAATGCTGATAGCAAAGCGGAAAAAGTCCACATTTTGGCGAAAGACGATACAAGAGAAAGAGCAATGATCCTAATTCTGAGGAAGAACAGATGACAACACAATATCGAAATCAATAATGACGATAATATCAATTATCAACAAGTTCATGATCTCTTACCAAAAAAAAAAGATCACATATTGCTGACAGTATACAACAAACAATGATATATAACTATGATTAACATACTGCTGACAGTCAAAATAAAAACAATGACGACTCCTCCAGCCTATGGACATACAGAGATTCCCCTCTTTTCTGACAGTAAAGACTGTCTTGCCTGTACACATACAAATTCTTCTCACAGTGAACACGAAGATTCTCCTGCCTGTGGACATACAGATTCGTTTTACTGTGACAGCAAAATATTCCCCAGCCTGTAAACATACAGATTCCTCTTAATGTGAAAGTAAAGATTTCACTGTCTGTAGTCATACAGAATCTTCTCACTTTAAAAAGTGACAATACCCCTGCCTGTGAACATACAAAATCTTCTGACTTGAAAATAAAGATTTCCTCTGCCTGTGGATATACAGATTCCTCTAAATGTGAAAATATAGATACCTCAGCCTGCGAGCATAGATATTCTCAGAAGAGTGAAGTAAAGATTCTCCGGTGTAATAGATATGGAGATTCTTCTCCCTGTGATACTAAGGTTTGGTCATAAAGATTCTTCAGACAAAAAAAAAAAAAAAAAAATCTTAACTATTAACGTAAAGATTCTATGGACAATGGACTTAGTGATCCTCCTGATTTTGGAATCAGAGGAATCACTAAATCCATTTTCCTTTAATGAACAAGAGAATCCCTATAGCTTTATCTAAAAATATTTTGAGGTTGGAGATTTAAGATTTTTTTTTCTAAATGCAGAGATAAAGATTAACACAACAAACGAAAAAGAACAATACAATTTTGAAAAAAAAAAAGAAAAGAAAAACGTGAAACATGGGCAGAACATTAAATGATAACAGAAATGATTACAAAAAGAATAATTAAAGAAAAAGAAGAAGATAAAAAAGGCATAGAAGAGCGAAAAGATAGAAACATCAGAAGTGAAGCAAAAGAGATACAAGTTGTAGAAAAACACGGCGGAGGACACAACTAAAGGCAGAACTGGAAACCACGGAATAGTACTGATGAAGACTGACAAGATGGAGATTACACACGGGACGCAAAAAAAAAAAAAAAAAAAAGGGAAAAGGAACGAGAACAGAAATTTAGGTTAGAGAAAAAAAAAAAAAAAACGAACACGTGAAAGAAACTCTGAGTGTGGCTCTTACGGGGAGCTGAGCAGAGTGGGAGTCTTGATCGTGATAGAGTAGGGAGAAGAGAGAGAGAGAGAGAGAGAGAGAGGAGAGAGAGAGAGAGAGAGAGAGAGAAGGCGGGGGGGGGGGGGGGTCATGAAATGACGAGATTATTGCGAAAAAGACCAAAAAGGAAAGCAGACAAAATCATGTGCAAAATATAAGAAAAAAAAAAAAAACCTTAAAAAATGACAAGACACCACAGAAATGTGCGAAAAAAAAAGAAAAAAGAACACGAAATGGGCTGACGGTATCATACAAAAAAAAAGAAGATGAAGACGCCACAAAAAAGGATTTTAAAAAAAGGGGTAGCATACAAGTATATATAAATACATATGCTCAACAAATAAATAAATAGTGAGAAGGGGAGGAGAGAAACAAGTGCTGGCTTCCAACTCATCTGTCATTAACGCAATGACATGGTGAAGACGTACAGAGTTTTCAAAAAATAAAGAAAGGGGGGGGGGGGGGGGGGGGGGGGGGGGATGGGAGAAAGAAAGAAAATGGGAATCTAAAAAAAAAAAAAAAAAAAAAAAGCGGCGGCGTTAAAATATACGTGTTAAGCCCTGTGACACTAGCAGCCTATGGGAGGGGCCATCAAAGTGTGTTTTGAACACAGCATCATCTGTGCTGCTTGCCTGGAGTCGACTTTCGCTCCCTGTGTGGGACTCATCAGCGACGATAGATGGAAAGATATAGAGAGAGCAAGAGATAGATAGACAGACAGACAGATAAACAGACAGACAGACAGACAGATAGATAGATGGATAGATAAAAAATGGATGGATGTATGGACGGACGGAAGGACTTACAGATAGATAGAGAGAGAGAGGATGTGGAGACACAAGTTGAAGACCAACTACCCTTTTGGTCTCAATGTGTGGGATTAGTTGGTTTCACGTGAACAATCTGCCCTGGGAACTTTGCCCTTCGCTGAACCAAGACTTCACCCAGGCATCACTATTTATCATACAGTAATGGGGGGGGGGGGGGATTAATGACGTAAAAAACACACATTACGTCAAATAGTTTTGACGCCGACTTCCATGGTCAGCTGAGGAAGGTTTGCAAAAACCGAAAGCGCTTCTTTAAAATGCTTTGGGTGTTTGTTGTTTTTTTTATTTGAATTATAGATAGATAGATAGTTGGATAGATAGACAGATTGATAGACAGATAGATAGACAGACAGGTAGACAGACAGACAGATAGATGGATAGATAAACGGAGAGAGAGAATGAGAGAGAGAGAGGTAAGGTGATTTTGCTTATATCCCAGCCGACCGCAGAGGGCCATGTCAGGGCTGTGAAGGAGAGAGAGAGAGAGAGAGAGAGAGAACAGGAACGCAGAAAGACAGGTGTAATTTGAAGAAAAGACGGTTAAAACACACACACACACACACACACACACACACACACACACACACACACACACACACAAAGAAAATACGAAAAAAGGAAAGCAAACAATGTGGATGGGACTTCGTTGACCAAAACGAAGAAGGTAAGACCTGACAAAAGGAGAAATCGCGAACAAACAAACAATAAAAACAATAGGAACGACAGAGGTGAAAGCATGGGGACAAGGAAGATCAGGCGGGCAGAACAAAAAGAAGAACAACAAAAAACTAATTAGGCAGACAAGGAGGACATGACAGACAGGACATAAAAAGGACAGCTTTAACACTAAGGCAGACAAGGACATGACAGACAGGACATAAAAAGGACAGCTTTAACACTAAGGCAGACGAAGGAGGACATGACAGACAGGACATTAAAAAAGGACAGCTTTAACACTAAGGCGAACAAGGAGGACATGACAGACAGGACATTAAAAGGACAGCTTTAACACTAAGGCGGACAAGGAGGACATGACAGACAGGACATTAAAAAAAAGGACAGCTTTAACACTAAGGCGGACAGGAGGACATGACAGACAGGACATAAAAAGGACAGCTTTAACACTAAGGCAGACAATGAGGACATGACAGACAGGACATAAAAAGGACAGCTTTAACACTAAGGCAGACAAGGAGGACATGACAGACAGGACATAAAAAGGACAGCTTTAACACTAAGGCAGACAAGGACATGACAGACAGGACATAAAAAGGACAGCTTTAACACTAAGGCAGACAAGGAGGACATGACAGACAGGACATTAAAAAAGGACAGCTTTAACACTAAGGCAGACAAGGAGGACATGACAGACAGGACATAAAAAGGACAGCTTTAACACTAAGGCGGACAATGAGGACATGACAGAGAGGACATAAAAAGGACAGCTTTAACACTAAGGCAGACAAGGACATGACAGACAGGACATAAAAAGGACAACTTTAACACTAAGGCAGACAATGAGGACATGACAGACAGGACATTAAAAAAAGGACAGCTTTAACACTAAGGCAGACAATGAGGACATGACAGAGAGGACATAAAAAGGACAGCTTTAACACTAAGGCAGACAAGGACATGACAGACAGGACATAAAAAGGACAACTTTAACACTAAGGCAGACAATGAGGACATGACAGACAGGACATAAAAAGGACAACTTTAACACCAAGGCAGACAAGGAGGACATGACAGAGAGGACATAAAAAGGACAGTTTAACACTAAGGCAGACAAGGACATGACAGACAGGACATAAAAAAGGACAGCTTTAACACTGAGGCGGACAATGAGGACATGACAGAGAGGACATAAAAAGGACAGCTTTAACACTAAGGCGGACAAGGAGGACATGACAGAGAGGACATAAAAAGGACAGCTTTAACACTAAGGCAGACAAGGACATGACAGACAGGACATAAAAAGGACAGCTTTAACACTACGGCGGACAATGAGGACATGACAGACAGGACATTAAAAAAGGACAGCTTTAACACTAAGGCAGACAAGAAAAACGACTACCACTCACCGACCAAAAAAAAAAAAAGGGCAAGACAAACACAAAAAAAGCAAACAAGGAGAAAATGACAGAAAGGACAAAAAAGAAGAAAAATATATACAGAAAAAATACAGCGGGAAGGGCTGATCTCAACACAGGACAAGATAAGATAAGCGAGGGTCAAAAACAAGCCCACAAGCAGGACAAACAGAAAGGACAACAAGACACTAGGACCAAGAATAAGACAAACAAGGAGAACACAACTGAAAAATTAAATGAGTACAGGAACAAACAAAAAAAAATAATAATAATAAAGTAAAAATAAGGCGTAAAAGAAAGGTATGACAGATAGTGCAACATACAAAATAGTGCAACATACAAAATAGTGCAACATACAAAATTAGGACACGAAAGAGTTGACAGAAAGGACAAAAGAGAAAACCACCAACAAAATAAAAAAAAAAGAGAAATGAGACCGACAAAGAGGCTTTAGGAGAAAGGACAAAAAGAAGACATGATTCCAAATAAATCGAAAAAGCAGAATACGAAGGAAAGGACAAACACGATAGGACCAGAAACAAGGCAGACAGTTTTTTTAAAAGGACAGAAAGAAGACAGGAGAGAAAAAAAATACACACAAAATAAAACATTCTGAAAAGACAGACAAGAAGTCAGGAAATAAAAAAAAAGAACGTGAGGATAATAATAAGGCCAAAAAAAAAAGGAGTGTATTAAAGTCATGTGGGATGAAACAGGAGAACTAGTGACAGCAAGGATAAAGTAAAAGAAGGAAAAGGAGAATTGGATGAAAAGGAAGGCAGAACACGACAGAAAGGGGGGGGGGGGGAAGAGAGAAAGATATGGAAAGGAATATTGGATGAAAGTGGAAGGTACAGCACACGACAGATGGGACAAAAAGGAGAGAAGGGAAAGAAGTATGGGATGAACAAAAAAAAGGAAGAAGAAAACAACAACACCAGAACAGCCAACACAAAATTTACAAGACAGACGGTATAGAGCATTCGGGGCATCCTAACAACAATAAAAAAAATAAATAAATAAAAAAAAACCCACCAATATACAGAAACAGAACAACAGAGAACAATCGTGTAAGTTCATACAGACAACGCTCTGAATGAAGTCAGAGGATTAGAAATGACCGCCGTAAAATTGGCAGGCCTTACTCCAGCATCACCTTGAGAGAAAAAAAAAAATGCCAGTGTTGACAACGGGTGATCAGGAACGAGAGCGCGACAAAGAATGGCACCAACGATGATGAAATGGCCACAGGTATTATCATAACAACAGGTGCGATGAGAATGACGCTATGGGCACCACTGAACACCACAGAAGTGACTATAGACGGTAGCGCAGTGTCTCCTCCGGTGGGTGGTCTCATAACGATCCGATACCGAGCGCTCCCTGCCGACTGCTGGTCCTGAGGTTGTGACAGAATGAACCTCAGTGTGGCTGTGCATGGGGAGGGGAGTGGGGATGGGGCGGTGGAAGCTGGAAGGTGGGGTGAAGAAGTAACACCACCGCAGGCACAGAAGATAACAAGAACAAGGAACAAAGAAAGAAAGGAAGGAAGAAAGAATGAAAGAAAGAAGAGAAGAAAGAAAGAAAGAAAGAAGAAAGAAAGAAAGAAAGAACGAAAGAAAGAAAGAAAAAAAGAAAGAAAGAAAGAACGTAAAAAATAAAGAATGAAAGAAAGAAAGAAAGAACGTAAAAAAGAAAGAAAGAAAGAAAGAAAAACAATAAATGAAAGAATGAATGAATGAAAATCAAACTAATGATGAGCAGGTGGAGGGCATAGAATGACAGTGAGGCCGACCAATCATAGGCGGGACGACGGAAGAAGTGATGATTGTGCTGACTGCTGAAAATGAAAATGCTTACTGAAAGGATGTCATTACAATGACCGGTATCACGTGCCTATGTAACCGCCAACTCTCAGTTTTAATTGTTATGAATCGCAAGTTTGTGACGATGCTTTACACATAGTCATGCCAAATCATGAATTGCAAGAAAAAAGAATTAAAGTTACCAGATTTCCGACACATTTGCTTATTTTTTCAGTATTGTGACAGAGATACATGTTTGATAGATATGCAGTAAACTGAAAACTGTGAGCCAGAGTTTTATCAGAGATGCCAGAATCCGTTGTTAGAATGAGCAATGGAATGAGGAGAGGTACTAGATGATGATAATGAGGAGGAGGAGGAGGATGGTAAAGATGATGATGATGGTAATGAGGAGGAGGAGGAGGAGGAGGAGGAGGAGGAGGAGGAGGAAAAATGATAATGATAATGATGATGATGATGATGATGATTATGATGATGATGATGATGATGACTATGCATCTAGTTTAGAATGCTGGTAACCGACAGACAGAAGAAAATACCTCCGTTTTATTTTTTAACTGTTGCTTTCTTTTTTCTTTCTTTTTTTTTTTTTTTTTATGTCATCCGTACCCTAAACTATTAAAGAGATGACACTCTTGTTTTCATTTCCTGTTCTTCTCTAGTCCCTATTTTTCTATCTGTCGGTCTGTCTGTCTATCTGTCTTTATTCATTCCTTTCTTTCTTTCCGTTTTCTTTTTTCCTTTTTTTCCTTCTTTCTTTCTTTCGTTCTTTAATTCCTTTTTTTCTGTCTTTCTTTCTTTCGTTCTTTAATTCCTTTTTTTCCTTCTTTCTTTCTTTCGTTCTTTAATTCCTTTTTTTCCTTCTTTCTTTCTTTCGTTCTTTAATTCCTTTTTTTCCTTCTTTCTTTCTTTCGTTCTTTAATTCCTTTTTTTCTTCTTTCTTTCTTTCGTTCTTTAATTCCTTTTTTTCTTCTTTCTTTCTTTCGTTCTTTAATTCCTTTTTTTCCTTCTTTCTTTCTTTCGTTCTTTAATTCCTTTTTTTCTGTCTTTCTTTCTTTCGTTCTTTAATTCCTTTTTTTCTGTCTTTCTTTCTTTCGTTCTTTAATTCCTTTTTTTCTGTCTTTCTTTCTTTCGTTCTTTAATTCCTTTTTTTCTGTCTTTCTTTCTTTCGTTCTTTAATTCCTTTTTTTTCCTTCTTTCTTTCTTTCGTTCTTTAATTCCTTTTTTCCTTCTTTCTTTCTTTCGTTCTTTAATCCTTTTTTTCCTCTTTCTTTCTTTCGTTCTTTAATTCCTTTTTTTCTTCTTTCTTTCTTTCGTTCTTTAATTCCTTTTTTTCTGTCTTTCTTTCTTTCGTTCTTTAATTCCTTTTTTTCTGTCTTTCTTTCTTTCGTTCTTTAATTCCTTTTTTTCTGTCTTTCTTTCTTTCGTTCTTTAATTCCTTTTTTTCTGTCTTTCTTTCTTTGTTCTTTAATCCTTTTTTTCTGTCTTTCTTTCTTTCGTTCTTTAATTCCTTTTTTTCTGTCTTTCTTTCTTTCGTTCTTTAATTCCTTTTTGTCCTTCTTTCTTTCTTTCGTTCTTTAATTCCTTTTTTTCTGTCTTTCTTTCTTTCGTTCTTTAATTCCTTTTTTTCTGTCTTTCTTTCTTTCGTTCTTTAATTCCTTTTTTTCTGTCTTTCTTTCTTTTGTTCTTTAATTCCTTTTTTTCCTTCTTTCTTTCTTTCGTTCTTTAATTCCTTTTTTTCCTTCTTTCTTTCTTTCGTTCTTTAATTCCTTTTTTTCTGTCTTTCTTTCTTTCGTTCTTTAATTCCTTTTTTTCCTTCTTTCTTTCTTTCGTTCTTTAATTCCTTTTTTTCTGTCTTTCTATCTATCCATCTGATTTCGTATCACCATCGTCACTTAACAAGTAAAAAAAAAATCACCACATGTACATCTTCATCATCTTTTATCACGCTTGCATGATCCTAACAATCTAGTCAATATCGTTGACATCGTCAAGACCATTAAGGTCATCAACATCGTCGTCGTCATCATCATGATCGTCGCCGTTGTCGTCGTCGTCGTCGTTGATGTGGAGGTTATCCTAAGAGCTGTTCAGTGAGGACACAGGCTCTGGCTGTGTGCTCCGGGATGGGCGCTTCTCTCTCCCTCTCTCTGGACACGATGTTCGTGGCCTTTCCACGGTGACTGCATTCTGAAAAGGCCAAATGAGAAGATATTCATGGAGCGATCACACGCCCGCACGCAAGTACGTGCGAATGCATGCACAGGCACGCACGATCGCGCTCGAGCACGCACGCGCACGCGCGCGCGCGCGCGCGCGCGCACACACACACACACACACACACACACACACACACACACACACATACACGCACACACGAACACACAAACATACATGTATATATGTATACTCACACTCAAACAAACACACATTATCATTATAACACTTCACACACACACACACACACACACACACACACACACACACACACGCGCACACGCACACACGCATACACACATACAACATTATATATATATATATATATATTTATACACACATTCAAACAAGCACACATTACCATTATAACACTTCACACACACCGCCACACACACACACACACACACACACACCACACACACACACACACACACACACACACACACACACACGCACGCACGCACGCACACGCACACCACACACACACACACACACAACTCATCCAAACCCACAGCCCAGCCCACCACCTTACCATCGGCATGCAGCTCGTCGTCGTCAGACTCCCCACTGGAGTAGCGGGATCCTGCCGTGCCCAGGTTCTTCCTAGCCATGCCCTCCCTGTGGATCAGCCAGTAGGTGGTGAAGACCCCCTTGAAGAACATCATCAGCTCACGGTCTTTCTGCAAAGGACACAGTCATCACCATCCGTAAGACTGGGTGCACTGGGAGGATGAAGGCCGCTCATCAGGTGGATCTGGATACATTCTGGTTCCGAGTCCTACCTGTTAACATTTCTTCAAGAGCTGAAAGCTGGGGAAAAAAAAACGCTCAATCTAGCATCCGAACAATAAATAAAAAAAGAGTAATCCGGAAGGCAGTCGGGAAGGCGATACATGACGGGGGTAGGAGAGAGAGGAACTGGGGAGGATGGGGATGGGAGAGGGAAGGAACTGGAAAAATAAGGATGGATCTCCCTAAAGGTCATCCTAAATACCAAATCATCGGAAACAGGAGGTGACCCATCAGGAAACAAACAAGCGTAACGTAACGAAAAGCCGTCAAGGGAAGTTATGACAACAAGTTGTACAGAATCAAAAGAAATTATCAAGAATAATCAAAAGCGACAACAGACAAATAAAGAGGAGTCATCGGGAAGCCTCAGCTCCATTCGAAAGATAAGAAGGCGCAATCATCACCAGTAGTAGAATAGTTCAAAAGGAGTCAGCAAAAAAATATATACCAGAAAAAAGATAGAAGTGAAGGAATCGTCACGACCCTGAAAAAGGAGACATCATGGATTACAAGAAAAGAATTTTTTTTTTTTTTTTAAGGTCAATAGGGTTCACTAGGAAGACCACCAGTGATCATAGAAACAAATACCCTGATGTCTTCGGCTAAAAATCTGCCTGAAAGACAAAGAGAAATCTTCACGAAAGAACCAGCCACAAGACAGTAGAATAAGCTGACAGGCGATTGTAAACCCAACAAGAGTTGTTGTTTTTTTTTCTTCCGTAGAATTTTTTTTTTTTTTTAAACATTTTTTAATCACTTTGAATGAGATTACATAACAATTTACATGCTTACATATACACGTACACGAATACATATATACGCACAATGAGTAATTATATCAATACATTATTAAAACACATCACATTACGTCAAAATGTATGTATCCATACGCATGTACACATACACTTATATCTGCCACACATATACAAAAACAAACATAACGGCACAGACATTAGGAAAGATCAAACCTTAAAGGGATAGAGAGAGAGAGAGAGAGAGAGAGAGAGAGAGAGAGAGAGAGAGAGAGAGGGTGGATATCGGTTCGTTTTGCAGTTATTTTTACATTTGGATTCACGATTTTACTTTTTTGTTTTTCCCCTTCCTTCCCTTTTTCCCTTTTTTCTCTCCATGTTTTCCTTTTTTTTTTTTTTTTTTTTTTTTTTAGACCTACTGTTTACTGTTTCAGTGCGTATTTCTGAATAGCAATTCATATGGCATCCATATTTTATTAAAATCATCCGTTTTCCATGATAATCTGGCATTCTGTTGTTCTATTCTATGTCTTGAAGAAAAGTATCTTTCAAAGGTTACTATGTCAGGTATGGACTTTTCAAATTTACATTTAAAAAAAATATACATTTTACCCAGAAGTATCAATAAATCAAAAACATAGTCCGTAACTATATTATTTTCTATGCCAAATAATACTATGTTTTGAGTTATACTGATGTTTGTACATGTTGTACATTTTGTTTTCAATAATTGTTCAAGGTTTTTCCAGAAACGATTTGAGATGTTGCATGTCCAGAATATATGTTCAATACTGTCTTTGAATTCTCTACAGAAATCACAATTATAACTATTTGTAATATTCATTTCTTTCAATACAACATTTGTCCCGAGAATTCTATGTACAATACGCATCTGCAGCCATTTCAATTTGACATCTTGTATTTTATGCACTTTTTTAAATACCTCTTTCCACTGAATATCTATTCCTAACTTCTCAGTCCATTTTTGACAGGAATTGGGAGGTTTGTTGTCATTGATTAAGATGTCATAAAACAACCTCGTACCTTTAGATATAGAATATATTAGTTTCAATGCCCCAGGGATATCATGTGCGCAATTGTTTATTTCATTTATCTTTGTTTGTTTTATGTATTTCTTAATGGACATTTTACAGCCATTAAAAGCCAGAAAATGTATATTCATTCCAAATTTTCTATTAAATTCAGTATGTGTAAGGAAATTTCCGTTGTTATCAAGAAAATGTGCAACACAGTTGACACCTCTTTGGATCCAATTTTTATGCTTAATCATATTGTCTCCAATTTTAAATTTCTCATTATAAAACACTGGTTCTGAAAGTAATTCTGTTTGTGTTTTTGGTTTTACTAGATTGCAAAAATGACTGTATGCCACATAAATATGTTTCCAAAAGATGTTGTATGATTTTTATGTAAACCGTAGCTTGGGCCATATTTTTCGATTTCAGTAAGAAATGGATATAATTCCAATGCAACATTTTTCCATTTATGTTTCGTAGTTTTCAACCTTCTGATCCAACTGAGTTTCAGTGCAGCAATGTATGCTGTGATATCCGGTACATTTAGACCACCATATCTTACACCTTTCGTTACCGTATTTCTGCTAATTTTATCTTGTTTACCGTTCCAAATAAAACGAAAACACATTTTCTGGAGATTATTCACAAAATCATCTGGTGGGTTTGGAAGCAGGATCCAGAGGTGTATTAGTTTTGATAGTATTAAGGATTTTAATACAGCAACTCTTCCAAGAGGAGTTATATTTCTTTTTATCCAAATATTGAAAACAGCTTTTATTTCTGACATTTTTTCGGCATAATTAGCCTGATCACAATCTTTCATGTCATTTGTAAACCATATACCGAGTATTCTAAATTTTTCTGGATTCCAAATTTATATTAGATGTTGCATGTATTTTGTTTTTGAGTTCTTTTTACTTCCGAGCCAGATTGCTTGTGTTTTATTTTCATTCATAAACAGCCCTGAGAAATTTCCAAATCAACTGAATAGACTTTTCAAAGGATAATCTATCACCATTATTCATTAGCTGCGCATCATCAGCAAAATGAGATATTTTGTGTTCTTCATGGTTGATGTCAATGCCTTTTATATCTTTGTCTTCTCTGATCATAATGGCTAAAATCTCTACGCAGAGTATAAATAGATAAGGGGAAAGTGGGTCTCCTTGCCTACATCCTCGTTCTATTGGAAACCAATCAGCTACTTGGCCATTGACTATAACTGTTGATTTGATATCTGTGTAAAATGTTCGTATCCATTTACAAATACCCTCTCCAAAACCAAAGCATTCCAGAACTGTAAACAAAAATTGCCAATCCAAAGAATCAAAAGCTTTTTCAAAGTCTAAACAGAGCAAGAGACCAGGCCTTTGTGTTGTGTCAAGATAACAGATTAAGTCATAAATCAGTCTAATATTGTCTCCAAGATATCGGTTGGCTACAAATCCAGTCTGATCCTCATTGATTAATTTTTCAAGAGTTTTCTTAATCCTGTTTGCAATACACGATGCTCCGATCTTGTATAAGACATTTAATAATGAAATTGGTCTCCAGTTCTTTATGTGTTCTTTAGATTTTTCTGGTTTGGGAATGCAAGTAATAAGCCCTGTTTTTGTGTTGCTGAAAGTTCTCCGTCTTTGAACGATTGGTTTAGAGCGCGCACAACGAATGGTCCCATTTTTTTCCAAAAGAATTTATAAAATTCAGCTCCAAATCCATCCGTACCTGGACTCTTTCCATTTTTCATATGTTGTAATGCATAACCTGCTTCTTCTAAACTTATGTCCCCTTCTATAGAGTCCCTCTCTTTCTGTGATAATGTAGGATGCTTATTAACTAAATCATTTATTTCACATACATTTAAGCTTTGTTTTTTGTATAATTTACAGTAAAACTCATTTACTTCGGTTTTTATTCGCTCTGGTTCATCAAGCAAATCTCCGTTTTGATTTACTAGCTTTGTCATACTTTTGTTTACGAAGTGCCTTTTTTCCAAGTTACAAAATATTTTGTTACCTTTTCCCCTTCTGCTATCCATTTTGCCCTAGACCTTAGTATCACTCCTTGTATTTTTTTTTCTCTGATGAAACTAGCTCTTGGTTCGTTTCCTTTAACAATTTCATGTCTTCTTCTGTTTTGTTTTCCCTTTTTTCTAATTCTTCAATATTTTTAACTAGGTTTTCTTCTTTTTCAGTAGCTTTCTTTTTCCTCATAGTAGCATAAGCAATAGTTTTCGATCGAATTTTCATTAATAAAAAATCTATAAATAATTTATCAGACACGGTTAATTCAATTTCTGTCAAAGATGTATCGTTAATTGTAGTAGTATCATACTGGTCGGATGAATACTCACATATGACCTCGTCTATCAGTTTGTTTATTTCATCTACATATTGTTTGTCTCTCAATAGATCATAGTTAAATTTCCAAAAAGTATTTCGTTGCACAGTTTTCCCACTCTTTAATGTAAGTAAAATCATAGAATGATCGGATCGATATCCTGGAATGATATCCGAGTCTTCATAGTTCCATATAAGACTCTCTGAAATTAGAAAATAATCTAAACGGCTTTGTTTTAACGGAGAATTTCTTCGCCAAGTAAATCGTTTGACTTGCGGATTACTCTCCCTCCACACATCTGCGAGACTTAATTCTAATATCATATTTTCCACAGCATCTTTCGCCCTAGGGTTATTTATATTGTTGTAATTGTTGTAATCTAAATATGGATCAAGAACTAAATTCCAGTCACCAACTATTATGAAATCGTGACCGTAGTACTTTATTATTTTTTCTTTTAAATTAATATAAAAATCGGGATTGTCTACGTTCGGTCCATATAAATTTATTAACAGTATGTCTTTATCCATAGTTTTTAAAGATAATATAATGTAGTTACCATAAACATCCCTATCAATATTGCTGATTTTAAATTCAAAATTATTATTAAACAGCACAGCTACACCTCTTGCGTTGGATCTATAAGAGGCAAAAGTATTGGGATCATGTTATAACCCCATTCTGATGTCACATATTTTTCTAATTTGGGGGTAAAATGGGTGTCTTGCAAACAGTAAATGTTGTAGGACTTTTTCCTAAGATAGTGGAAAACATCCCTTCTTTTCTGAGAGTCTCCTAGCCCTGACAATTCAAAGATGATATCGTAATATTTGCCATGTTATCTTAAAAGAAGGATTATAACTTTTTGTATCGCACTGCCATATAACTGGAAAGGAATAGCCAGCTTCTTCACACAGTAATGTACACATTTGCTTTGGGAAATATCACAACAATACAAAGATGCAAAACAGCATGGTCATTAAAAATAATAAAACACCCAAACAAAATAGCATAAACATAATGATGACCAAATGAATCTTTTCCATGACAAACAGATTAAATTTCTGCAGCAAAAAAAAATTGCTCTATATAACACACTTAACAAACTTACAAACATAAAGTCACATCGAGAACACGACCCGAAACACATAAATGTTAGTAGACTCAATAACGATCGCTCACGAGCGAAATGTACAGCTTCTCTGCGTTACTGATAGTCACAGCAACGAATATGTCGAGAGTTAAGAAAGGTAGGTTAATTCCAACATCATTGACACCCAAAGTGGTATATGGGGGGGGGGGGGGGGGGGGGGGGGGGGAACCAACAAAACAAAACAAAAAACCCAATGCTATCCTACAAATGTTATGCCCTTCTTTCACCAACTCCAAAAGTTCAAACAATTTTTGCGTTTTTTGCAGGAGTGAGAAAAAGGCTATAGGAGAAATAATACATGTCATACACGGTGTGTGACAGCGTACATGTGTCTCCCGATAGGTGAGTGGAAGCAAATGAAAACAAACGTTTTCCCCCGATCCCCAACAAGAGTTTATCCCAGAGACTCGGAGCCACCAGGACGACAAAGAGAAGCTTTTGGAAAGACCAGGAAGGAAGGATTAAAAAAATGAAAAAGAACACTTTGTCACGAAGATCAGAATACCTCATCAGAAAGCGTAAGACGAGTCATCTGACCGTAAGGAAGACAAAGGAGCCTTTGGAAAGGCAGGGAGTACCATCAGAAACGCAACGAATGCCAATCATGGAAGTGGGAAGATCAGTTCAGTTCAGTGGTTTATTTAATGTTTTTTCATCGCCAGATGATATGAGACACTTATTTAATCACCGCGCGCCACACACACACACACACACACACACACACACACACACACACACACACACACACACACACACACAACCTCCACACTCAGCTTATCATCCGTGTTAGTACTTTCAAACCCACATCTGATATATGCATATTTACATAAGTACAATACCCTAGTGGTACACAAAACAGTTGATCTTTATTTAAAAAAAAAAAAAAATTGCAACGTGTGACTGCGAAATAACCACGGCAATTTCAGCAGCATATGAACCATATAAGACAGCATTGACATTATCAAAGTTATTCATCTCAATACCTTTTTCCTGATAGAGCGAGGTCAACACTGAGCATTCAAACAAAAGTGTGAAGAATCAGCCCAAAGGGGCCATCTGAACACAAAGAGGAGTGGCCGAGGAAAACGAAGACCAGTAACATACGAAGGAGCTAACAAGAAAGACCAAGTTAGAAACACAACAAAAAATATGTCAAGACAAAGGATGCTAAACTAAAGAGCTGTCCAGGAGATGGTTTAAAAAAAAAAAGAAAAGAAGTGACCATCTCAATGTACAAAATGAAGTCATCTGGCAGATAGAGAGGACGATCTGGAAAGGAAAGGCAAAGCCAATCAGACACACCCAAAACAAAAAATCAGGGAAAGAAAAGGCAAAGCCAATCACACACAAAACAAAAAATCAGAAGGATAAGAAGACGGCAAGGAAAAATTTGGACGGTAGTAAGGAACCATGAAGAGGATTGGGGAAAAGCCATTACGACGAAACAATATCACGAAGAAGAAGTGAAAACAAAATGAAACGAAAACTAAGGGGAACTCCACTACAGTGATAAGAGAAAGAGACAATGAGAAATAGCCTGCCACCAAAACATTCACAATTTTACCCTGGGGTTAGGAAATAGAAAATGACCTCATGTAACTCATAATGGCCATCGTCCTCATTGTCCTGAAGGACCAGGAGAGCACGGAATCACTCACCATGGCGTTTTCATCCTGTCTCTGTTCCATGACGAAGCCGCCAAGGGAGAGAAGAGCGTCATGCGTGGTCTGACTGATGTGAATGCGGCCCGCTGAAAAGTTAAACAGAGTGTTTTCCCTTTTGTGTTCTGTGCCAATGGTCAGTGCTCTCTCTCTCTCTCTCTCTCTCTCTCTCTCTCTCCCCTATTTATTCAGCAGGGGTGGCCATGGTCCCTTAGTGACGTCACTTCCCACCACTACGTCAACTGGAACTGCTGTTTATGTTACGCCTCCTCTTCTTTCACCTCGTGCTCCTCCTCCTTTTCCTTCTTTTATTACCACCACTACTACTTCTGTTACTTCAACTGCTGCTGTGCTTCATCATCTATTACAACTACCACTACTACTACTGCTGCTGCTGCTGCTGCTGCTGCTATCACAACTACTACCATTACTACTATAACAACTACTTCAACTGCTGCTGCTACTACTACTACTACTACTACTACTAGCAATTGCTGCTGCTACTGATACTACTACTACTACTAACACAATAATTACTACTACTACTACTACTACTGCTACTGCTACTACTACTACTACTACTACTACCATTTTAACTACAACTACTTCTGCCTCTATTGCTACCGCCACAACTACTACTACTGTTTGTTCCACTATTACTACCATCACCACTACTACCGCTACTACTGCTGCTGATGCTACATAACAACAAAACTACTACTACTACTACTGCTGCCACTACTATTACTATTACTACTACTGTGCTGCTGCTGCGCTGCTACTGCTGCTATTACTATGACTACCACCTCTCTTCCCCATCACCCCCCCCCCCCTCCCCGCCATTCCCCAACCACCCTATTTAACTCCCCTTTCTTGTCTCATATTGCCAACGCGAAAGACATGAAAAGAAAAAGATTCCTTCCTTCCCACAACATGCATGTCACTGGTGAAACGTAGAGCTGGACGAGGCGATCATCAGGTAGAATTTTCGGGCTGAAGTCTAGTACAGTGTTCTGCACTGCCTTTTTAGACAGATATTGAACAGACTGGAACACAGAGAGGAGAGACAGCGTGCCTTGACGTACTCCTATGGCTGTTTACTATAGACGAAGTCTGAGTTTGTGTAACGTATAAGAGAAGACGGGAGATGCATATCTACCTACGAAGAAGCAACAAATATATGAATTATGACGCAAAGAAAAAGAAACAAATGTACAGATAATGACACAAATCAGCCAACTCTTGCAACCTACAGCAGCACATACTCACGTTTTCCCAGAGACTCCATCTTGGCGGCCACGCTGACCGTCTCGCCGAACAAGCAGTAGCGGGGCATCTTGGAACCCACCACCCCCGCCACCACAGGACCTGCACACAACGCTTATTCCTGTGTCAGGGGCACAGAACTCTCCCATCAATGTGATCCATCTGCCCTCCACCCCCCCCCACCCCCACACACACACCCCCACCCTTTCTCCCTCCCCATGACCCCACTCACTGGGCCCATCCCCCACTCCCTTCCCCTCATACGCCCTCAATTCCTTGTCCACCATCCCTCCCCTATCATCGCCCCCTTCCCGACCCACCTACACCCGTCCCCCTCACACACACACACACACACACACACACACACACACACACACACACACACACACACACACGTTGTGCTCCCACTGTGTGATGATGGGTGGAAATACGGGTATAACAACCACGTGCTCATTAAACAAAGAATAAGAACACATTGTTGTTGAGTGGTTTTTCTTGTGTGCTTTTTGTTCGTTTCTTATTTACGCAGATTCTCATACTTCATATACTTACTTGCGGGAGAGAGAGAGAGAAGAGAGAGAGAGAGAGAGAGAGAGAGAGAGAGAGAGAGAGAGAGACAGAGACAGAGAGAGACAGCGAGACAGAGAAACAGAGAGAGACAGAGAGAGACAGAGACAGAGAGACACAGAGAGAGACGTACACACACACACACACACACACACACACACACACACACACACACACACACACACACACACGCACGCACGCACACACACACACACACACACACACAACACAACACACACACAACACAACACACACACACACACACACACACACACACACACACACACACACACATGCATAGACAGACGGACATACGGACAAAGTCAAACAGACAGACAAATAATCAGAGAAACAGACAGGCAAAGACAAAGAGAGACACAGACAGACAGACACACAGACAGAGACAAAGACAGAGGCAGACAGACAGAGAGACAGACAGAGACAGACAAACAGACAGACAGAGACAGACAGATAGACAGACAGAGAGACATAGACAGAGACAAAGACAGAGACAGGCAGGCAGGCAGGCAGACAGACAGCCATCATCGCGCTCGGCATGCTGTGTACAGACTGGCAGGAGACCTCACCGCTGTGACAGCCGATTCGCAGTTTGAACTTGGTGCCAGGCAGGTGCGGGATTTCCAGACGGCTGATGCTGTCCAAAAGGTCAAGGGTCATGGTGCCGATCTCGGCCGCGTGTCTCTTTCCGTTCTTCTTCGGTACTCCTGTTGCCGTGGTGACAAATTCATTTACACGCCGTCGACAGAATGGCAGCGCATGCGCAGAGAAGGTAAGTATTGGATTTTTAGATCTATTTGCTTGACCAATGAACCGAAGGAAAGATAAGTCTGTTTGCAATGACAAGACAGGCGTTATCTTTCCCTTTTGTTGTTGTTTTTTTGTTGTTGTTGTTGCTGCTGTTTTTTGTTGTTTTTTTGTTTTGTTTTGTTTGTTTGTTTGTTTTCTTTTTCTTCTGGAACAGGTCCATTGGACTGACAATGTAGCCCAGAACACACACACACACACACACACACACACACACACACACACACACACACACACACACACACAGCTGAATTAGACCTCATATTGTTTAGATTTCATATTTGTTTTTCATCTTTGTGTCTTTTGTTTATGATGTGTGTGTGTGTGTGCGCGTGCGTGCATACGTGCGTGCGTGCGTGCGTGCGTGCGTGCGTGCGTGTGTGTGTGTGTTAGAGTTTAACACAGAGGTCTGCCTGGGAAAGACTGACAATAGATCAACGAACACTGTGACCCAGCCTTTAGTATTGGTCATCCTCCCCATCTCCCCTCCTCTTTCACCTCACCCTTCACCCCCACAGTACCTGACACCACCATGTAGGCGTCCCCGATGGTCTCCACCTTATACACGTCATACAGGGCCAGCCGCTCGTCGAAACACAGGTACAGGGAGTTCAGCATCTCCACCACCTGAAACACACACACACACACACACACACACACACACACACACACACACACACACACACGCACAAATCGTTTTCATTCCTTAATTTTGTCTGGTAAAATGAAACACCAAGAAGGGCCTGGGGATTTGTTGAGAAGAACATCTTTCTCTAACACACCCATTGGACAATAAATGTTTTAGACAGTTTTTTTTACCAGTTCCCATTCAGTGGGCACACTGCAACGATGTTGTCAGGGAACACGTTCATGAACGTGCTGCAGTTAAGAACCTTACCTGGTGCCGGAAGAGCTCAGTGGTCGAGCGCCGGAATCGTAATCTTGGTGATCCTGGGGTTGCGGGTTCCAATCTCCGCCGGGCCGTTTCGGTACAGGGGGATTTTTCCCTCGGAGTTAACATTGGTTCTGACTCCATTTCTCAAATAGTCCTTCGAATGAGGCTATAAACCCAGGTTCCGTGTGTGAACGCACACGTAACATCTTGCAGACACGTAAAATCCTATCACCAACTTTCGGAAGAGAAGGCCAGTTTGGCCGTTGGTATGGATGACACGTTACACATAGCATGCACCTTCCCCGAAGTTGGAATGTGGATGCCTTAGTGGCGGGATAAAATACGGTCATACTCACAAAACTCCATTCCCTTTGTTGGGTAGATGGGATTAATTCTTGCCTGTCTATACAGGGAGTGTCCGCATGAGTATCAGTCTGCGTACGCAGATAAAAAAAGAATCTTTTCTCACTGTTATAAGATGTCGCAAGCAACTCAGGCACTGACACTGCTTCTCCGTGTCTCCATGTGTGAGACCATACTATAGGATACAGTGCAGCTGTGAGACCATTCTATGGGATACAGTGCAGGTGTGGGACCATACTATGGGATACGGTGCAGGTGTGAGACCATTCTATGGGATACAGTGCAGGGTGGACATCCCGAATACAGACCTAAAGAGTTCCCCTGAAGAAGGGTGGACATCCTGAATACAGACCTGAAGAGTTCCCCTGAAGAAGGATGGACATCCCGAATACAGACCTGAAGAGTTCCCCTGAAGAAGGGTGGACATCCCGAATACAGACCAGAAGAGTTCCCCTGAAGAAGGGTGGACATCCCGAATACAGACCTGAAGAGTCTCCCAAGAAGAGCAATGATCATCTCTCGATCTAATGCTACCTCACCATGTAGCTTCCTCCCTGAAGTTCTGAGCTGACAAGGACTGCACTGGTTATAATCATCGCCTGTGCCTTGTTGCGCATGACTGAAGTCTCAGAACTATGGAGGCTCCTGGTGATGATGATCCACGGGGGAAGGAGATCCTCACCTGAACAGGAGAGCTGCGGGCCGAGATCTGCGTGAAGCCCTGGATGTCCGAGAAGAAGATGGTGGACTCGGTGTAGGTCTCCGCGGTGACCACTTCGTTCCGCTTCAACTGGTCGGCCACCGACTTGGGCAGCATCTGGTACAGCAGGGTGTCCGTGCGCTTCTTCTCCTTGTTCAGCGCCTTGGTTCTGCGGCAGGTGAAGAGCATGAGAAGAACGTATCAGTCAAGAGCATGAGAAGAACGTATCAGTCAAGAGCATGAGAAGAACGTATCAGTCAAGAGCATGAGAAGAATGTATCAATAAAGAGCATGAGAAGAACGTATCAATAAAGAGCATGAGAAGAACGTATCAATCGAGAGCATGAGAAGAACTTATCCATCAAAAGAATAAGAAGAATTGATCAATCAAGAGTATGAGAAGACTGTATTAATCAAGAGTATGAGAAGACTGTATTAATCAAGAGTATGAGAAGACTGTATTAATCAAGAGTATGAGAAGACTGTATTAATCAAGAGCATGAGAAGAACTTATCAATGAAGAGCATGAGAAGAATGTATCAATTAAGAGCATGAGAAGAACTTATCAATGAAGACCATGAGAAGAATGTATCAATTAAGAGCATGAGAAGAACTTATCAATGAAGACCATGAGAGGAATGTATCAATTAAGAGCATGAGAAGAACTTATCAATGAAGACCATGAGAAGAATGTATCAGTCAAGAGCATGAGAAGAACTTATCAATGAAGACCATGAGAGGAATGTATCAGTCAAGAGCATGAGAAGAACTTATCAATGAAGACCATGAGAGGAATGTATCAGTCAAGAGCATGAGAAGAACCTATCAATGAAGACCATGAGAGGAATGTATCAGTCAAGAGCATGAGAAGAACTTATCAATGAAGACCATGAGAAGAATGTATCAGTCAAGAGCATGAGAAGAACTTATCAATGAAGACCATGAGAAGAATGTATCAGTCAAGAGCATGAGAAGAACTTATCAATGAAGACCATGAGAAGAATGTATCAATCAAGAGCTTGAGAAGAACTTATCAATGAAGACCATGAGAAGAATGTATCAGTCAAGAGCATGAGAAGAACTTATCAATGAAGACCATGAGAAGAATGTATCAATCAAGAGCATGAGAAGAACTGATCAATCAAGACATGAGAAGAATTTATCATTCACCAGAGAGTTGACAAATCCTAGGTTCAAACTGACAGCCTAACGAATGAGAAGACTGAAACAGATTTCAGAGTGACAGAAAACGGGCCGAAGTGTGAATAACACTCGAAACTGAGTGCGAAATAATGCTTATTTTACATACAATACGGGGGCCGGAATAGCTCAGTGGTAGAACGCCGGAATCGTAATGTTGGGATTGCGGGTTCGAATCTCTCCCGGGCCGTTTCGGTAGAGTGGGATTTTTCCCTCGGAGTTAACATTGGTTCTGACTCCATTTCCCATACAGTCCTTCGAATGAGACTATAAACCCAGGTCCCGTGTGTGAACGCACGCATAACATCTTGCACGCTCGTCAAATCCCATCACCAACTTTCGGAAGAGAAAGTCAGTTTGGCCGTTGGTATGGATGACACGTTACACATAGCATGCACCTTCCCCGAAGTTGGAGTATGGCTGCCTTAATGGCGGGATGAAAAAAACAGTAATACACACAAAACTCCACTCCTTATACAGGTGGTGTCCGCAAGAGTATCAGTCTGCGTACGCAGAAGAAGAAGAAGAAAACACAGTACAAGACAGGCGAGCGATTTTTTTGCAGTTTCAAAGCAAGATGACTGCAGGCAGAAACTGAAAGAAGAGCAATGAATGAAGAAACCAATCACAAAACACACACAGCACGTTTCGACCTATTGGGTCTTTTTCAGGCAGGACAAACCACATTCAAAACAACAGAAACAAAGGACAAAGAAAGTCGCTATTCTCTTCGATCTGTGCGCAGACTGGCATGGGTGAAAATCTAAACCACGGACTACAACTGAAGAGAAGAGGGAAGAATTTGAAGGAGAGAAAATTCGGATTAGACTGATGATATCATAATTTTAAGTAATGGTATCATAATTATGTAATAATGATAAAAGCAGTGGCAATTATAGCCATCATTATCATCAACATCATCGTCAGAAAGATAATTTGATAGTAATAACAATAAGAAGAAGAAGAATGATAATGATGATAGAAGAGAAGAAGAAGAAGAAGAAAGAAGAAGAAGAAGAAGAAGAAGAAGAAGATGGAGGTGAAGAAAGAGAAGAATTGTCATAATAATAGTCATTATCATTATCACCATCATCATCATCATCATCGTCATCATCATCATCATCGTCATCATCATCTCAAAAGTGGGAAAGATAGTCAGAAAAAATCTGAGAAATCTATAAATAGTATACTTCTATTTCTGCTTCAATACTACTACTACTACGACGACGACGACGACGACGACGACGACGACGACGACTACTACTACTACTACTACTACTACCACTACTACAACTACAACTATAACTACCACTACCACTACTACTACTACTACTACTACTACTACTACTACTACTTATTGCTGGTGCTGCTGCTGCTGCTGCTGCTGCAGCTGCTACTATAACTACAAGTTCTGCTGCTGCTGCTAATACTACTACGACGATGACGACTGCTACTACTACTACTGCTACTACTACTACTACTACTACTACTACTACTACTACTACTACTACTTCCACCCCACCACCACCATTACTACTACTGCTACTACTACTACGACGATGACGACGACTACTACTACTACTACTACTACTACTACTACTACTACTATACTACTACTACTACTACGGATAACAATGATAATGGTTATAAGAAAACGATAATGACAATGCCCGGAAATAGTAAGTGACCAGTTTGAACGAACAGGACTCCCACAATGGTTAATGATGGGAAAGCGAGGCGAGATACCTCCCCTCTCCCCACTACTTCTCTGTTCTCACTGAACATAGGTGACAGAGTCAGTGGCTGACCTGTCGGCCAGAGTGATGGAGTACTTCTGGATCTCGTTGGTCAGGGAGTAGACGGCGTAGATGATGACGGGGCAGAGGATGAAGACACAGACAAACACCACAGAGATGGCCACCATCTTCTGCAGGTTGCTCTGCTGCCTCTCTCCAACACCTGCCAACCACGACCACAGGTAAAACAGGTGTCAGTATGCAGAAAGAAGAGGAAAGTAGACAAACAGACAGATAGATAGATAGGTAGACAGACAGGCAGGCAGGCAGGCAGACAGACAGACAGACAGACAGGCAGAATCATTAATAGATAGATAGATAGATTAAATATATAAATAGATAGATAGATAGAGAGGTAGGTAGGTATTTGTAGATAGGTTGATTGGTTGGTTTGTTGGTTGGTTGGTTAGTTGGCTAGTTGGTTAATTTGATTGATTGATTGATTGATTGATTGATTGATTGATTGATTGATTGATTAATTTGATTGATTATTGATTGATTGATTGATTGATTGATTGATTATTTGATTGATTGGTTGATTGAATGAATGATTGGTTGATTGATTGATTGACTGATTCATTGATCGATAGACTGATTGATTGGTTGTTTGACGATGCTATTTAACATGAGTAATCACGTGTTGTGTTGATCTGTTGTGATCTGATTTCACCAGGTGATCACACACTGTACTGACCTGATCCGACCTGACCTCACCTAGATCTTCACACACTGTACTGACCTGATCCGACCTGACCTCACCTAGATCTTCACACACTGTACTGACCTGATCCGACCTGACCTGACCTAGATCTTCACACACTGTACTGACCTGATCCGACCTGACCTCGCCTAGATCTTCACACACTGTACTGACCTGATCCGACCTGACCTCACCTAGATCTTCACACACTGTACTGACCTGATCCGACCTGACCTCACCTAGATCTTCACACACTGTACTGACCTGATCCGACCTGACCTCACCTAGATCTTCACACACTGTACTGACCTGATCCGACCTGACCTCACCTAGATCTTCACACACTGTACTGACCTGATCCGACCTGACCTCATCTAGATCTTCACACACTGTACTGACCTGATCCGACCTGACCTCATCTAGATCTTCACACACTGTACTGACCTGATCCGACCTGACCTCACCTGGGTGATCACACACTGTACTGACCTGATCCGACCTGACCTCACCTGGGTGATCACACAATGTACTGACCTGATCCGACCTGACCTCACCTGGGTGATCACACACTGTACTGACCTGATCCGACCTGACTCATCTAGATCTTCACACACTGTACTGACCTGATCCGACCTGACCTCACCTGGGTGATCACACACTGTACTGACCTGATCCGACCTGACCTCACCTGGGTGATCACACACTGTTCTGACCTGATCCGAAGTGACCTCACCTGGATGATACACACTGTACTGACCTGACCAGACCTGACCTCACCTGGATGATCACACACTGTACTGACCTGACCCACCTGACCTCACCTGAGTGATTTCCACGCCAGTTCCTCTGGTCTCCAGCAGGAGGTCCATGTAGCGAGTCATGTTGTTGAACCAGAACTCCGCCGTCTTGAAGGACCCGATGCCTCCACGGTCGTTTCGGCGGATCTCCGCTCTCATGCGGCCCAGCACCACCAGCAGCATTCGTTGCCCTGCAGGAGATTGAAGGTTGTCTTCAGCCTCCACGACTTCTGTCCTACTGTTTTGTTCTGTTTTGTTCTGTTTTGTTTTGTTTTGATTTGTTTTGTTTCGTTGTTTTGTTTTGCTTTGTTTTTGTTTTGTTTTTGTCTTTGTCTTTGTTTTGTTCGTTTTGATTTCTTTCGTTTCGTTTTGTTTTTTTCGTTTCGTTTTGCTTTGTTTTGTTTTGTTTTGCTTTGCTTTCTTTGCTTTGTTTTTTGTTTTTATTTCGTTTCGTTTCGTTTCGTTTCGTTTCGTTTTTCGTTTCGTTTCGTTTCGTTTTCGTTTCGTTTTTTGTTTTTTTTGTTTTGTTTTGTTTTTGTTTTGTTTGTTTGTTTCGTTTCGTTCGTTTTGTTTTGTTTTGGCTTTACAGTGAAGTTCAGAAATGCTTTCAGTCCTTGATTCCACTGTCCCACTCTTTTACATAAAATATAATCATTGATGTCTCTGTCCTACTCTTTTTATAAAACATAATCATTGATGTTACTGCCTTGCTCTTTCACATGTAATGTTCAGAAATGCTAAATGCTTTCAGTCATTGATACCATTGTCCTACTCGTTTACATATAATGTTCAGAAATACCTTCAAGTGTAATGTTCAGAAGTGCGTTCCTGTACTTAACCACCGGCCACTTCTACTATAACGGTTCAGGAAATGCTTCGGTCATTATACCATATCTACTCTTCAGTGTAATGTTCAAAATGCTGTATCATTGTACTACTGTTCTACCCTTTCACGTAAATGTTCACACAACATGCATTTATCATCCTTACACTGTCCTATTCTTTACGTATAATGTTGGAATGCTTTCAGTCATTGAGTACCAGCCTTCTACTCTTTAAACATATAAAGTTCAAAAATGCTTACAGCCAAGTCAACACTTTTGTCCTGTTCTTTAATTAAAAGTGTATTTAATATAATACTGATAATCATACATTTAGTTTTTAGTCCCCACACTCTTTCTCTCTCCTCCACTCTCACGTGCTCTCTCTCTCTCCTGTCAGTCTCTACTCCCGAGTCATACACTCAGCACACCACACACACACACACACACACAACACACACACAAACACACACGACACACACACACACACAACACAAACACACACACAACACACCACACACACACTACACACACACACACACACACGAAACTACCACCACAACAACTAACACACAACAAACACACCAACCCACACACTTCAACACACACACACAACACACACACACACAGAGACAGCACAAACAACACACTCACTTATCCCAACTCACCCACTACACCACATCATCCACCATTTAGCAACATGCAGCACATTCTCCTCTTTTCCATTCGTCGTCCCTTACAAGATCCAACTCCAAACCTGTCTGTAACTTCTTTGCTGACCACCTATTCCCCCTTAACCCACCTCAATGTTCTTGTTGTAGAGGGCTGCACGTCGGAAGTATCTCCTGGCGGACGGAAGGTCTCAGTTGGCCACGTCCATGAACTGCCCGAGAACAACAAGGTAATGTAAAGGAGGAAGCGGCCCTCCATGTAGAAGATGGTGCCCAAGGATCCTCCAGAACCCTGTATTCCTTGGCATGACACTGCAAGCGGTGGGTGCTAGGAGGAATCGCACATTTTCAGTTCCAGTGTTAGTGACTCTCCCTTGAGCCACCAGGAGTCTTTTAGAGTTAAGCCTCTGGTAAAAAGGATGTTGAGGATTCGGTCCATTGAGCGCGTTTTAAAGCAACAGTATATCTAATCTACCTTGATATATAACCAAAGATCCAAACGTTTCAAAGTGAAATGACTGCATGGCGAAACTGAATAACATGAGAGAGAGAGACGGAGTGTGAGGAGAGGAGAGGAGGGAGGAGAGAGGAGAGGGAGAGGGAGAGAGAGAGAGAGAGAGAGAAAGAGAGAGGAGTCTGCTCTTGTGTAGTTTTTTTTCTTTTACGGGTGGGGGGGGGAGAGAGAGAATGAGAGAGAAAGAAGATGGATCTAAATCATGCTCTGATGCAACAATCAAACCAGAATTTTATTATTATCAAATTGATCTACCTCTTGATAGGCCACCAGGCTTCTCCATATAAACCCTGACTGGGCCTCAGTGATGGCGGAGTATAACCATGTGATGAAGACCCGGATGAGTGACGTGTACATCTCCAGCTCTTGCGTCACAGTCTGGTTGAGGGTGTCCAGTTCGTAGCGATGACGATTGAGGTAGGACAAGAACTTGTCCTTGGATTTGAACTCGGCTCGGGTCAAGGTCGGTCCTGTAAATTACAGACGCACCCACACAAGCACGCGCGCATGCGAAGAGAGAGAGAGAGAGAGAGAGAGAGAGAGAGAGAGAGAGAGGCGTTGTTTAAAACAATGAAAATTTTCACAATTGCTAGCGTGACTTTTGCGCCTTTAATGTTGCTTACGTCATCATCAAGTCATAATTTTTATTAATACATTAGGCTGCCGTCGTTACTGTGAGAAGATAGGCAACAAAACAGGTACAAATGCAAAAACGACTACTGTTACTAGTTCTGCTTGTGATGCTATTGATGGTGACCTCTTTATGCTTGAAATATCAATTTTGAAACATGTATGCATAGTTGAAAAAAAAAAAAAACGATTCGTTATGGATATGTACTTGTACATGTTTGCTTTCTGGAATGGTGAAGGCAGAAATAACAATTATTGCTAAATGCACTACAGCTATTTAAACAAGTGAGCGTGCGACTCACCGGAAGTCCAAAACGGAAGTTTTTCCAGCGCACGGTCCGTTTCCGGGTACCTTTGAAGTAGGAGACTCTTAGACCTTGACCTTCCCAGGTCACTGAGGTAAAGGGCGCTCATGTCACGTTCCTCTTGAAGAAAATGGATGACCTGAAGGAGATTTGTCCATTACACTGGTTAGCAGAATTTTTAGTGGTAAAAAATAGTGGATTGGTAAGTTGGAGCCTAAGTCAGGGATGTAGATGGGTAATTGGTATTTGGAGTTTGAAAAGGCTGGCTGGTTGTTTATCAGGTAGTTTCATAACTAGGCGTCGAATGTGTGTGTGTGTGTGTGTGTGTGTGGTGTGTGTGTGTGTGTGTGTGTGTGTGTGTGTGGTAAATGTACTCACGTGTGTGTTTGTGTGAGTGTGTGTGTGTGGTAAGTGTACTCATGTGTGTGTATGTTTGTTTGTGTGTGTGTGTGTGTGTGTGTGTGTGTGTGTGTGTGTGTGGTGTGGTGTGGAGAGAGAGAGCGTGTGGTGAGTGTACACGTGTGTGTGTGTGTGTGTGTGTGTGTGTGTGTGTGTGTGTGTGTGTGTGTGTGTGTGTGTGTGTGTGTGTGTGTGTGTGTGGTGTGTGGTGTGTGTGTGTGTGGCTGTGTGTGTGTGTGTGTGTGTGTGTGTGGTGTGTGTGTGTGTGTGGTGTGTAGTGTACTGTGTGTGTGTGTGTGTGTGTGTGTGTGTGTGTGTGTGTGTGTGTGTGTGTGTGTGTGTGTGTGTGTGTGTGTTGTGTGTGTGTGTGTGTGTGTGTGCGTTGTGTGTGTGTGTGTTGTGTTGTGTTGTGTTTTGTTTGTGTGTGTTGTGTGTGTGTGTGTGTGTGTGGTATGTGGACGAAGGAAAGAGGAAAGGTACCAAGACCTGCGCAGCCCCAGGGACGCACCTTGCCCAGTTCCACGCTGTAGAGCAGGATGTCCCGGATCTGGGAGGAGTTGATGTAGTTGGTGAAGGTGGTGAAGAACGTGTTGGCCGTCAGCCCCGTCAGCACCAGCACCGGAATCATCACGATCGACGTCATCTTCACCAGCTGCTTGCGCTTGCCCGAAGATGTTATAGGGTTCCCTGCACACAGAACAAGGCCACTGTGTCCATGTGACGGTCCTACCTGGCAAGAATGATGCCGAGACGTTCTTGATACCAGCAAACGGTTATACGGAAATTCTACGGAGAGACGTAAAGATTTTGAGGCGACGAGTGGGTAACCTGAAAATGGTTAAATTTTATGCAATGTAAACAAAATGTCTAATAACTATTCGGTTATAGGGGGCCGAAATAGCTCAGTGGTAGAGCGCTGGACTCGTAATCTCGGTGATCCTAGGATTGTGGGTTCGAGTCTCCGCCGGGGCGTTTCGATACAAGGGGATTTTTCCCTCGGAGTTAACTTTGGTTCTGACTCCATTTCCCATACAGTCCTTTGAATGAGACTATAAACCGAGGTTCCGTGTGTGAACGCACGCACAACATCTTGCACACACGTAAAGTCCCATCACCAACTTTCGGAAGAAAAGGCCAGTTTGGCCGTTGGTATGGATGACACGTTACACATAGCATGCACCCTGCGTGAGAAATGGAAAGAATGAAGGAAGTAAGGAAATTCAGTGAACGATATTGAACAATATTGACTGGATGACACGGAGAACTACTGAATGAAGCGCCAGCTGACAGCTCTTCAGTCGGCACTACCCAGGTAGGCAGTCTGTTGTGTTAACGAGTGTGGACTGTAAGGCGCTTAGAGCTTGGTCTCTAACCGAGGATAGACGCTATATAAGTATTCATAATAATAATGATAATTATAAAAGAATCTTCCCTAAGCTAGTATACACTATGAACATAGACACCGGGTTTATCCACTCCACTCACAGCTCCGCCCACCAGGGGTCTTCGGGGATTTAACAGCCCTCATGAACTCTCGGAACAGCTGCTTTTTGGGACAATCAAGATGTGTTCGACGTAGCTGCTTCTTCACATGAAGGAACAGGCCGATCACAAGGGTAGAACCCTGGAGAATACGGACGTAACGCCAGTTCTACTTCCACATCAACGAAAAGATGTTGAAGTCAAATACTACTCCTTTCAGGAGTGTTCAAGCTCTGGTGTTTCCACAAAAAAGGAAGAAAATGTAGGCAGAGTTGGGCAGAAGACCTCATGAGAAGTATCCTCACTCAGACAAATGTTTTCAGTCCTGAAGTTCTCACACTCGAAGGGTGCCGGGTTACCAGGTCATGACTCCCGGACGTCTGTCTGCTGTCAATTTACTTCTTTTTTTTCCCCCTGACACTGCGGCGCTTTGAACCCGCAAGTCTGGATGGTCGAGCTTCACGAAGCCAGATCGCCTCGTGACGTATGTCACGTGAGCTTTGGGGTTGCCCATGGATAATGGTCCGGAGAGGCACATATAAAACATCACGATAAAATACATTCACAGATCTTGACAATGACTGCCTATTACTACCGCCACTGATGATGATGATGGTGAGGATGATGGTGTGGATGATGGTGAGGATGATGATGATGATGACGACGACGACGACGACGACGACGACGAGGAGGAGGAGGATGACGATGATGAACATGATGATGAAGATGATAATGACTATTTTTCCGACGATAATAATCATCATCATCGGGAAAGTAGTTAAGCAGTACAAAAGAAGTCACACGCACGCGTAAGCACACACACACACACACACACACACACACACACACACACACACACACACACACACACCAGAGACAGAGACACGGAGAGGCAGAGCAGAGACAGACAGACGGATAAAGAGACAGACAGACACACAGACAGACAGACTGGAAGGCAGGCAGGCAAACAGACAGACAGGGACACAGAGAGACGAAGCAGAGATAAACATACAGACAGACAGAGACAGACAGTCACACAGACACAGAGAGAGAGAGAGAGAGAGAGAGAGAGAGAGAGAAGAGAGAGAGACACACACACACACACACACACACACACACACACACACACACACACGCACGCACGCACACACACACACACACACACACACACACACACACACACACACACGCACGCACGCACGCACACACACACACACACACACACAGAGAACTGGGTTGTCCCGCCCCCCCCCCCCCCCACCCCACCCCCCTCACCGCGACAGTACTCCTCGCAGCGGTTGCGGGGCGGGTTGATGCTGAGCATGTCCCGGATGGCCAGGTCCAGCTGGGAGGGGGTGAGAGAGGTCATGGAGGAGCTGATGGACTGGGCACAGTCCTTCTGCTTCAGGTTCTCATTGGGCTGCACGCGCCCCTTGTTCCGCTTCAGCAACCACGACATCGTGACAGACACGTAGACAGGCAGGCGGCGTCTGCCTTCCCCCACCGGTCACAACTGGAAGAAGGACCATGTTTCTCGTGATAACTGATACATTTTCATTCATTTTGTTTTTCGTTATGAGTAACTCGATTAAACAGTAATCGATTAATCGGTTAGGGTAGGAACATCGTTGAAACTAGGGATGAAAAAGGTGGGGGGGAAAAAACCCACCTAGGAACAGGTCGGGGAATTCTAATTGATTTTAACTCTGATTAACCATTGACGTTCTGATTTTACGTTTTGAAGACATAGACAGAAGCGTGCAGTGGCAGCCAGTATGGCATACGCACACAGCCGGATAAACATAATGTGTGTGTGTGTGTGTGGTGTGGTGTGTGTGCGCGCGCGCGCGCGCGCGTGTGTGTGTGTGTGTGCGCGCGTGTGCGTGCGTGTGCGTGTTCCGCGGCTGGGTAGCAAACCTGCCGTCACAGCCAAAACTGAGGAGCAGTAGGTAGGTGACACATAATATGTTCTTAGCGCAATACTAAAATGCTGACATTATGAGTGGTTCTGGCGCCGCCAGCGGGTTAGTTAGGACTTTAAAAGGGTTAAAGGTTAGTTAGGACTTTAAAAGGGTTAAAGGTTAGATGGGACTTTAGAAGTGTTAAAGGTTAGTTTGGACCCTAAAAGGGTTAAAGGTTTCTATTCTATAGCCCTATGGCGATAGGGCCAGTGGATTCGCCACTCTGGGGCACGGCAACATGGAGGGCGCAGCCCATTCCTCTTCCCCCGCCGCATCTAACTTTCCCTCATTGAATGAGATACCCATGTACTGTTGGGCGGGCTGAGAGAGTTTTTTAAGCCGAAAATGAAATCCGACCCCACGAATGGTTTGAACCCATAACCGTCCGATCCGCGTGCCAGCGTTTCACGGGATTCGGAGTTCCAATCCCTGTCTTCCTTATGAGTTAAGAATGAAGATCTTCAGAATTTTCTGATTTGAGAGATTGCGCTGATGTTAGCTCTGTGACCTTGCGATGCAGTTAGCCTCCCCTTTTTTAAATTTTTTTCATCATGTCTCAAGGAACATGATTTGTCATTACTATTCTGCTGCATAACGGCAACTAGTTCAAACTGATTGAACACAATTTTTTTTTCTGACTGTGTGTGAATCCACTAATTAAACAGACATGCGTGTGCCATCATTTATCAGCAGCAACGACAATTAATAAATTAGTGTTTGCAACAAGACAGTCAAATGAAAAATGAAAGATCTACAACATTGTACCTCTTTATGTATCCCAGTAAAAAAAAATAAAAATAGAAAATAAAAAAGATAGTGGATGTGTGATTATTGTTTTATTTCTCTCTTTCGCAAAAAAAAAAAAAAATGTTAAGTGCAGTTTTCAATCGTCTTTGGGAAGATAAAAAGCATGTTCTGCAACTGTAAAACAGAATGCGGCTACTTAACTCATTGATGAATAAACTCACTGGCTAAGTACAACCTGGCTAAAGAAAAAGACGTAAACATTCATTCCAAGAAAGAGCTGTACTGAGGAAGTACAGTTATTAAAGAACCCGTGACATAAAGTAACATTCACTTTGATTCCAAATCGTACATCTTTAGCGTTTGTATTTTGTTATTGTTGTTCATGTCGAATACATTCCACATGCATTTGGGCAGAATGATAAT
>CM065733.1:35408008-35415508 GCA_033310375.1 Conus canariensis | reverse complement strand
GAACATTATGTTATTTAGATGTCTACATCACCTATACGTGAAATGAGACATACGGCCGAACTCCTTTCACAATCCACACCAGAACACTCGTGTCCCGCTCAATGCCTATACTATTAAGAGACACAATATTGACAGGGTTTAGTTGACGCTTAGAAGGGAACGGGGGTGCTTACTGTGTAATGAAGACAGAGAGAGACACCTTGGTGACGGCACTGAACGAGTCAGTTTCGAGGTGGTCCAAGCTGTCACAATGCGAGTGTGGTTATGTGAATTAATCTTCTTAACGGTAATGCAAGAGCGGGGAGGGGCGGGGAGGGGGTGTGGGGTGTGGAGTAGCGAGAGACTAAATGGACTGTGTGCGCAAAGAGAGGGGATAGGAAGGGGGATTGGGGTGAAGGTCCCATTAGGGGTAAATATTGACACTAGGATGTCCTAAATTCAAACCTTATCAATGAGGAGAGAAAGGGGGCGGGGTGGGGGACGAGAGGGGAGGACAAGGGGAGTGGTAGAAGGGGGGGGGGGGAGAAAGGGGAAGGGGCCAAAATTCAATGCCATTTTGAAAGACCAATCGCAAACAAGATTTGTAATAGGATATGTAAAAGATCGGTCGGGGATTTAAGAAGAGAATTAACAGAGAGTGACTGAAAAAAAGAAACGTTACATTCACAGTCTTCTTCAAAGTATGCCAACCAGCTTGTATGGAAACTCACAGAATAAATACCATTCGTCGCTACCCATGTATAGAAGAAAGTAAGACCTCAGTATGCTCTTTTGATCTCCGCGCATTCTTGGCTGGCTGTCCAGTGAACAGTCCGTTACGAACTCTGCGTGGTGTTCCAGCAAAGAGGTCTGATCATGCTAAGCCTTTTTACAAAGCTCAGGTGGTTTGCCTGTTCAAACTAGAATACATCATAAATTGTCGTTGTCGTGCTTTGAACTTTTTTTTCTTTTTTCTAATTCTCTTTCTTTTTTTTTCTTTTTTTTCTTTTTTTCTGTTTTTTTTTTTTTTTTTTTTTTTTTTTTTTTTTTTTTGGGGGGGGGGGCATGGGGGGGGGGGGGGGGGCGCTCCGCCATTTCATTTCCATAGGTCGTCACATCGCCAGATTTCCACATGTCACCTTGTCAACATTTGTAGAAGCAGTCAGACATTTCCACTAGTCGTTACTATTTCCTTTCATCACACCAACTGAAAAAAAAAAGATGAATTAATCAAATGGAAATTAATTATTTTTTTTAAGTCGGATTGTCAGTACTTCTGATGTAAAAACAAACTTACCGGTAACTTCACGTGGCAGAACCACAAAGATGTTCTGAACAATAAACAAACAATTAGTGCTAATCCTGATGCATTGACTGTGGTTAAGATTTTTAGAATAATGATGATAATGTTTAAGAATGATTGTTTGACATTCTCTCTCTCTTGATGATGGAAAAACGGTTTTTTTTGTTTTTTTCCAGTGAAGATAATGATAATACTGTGGACATTTTCTCAGATGGAAGAAGAGGGGACATTGTGGGAGGGTGGGGGGGGGGGAAGGAAGAATGGGCCGAGGGGCTGTAAAAGGAACACTAAGTGTGACAGAAACAACAAGAACAACAGCTACATCATCGTCTTTATGATTAGAGATGTCAGAGAAAACATACCCCCACAGCCTCTTCTCCCTCTTCTCACACCTAAAACAGGTTACAGATGATTCTTTTTCATCATTATCGTCATCAGCATTATTATTATTATTATTATTATTATATTATTATCATGGTGTCATTGTTGTTTTGTTAATGTTTCTTGTTGTTGCTGTTCTTATTCTTGTTGTTGTTGTTGTTGTCATTTATTATCAGAAATGGAATAATGATATTTTTTAATGTCAAGAGCAGTGAGGTTTTTTCTCGCGGAAAAAGTTTCCATGCATAGATTTTCCTGTTATTGTTGTTTGTTTGTGTGTTTGTTATTGTGTTGTTTTGCTGCTGCTGCTGCTAGGATTTTTTTTTTTCCCTTGGGGGGGGGGGGGGGGGGGATCTTACTTATGGATGATTTATTTGCTAATTCAAAACTGCACAACTGTGTTCAGATGCCCGGGAATTTCAATGCTCCAGTGAAAGCTACGCTCTTTGCTTCTGCTTCATCCATCCCCTCTCCCCCCCCCCCCCCCCCCCCCGCCCCCCTTTCACCCCTTTCACCCCTTCTACCACATCCCATCAACCCCGCTAACCCCATCTCCTGTCTGCATTCCTGTATGTCCCTTCCGCCTTTCCGAATCACCATACCATCACCCCTCATTCCACTTTCCTTCTCCACCGTCATCTTTCATCATTTATGTCTTCCTCTGCTTAAACGTTTATTGAATTATCAATTATTCATCTGTTTGCTTTTTTTTTTTTCCCCTCTGTAATTCATTTCCTACCAAAATATGAAATTTATTGTTGTGGTCGATGCTGTCTTTCATATATCCTTATGCACATTTTTCTTGTTGGTGCTCAGTTGTTGTTGTTGTTGTTGTTGTTGTTGTTGTTGTTGTTTTGAGTTGATTCCTTGTGTTCATCGTAGTGGTGGTGCATTTAGAATCTTCTGAACGTCACTGACCGAACTTGAAATGAGTTATGGTTAGTCTTAGTCTCATTACCACAACTCCAGCCACACAATATGTCAAAAAGACTCCATAACGGCTCTACGTATGAAGAAAGTAAGTGTACAGTAGGTTAGTTAAGGACAATAATAAGAGATCTATTTCCCGCCATTTCCACACTACATGCAAATGATATATGCAGTCACTGACAAAGGAAGAAGAAAAAGAAAGCAACTCTCTCTCTCTCTCTCTCTCTCTCTCTCTCTCTCTCTCTCTCTTCCCTTTTGTTGTATATTGCTGTTTTCCTGAACAACTAAAATGGGTGATTACCTTGAAAATACCACTAAACTACATCCCTTTTGTTTGCTTGCTTTTTTTAGCTGCTAAATTTTCTTTAAAGTTCCCCTTTCTTTCTCTTTCATAGATATTCTTCTCTGTCCAGGAAACTTTGTGTGCCTTATACCTCTTCTGCAGACTGGTCGCTGGCCTGTTCTGAGTTGTTTCCCCTGGGACAAAGCTTTCGCCCGTTGCACGTACAGTTTAGAAGAATTATGTCCCTTATTGAAAAACATCCATATCACCAACATAAAACAAAACCCAAAAAAAAAAAATGGATATCCGTTACGTAAATTATACAAATTCGAATAAACAAATAAACCGATCGGTCAATAAATACAAAATCGGTGACGAAGCAAGAGCACTTTCCACATCACAAGCAGATCTTTCAATGTATATTGATCGGGTGTTTTAAAAAAAAAAAAAGTGGTCCGCCAACGACTACTGATATGGACTGGAACAAAAGGCTGAAAAAACTATCAGTTCAGTCAGGCAGAACAAAACCGATCGCTCTGCTGTCGTTCCGGCTCACTGCCTTCCCACAAAGACCCCCCCCCCCCCCCCTCTCATTCCGTCTCCTTTCAACCGTCCACTCCCAAAGACACCCACCCCCTCCCGGCCCTCCCTCTCCTCTTCTCTCTCCCTCTCCTCCTCAGTGTCTCTAATTTTCTTAACACAAGTAGCCTTCACTTCGGTGAACTCTCACGTCATTACGACATTGTAGTGTGTGGGGTGCTGCTGAATCACAAACGAAAATGGTGACAGATTTCTCAGTTTGGGAATAAACATAGTCTCACAAGTTGTGTCGTGCTTCAGGCCTGAGAACGTCATACGCGTGTCAGTTAGATCTTCTTTCGTTTTCTGTACATGTGGACTCCTTGAGGACACCAGGAAGAACTGATCACCCCAGTCTGTCCCTGATCTTGAAGTGTTCGTGCTTGAAAGTGACGAACAAGTGGAACATTTCGTTCAATGAAAGAGTGACATATCAGTGATAATATTTTTAATTCTCGCCTGATCTCTAAAGAGGCGCCGCCACCACGGGAAAAGAAATAAACAGATAAACATATAAAAAGAGGGTTAAAAAAAAAAAAACGGATAAAATCTACTTCTTGAATTTAACAACACAAACACACACAAAAAAAGAAAAAAAATCTTTCAGGTGTTTTTTTTTTTTGTCAGTCAAGACTTTCAATGACAACTGATCTTATCTAAAGAAAAAAAATAAGAAAGAAAGAAAGAAAAAAGGTTAAAAAAAAAAAATATTGAAAAAAGACGAGAAAAGAAAAAAGAAAGAAGAAAAGAGAAGGGAAGACAAAGAGAAAAAAGAAAAAAAGTCACACGAGCAGATCTTTATGACAAGGACGACGACGGACGGTTGAGGGCATTCCAAGCCTGACCATGGCAGAAAACGAGGACGGGTGTAAATGTTCCACTGCCACCGCCCGGACATGGCTGATTATGTTCAACAGTGTCTTTGTGGTAAGTCCTCGTCTGGTTATTGACCATTAAACGGCGGGTGCGCCGCACACATGGTGTAGAATAGCAGTGAAGGGTTGCACTCCGGCATTCCTCGATGTGGATTGTTTCTCTTTCTCTCTATTAGTTCTATTAATGAGCTAAAACTTTGGAATGGATTTTAACGAAATTTGGTGGAAAGAAGGAGTGTGTGACCCTAATCCAGTAAAGTTTTGATACGTATCCGGGTCAAAGGTCTGGTTCAGGGGTCTTTAAGCAAAATAAGGTAACCAAAATATAATGAACCGCACTTATGGGCATGTAATTCTCTCATCATGGAAGCAAGAGTTACCCTACTTGTTCGTTATTTACTCTTTGCTGTTCCATGCCTCATATAAGACTTCTTTCCAAGTAGTGAAGCAATTTCAACGATATGGGGGAAAGGGGAGGTTGTGGCCCAACGATGAATCCTTTTCAGCAAGAGGGGTGGAGGGTGGGGGTGGGGGCGTAATAGGTGGTGTCCCTCTGTGTGTTGGGTCAAAATCAGGCACCACTTAACTACCACCGAAAGGACTCGTCAGCGGAGCAGTGTCTCCTGTGGCGGGGGTCCCAGTGAAGACCCAGTATTGACTGCTTGCTCCCTGTGTACTGCTGTGCTGGGAACAAGGCAGTACTTGTCTGGGAGTGGCTGAATGTGTAGCCGAAATAAATGGCATAAGAATAATGTCACTCAAAGTGACGAAAACTGAGAGAGCAACCGAAAAAAAAAACAAATACAAGATGCAAAGCATATAAACGTGCTCTCAGTTTATCTTGAATACGACGTCACAATCATATATACGTCATACTGTATTTCGTCACTTCGGCTTATGACACAAAGAAGCTTTGACGTCATTTTTGTTTGCGTCATCATTTTCTAGATATTCCTTAAAGAAGAAAAACCGTTTTGGGCCGTTATAGCCGTTAGTAACGGCTACCATAATGAACATAACGGGACCCATAATGAACATACCTACAAATTTTCAGAAAGACCGGCCCAGAAGTTTTGTCTGGAGCGAGTGGAACACATTTTGACCACGGACAGACACACAGACTGACAGACAGCATTTCTTCGTTCCCACTGTAAAGTACTCCCTGTTTTATAAGAACTGGGAGTACAAAAAGTAAGGAAAAGAGAATACAAAAAGAAAAGAGGGTGAAAACAAGAAGAGGAAAGACAGGTTTAAGAATTTAAGAAAAAGAAAAGGCCAACTTTAAAAAACCTAAATCAAGAAAATAGGTCAGGCGCTTCGACCCTAAGGACTTCAACATGGCAAACAAACAGAACAAAAGTGAGCTTTCATGTTGGTCATTTTGTCAGTGGAGTATAGCGATTCACTTCTCTGTTAGTGTGTGTGTGTGTGTGTGTGTGTGTGTGTGTGTGTGTGTGTGTGTGTGTGTGTGTGTTGTAGGAGAATGGATGGGTTAGCGTATTCGTGTGAGTGTTCTCTCTCTCTCCCTCTCTCTCTCTCTCTCTCTCTCTCTCTCTCTCTCTCTCTCTCTCTCTCTCTCTCTCTCTCATTCTTTTTCTCGGTTTTTCTAAATTATTTTTCTTTCTTTATACCTTTAATTGTGTTACATTTTTATCTCATTGTCTTAATTCCTTCTTTCCTTCCGTTCTTCCTTCCTTTCTTCTGTCTCTCCTTTACGCCTTCCTTCGTCTGTGTCGTCCTCCGTTCCTTAACCTCTACCACCCCCTACACACACACACACACACACACACACACACACACACACACACACACTCACTACACACTACACACACACACACACACACACACACACACACACACACACACACACACACACACACACACATACACACACACACCCTCCCTGTGCAGATCCTGGGCCTGGCGGTGACGGCGGCAGGGGGCCTGGTGATGTGGGGCCGTGACCTCGTCAGCTCCTACATCTCGGACCTGCTGGACCAAGTCAGCGTGGAGGGCGGCTCCCTTGACGACATCCTGCAGACCGTGGCCATCGCCCTCATGCTGGTCGGCATCGTCCTGCTGGCCGTGGGCATCATGGGGTGCTGCGGGGGGTGCTGCCTCGTCCGATGCTGCCTCATGATCGTGAGTACTTGGGCCGAGGGAGGGTCTCCTCCGGTGAGGACCCTTGTGGCGAGTTTTGTTGATTCACATTTCTCGAAGAATGTTCATGGTCGTTAAGTCAGTGAAGATTTGTGGTGTGGGAAGAGATGTGTGTGTGTGTGGGGGGGGGGGGGGGGGGGAGGGGGGGCGGGGGGCGAGAGGGAGTGTGTGCGCGCGCTCGCGCGCGCGCGCGCGCGTGTATGTGTGTGTGTATGTGTGTGTGTGTGTGTGTGTGTGTGTGTGTGTGTGTGTGTGTTTGAGTGTGTATATGTGTGTGTGTGTTTGAGTGTGTGCATGCGTGTGTGTGCGTGTGTGTGTTTATGCGCGCGCGCGTGTATGTGTGTGTGTGTGTGTGTGTGTGTGTGTGTGTGTGTGTGTGTGTGTGTGTGTGTGTGTGTTCGAGGGGTGAGGGGCAAGCAATCATTATGAGGATGGTATCGTGATCTTCATCAATGCAAGATTTATGATGGGTAGGGTAGGGAAGGCGGTGGAGAAGAAATGGGGATGAGGGAGACTTCACGGTCATGGCTTTTTTGTGAGGAATGAGATACTGGGCCACCTGTGGCACTCCAGATTACTGGAGGATGGACAGAACCGCGCACTGTAGGCTGATGTCTGTGGTTTGTACCGCACGAGCATCTATCCAGAATGCGCCTTTAAAAAAAAAAAAGAAGAAAAATTCTAAGGAGTCCCAGCCAGTGTGTATATTTCAGCCTGGACAATTGTCATCATCTTACGGAGTCCCAGCCAGCGTGTATTTCAGCCTGGACAATTGTCATCATCTTACGATCATGGGTTCCAGTACGGAAAGAGTTCACTGCTGTTGACCCTCCGCATACCCGGGGTGAAAGGTCATGTCATGTTCATGTTCATCTTTAAGGTGTAACATATAGTATGAACTTTTCATCTTGGTTTGCTTGGTTTTTTTTTGTTTTTTTTTTCTGTTGTTTTCTGTGTTCAGTATTCGCTGATCATGGTCAAGTTACTGGTGATGGAAATCACTGCTGTCA
>CM065733.1:35400508-35403008 GCA_033310375.1 Conus canariensis | reverse complement strand
TTATGTCAATGAGATGTCAAAATCACCTCTCTGTGACGGGACATTAAGCAGAAATCCTCCTTTCAGTTCTACTGTTAAATAACCAAAGTATCGTCAATCACATCAGCGCTGGCATGCAGTGCCTGAGAATTGTGCAGAACAGCCTTCGCCTGGATCTCCAACGAGATGCAGAGTCTCCCTCTGATTGACAAACAATAACAGGCTGAACAGAATCGGGAGTGGGCGAAGGCAACTGCAGGCTAGAGTTCCTAGAATTCTCACTCTCACCACCACCACCACCATCAGCAGCAGCAGCAGCATCACAGAACTTTTTTTTTTTTTTTTCAGATCTGCAGTGCCGTGTCGGCCTTCATCCTGAAGAGACACGCCGCTCAGCAGGCCGGCAGGGTGAACAACGCCCCGCCGTCCACACCCTCCAAGAAGTCCAAGCTTTAACAGGCAGGCCCCCTACAACAGGATGCGCTCTTCTGGATCCCCCAGATATGCAAACATTGTCACACACACAAAAAAGAAAGAAAGAAAGAAAAAAGACTGGAACTGGAAAACGCCCACAACAAACGATGTCAACTTCCAGTTCTATCATTGCTGAGACCAGAAAAAGAGGGCGGTTTGTGCAAAATTGATTAAGACGCCCTAATGAGTCTTTTGACACATATACGCCCATTCGCGCGCGCGCATACACACACACACACACACACACACACACACACACACACACACACACACACACACCACACACACACACACACACACACACACACACACACACACACACACACACACACACACACACACACACAACTTTGTCCATGCCCCATGTCAAACAATATCTCATCCAAGAGATTATTTTTTTTCAAAAGTTCGAAAAAGAAAAGTGTCATCGTCTGGAAAATATACTTTTCGCAGATCAGAAATTGCGTATACACCCACTTCCCCCTCAGTCCTCTTTCCCTTTCTTCCCGCACCTCCCCATCCTATTAAACTAATGAGATGAACACTCGAAAAAAAAGCAGATCGATGGTTATTCGTCAAAGTAATATAGAAGTACTCTACCCAAAATAACATAGCGTCAAAGACTTCTCCAAATAACCAAAGTGCAATTTCCCATTTCCATCCTTCCACCTACTCCCACGCATCCCCTACTCCAATAAGATAGAAGCCTGGACCATCTTCCATGGGCATACAAGCGCGGACTCTCACCAAAATAAGACGTAGTTTTAGGTATTCAAATCTCTTGTTAAGATTACAACGGCAAGAAAACAATGCCCCTAAATAGTGTTGTGTTTAGAAAACAATGCCTCTAAATAGTATTGTGTTTAGAAAACAATGCCCCTAAATAATGTTGTGTTTAGAAAACAATGCCCCTAAATAGTGTTGTGTTTAGCTCTTCAGATTTGGCATCAGCACTAAGGGTCAAGAACTGGTGACCACTGGTCGATGGTCTAAGACCCCATCAGGAGACCGGGGGAAGACGGGAGGGGGGGGGAGGGGGGCGCGAGGGGGGGATGGGTGGAAGGGGGGGGGACTGCAAATGTTGAACTCTGCAGCAGTTGTGTCCCCTCTGATGGTCGTGGACAAGTTCATCGTTCACGGCAAACCTCTTTTCTGTCCACTCAGCCATGATGTCTGTCCACCTCTGTCTCTGTCTGCCCTGTCTCCTCTTCCCTGTCCACTCAGCCGTGGTGTCTGTCCACCTCTGTCTCTGTCTGCTCTGTCTCCTCTTCCCTGTCCACTCAGCCATGGTGTCTGTCCACCTCTTTCTCTATCTGCTCTGTCTCCTCTTCCCGTGCACTGCTGCTTGGAGTAAGGTCTTGGAGTATCCGTGGGATTTGATGATATGGCCATACCCTTTCAGCTCTCTTATGTCACGGTGTCCGTATCCAGCAGGTCTTCGTAGTGCTTCACGTGCCGCTTGATGCTACTGCGGACTTTGTCAGTGAGCAATGTTTCTTTTCCCTTTACCCCATTTCAGGGTACAGCGGCAAAATAACATTGGTCTAACGGTCATCGCCATGAACTTGTAAGTAAAGTAAATAAACAATGACACAAGCGCATTGTTGAACAGTTGAAGCGAATAGTCACGTGCATGAAGCATGATAACATCCATCTACATGTACGGCCAGTCACAGTACGTTGTTAAGATGTATGCACTTGGATGAATTCAGCAGACATTTCCTTGAACAGCTGCTTAACAGCTTACACAGATTTAACATTGGAAGTCCTTGCAGTTTTTTGTTTTGGGAAAAACTGGTGACGTATATCTGTACGTACAGGGCAATTAGACCACAAAAAAAAAAAAAAACGGAACTCGCTCATCTCCTTCATTCATACCCAAATCTCCACATGTTCTGTCTTCTCTACAAAATTTACTCCATCGTTTGTGAAATGGTCAGTATAGAAGATGCCATGTAATCTTGGCAAGTATCTCGTTTCCATCGCATAGATTGTCCTTTGTATTTCTGCTTTCTGGAGTTCATGACTTAAATGTGCACAGTAAAAC
>CM065733.1:35378008-35393008 GCA_033310375.1 Conus canariensis | reverse complement strand
GAAGAAGAAGAAGAAGAAGAAGAGAATGATGATGATGATGATGATGATGATGATGATGATGATGATGATAATAATAATAAATGACGGAAACAGGGAAAGGGAGGAATACACAGTGAAGGCAAACAAAGCAAGGGAAGGAAAAAATGGAAAATAAATAAGGAAAGTGCAGGAAGGAATGGAGAGAAACGAAGAAAAGAAAGGAAGAAAAAGGTGGAAGCAAGGAAATCACGCGCTAGCACACACAATTATTACTGAAATTCTAATGTATATAAAGACCTGAACGACTGACTACATCAGATGATGAAAGGCACTTGCGGCTGAGGTAAACAGTGAGAGGAAGCTCAACGTGTATGGGAAGCTGGGTGGAGGTAAGAGTGGGGGGGGGGGGGGGGGCAATGAGAATTCGAAGAATCAGAAGACAAGGAATAAGAACAAACAGACAAGAGCATGAACGAGTACAGGAGCAAGAAGAAAAAGAAAACTCATCATCCGTAGAAAAGGAACAAAAACGAGGACGGAGGAGTGGGGGGGGGGGGGGGGGGGAGAGAGAGAGAGAGAGAGAGAATACTGATGAGCAAGAGGAACACGGCAAAGAAGAACATAAACCAGTTAAAATGGATAAAGAAACAAATGGATAAATAAGTAAATAAACAAATAAATATTGACAGCAAAGTAACAACAGTGTGGAAACGGTGATGAAGGTTATGGTTGAAAAAAAAGTGATGATGATGATGATGATGATGATGATGATGATGATGATGATGATGAATGATGATGAGACGACGACGACGACGACGACGACGACAATAATGATGGTGATGATGATAATGAATGAATGAATCATTCAATCAATCAATCAATTAATTAATGAACGAACGAATGAATTGATTAATTGATTTTATTTGATCGATCGATCGATTGATTGATTGATTGATTGACTGATTAATAAGTTAATGAAACTTACGTTTCCCTGCAGTGTCATCGACTCGTTCTGATTTGCGACCCTGACCCTCACTGTGTTCAGATTGAGAACCCGGGTCTCCACTTTGAACCCGTCCTCCTGCAGAAAGAACATTAACTGTGCTCAGATTGAGAACCCGGGTCTCCACTTTGAACCCGTCCTCCTGCAGAAAGAACATTAACTGTGTTCAGATTGAGAACCCGGGTCTCCACTTTGAACCCGTCCTCCTGCACAAAGAATATTAACTGTGTTCAGACTGAGAACTCCTGTCTCCACGTTGAACGCATTCTCCTGCAGAAAGAACATTTACTGTGTTCAGACTGAGAACTCCTGTCTCCACTTTGAACGCATTTTCCTGCAGAAAGAACATTAACTGTGTTCAGACTGAGAATTCCTGTCTCCACTTTGAACCTATTCTCCTGCAGAAAGAACATTAACTGTGTTCAGACTGAGAACTCCTGTCTCCACGTTGAACCTATTCTCCTGCAGAAAGAACATTAACGTGTTCAGATTGAGAACTCCTGTCTCCACGTTGAACCTATTCTCCTGCAGAAAGAACATTAACTGTGTTCAGACTGAGAACTCCTGTCTCCACGTTGAACGCATTCTCCTGCAGAAAGAACATTTACTGTGTTCAGACTGAGAACTCCTGTCTCCACTTTGAACGCATTTTCCTGCAGAAAGAACATTAACTGTGTTCAGATTGAGAACTCCTGTCTCCACGTTGAACCCGTTCTCCTGCAGAAAGAACATTAACTGTGTTCAGATTGAGAACTCCTGTCTCCACTTTGAACGCATTCTCCTGCAGAAAGAACATTAACTGTGTTCAGACTGAGAACTCTTGTCTCCACGTTGAACCCGTCCTCCTGCAGAAAGAACATTTACTGTGTTCAGATTGAGAACTCCTGTCTCCACGTTGAACCCGTTCTCCTGCAGAAAGAACATTTACTTTGTTCAGACTGAGAACTCCTGTCTCCACGGTGAATCCGTTCTCCTGCAGAAAGAAAAATCACGTTCATGACGTCTTTCTGTTTCGTTCTGATCCTCAAAAGTCTGTTAACATTGGGAAGGATCTAGCGACTGGTAAACGGCGACTTGAAACACACCAAATGGGTAGCATGCCCACATGAGTTGCTGTTAATAATACATGCCAATCATACTCTCTCTACGTTCGTGTGTATGTGCGTGTGTGTGTGTGTGTGTGTGTGTGTGTGTGTGTGTGTGTGTGTGTGTGTGTGTGTGTGTGTGTCTGTCTGTCTGTCTGTCTGTCTGTAAGCAAGTGTGTCTGTCTGTCTATGCGTACGTGCGTACTTGCGTGTGCGTGCAGGCGTGTGTGTGTGCGTGTGTGTGCGCGCTCGTGCATTTGTACGTGCGTGCGTGCGTGTGTGTGTGCTCCTGCAAGCCCGCGCACGCGCACGCGCGCGCGCCTCATCTGACACTCACGTCGGGGTCGGCGGTCAAGATGGCGGCGTTGGTGGCCCTGTGTAGGGGGTGGAGGGTGAAGCGGAGAAGCAGGGCGACAGGCAGGTAGCCAAAGTCCTGGCCATGCAGGTAGGTCAATGGAAACACGTGGTCTGGCATTGCAGACCGCTCAAGGTCCTGCCAGCCGGCCGCGTGCACGTGCGGCTCGGTGTCGAACCCTGTGGACAACCAAGAGGATTGTTGTATCATGGTCGTCAAATCATTTGTCAGCAGCAGCAGCATCTTTATCAACGCTTGTGTTAGAATAACAGACATTATTGTTGCTGTTATTGAAATACTACAATATCATCATCATCATCATCATTGTCATCATCATCATTATTATCATGATTATCATTTCATTATTATTATTATTGTTGTTGTTATTGTTATGATGATGATGATGATGATGATGATGATGATGATGATGATTATCATCATCATCGTCGTCGTCGTCGTTGATGTTATTAAATCTTGCAATTATCATTTTCATCATCATTATCATCATCATCATCATCATCATCATCATCGTCATCATCTTCATTACTATTATTAGAAAAGTAAGTAAGAGTATCATAAAGTATAACAATGAAAGGAAAACTTGGGGGAAAAGTAAGTAAAAGTAGGGAACAATACGAAAGCAGAAAGCAAAAAGTAGGAACAAGTAAACAAAAGTAGGGGGGGGGGGGGGGGGGGGGGGGAGGAGGGAAAAAGTCAGCAAAAGTATGGGGTAGCGAAAAAAACGTATGCAAACTTCGAGAAAAACTGGGAAAAATAAACAAAAGGGGACGAATAGGAAAAGCTAAACAAACCTAGAGTAGAATGGGGGAAAGCAAGCAAAAGTACCAGAACAAAAAGTAAGCAAAGGCTGGAAAGAACAGGAAAAGGAGGGATACAAAAGTAGGGAAGTATAGGAAAGGTAGAAAAGGTAAGCAAAAGTAGGGAGGAATTGAAAAAGAAGCAAAAACCAGTAGGGAAGAGTGGGAAAAGAAGCAAAAACCAGTAGGGAAGAGTGGGAAAAGAAGGAAAAACCAGTAGGGAAGAGTGGGAAAAGAAGCAAAAACCAGTAGGGAAGAGTGGGAAAAGAAGGAAAAACCAGTAGGGAAGAGTGGGAAAAGAAGCAAAAAACCAGTAGGGAAGAGTGGGAAAAGAAGCAAAAACCAGTAGGGAAGAGTGGGAAAAGAAGCAAAAACCAGTAGGGAAGAGTGGGAAAAAGAAGCAAAAACAGTAGGGAAGAGTGGGAAAAGAAGCAAAAACCAGTAGGGAAGAGTGGGAAAAGAAGGAAAAACCAGTAGGAAGAGTGGGAAAAGAAGCAAAAAACCAGTAGGGAAGAGTGGGAAAAGAAGCAAAAAACCAGTAGGAAGAGTGGGAAAAGAAGCAAAAACCAGTGAGGAAGAGTGGGAAAAGAAGCAAAAACCAGTAGGGAAGAGTGGGAAAAAGAAGCAAAAAACCAGTGAGGAAGAGTGGGAAAAAGAAGCAAAAACCAGTAGGGAAGAGTGGGAAAAGAAGCAAAAACCAGTAGGGAAGAGTGGGAAAAGAAGCAAAAACCAGTAGGGAAGAGTGGGAAAAGAAGCAAAAACCAGTAGGGAAGAGTGGGAAAAGAAGCAAAAACCAGTAGGGAAGAGTGGGAAAAGAAGCAAAAAACCAGTAGGGAAGAGTGGGAAAAAGAAGCAAAAACCAGTAGGGAAGAGTGGGAAAAGAAGAAAAAACCAGTAGGGAAGAGTGGGAAAAGAAGGAAAAACCAGTAGGGAAGAGTGGGAAAAGAAGAAAAACCAGTAGGAAGAGTGGGAAAAGAAGGAAAAACCAGTAGGGAAGAGTGGGAAAAGAAGGAAAAACCAGTAGGGAAGAGTGGGAAAAGAAGAAAAACCAGTAGGGAAGAGTGGGAAAAGAAGGAAAAACCAGTAGGGAAGAGTGGGAAAAGAAGAAAAACCAGTAGGGAAGAGTGGGAAAAGAAGAAAAAACAGTAGGGAAGAGTGGGAAAAGAAGGAAAAACCAGTAGGGAAGAGTGGGAAAAGAAGGAAAAACCAGTAGGGAAGAGTGGGAAAAGAAGGAAAAACCAGTAGGGAAGAATGGGAAAAGAAGAAAAACCAGTAGGAAGAGTGGGAAAAGAAGGAAAAACAGTAGGGAAGAGTGGGAAAAGAAGGAAAAACCAGTAGGGAAGAGTGGGAAAAGAAGAGAAAAACCAGTAGGGAAGAGTGGGAAAAGAAGAAAAACCAGTAGGGAAGAGTGGGAAAAAAACAAAAAAAAAAAACAAAAAAACCAGGGGAGAGCAGAAAAAGGCAAAGTACGGAAGAACAGGAAACTGCAAACAATAGTAGAGGAAAGTAGAAAAGGTTTAAAAAAAAAAAAAAAAAATTTTTAAGGCATGGAGGATCAGGAAAACATAAACGAAAATTGGAATAAGTAAAATAATTAAAGAATTCGAGAAGATAAGCAAAAGTAGGAAAAAGTAAGAACACATTTAAAAAAAAAAAAAAAAAAGTAAGCAGGATGAGGGGGGGGGGGGGGGGGGTAAGCAAAAGTAAGGAAAAAGATGAAAAGAGAAACAATAGCAGAAAAAGGAAAAGGTAAGCTCATGAGTATCGAAGACTAGGAAAAGTAAGGAAAAATAGAAAATGGTGAGCAAAATAAAGAAGATTGGGAAAAAAAAATAAATAAAGTAAGGAAAGACTAGGAAAATGTAAGCAAAAGTATTGAAAATTGGGAAAAAAAAAAAAAAAAAGAAAAAAGGAGTATGCAGAATACGGAAAAAATGGGGAGAAAAAGTTTAGGGAAGAGGAGGAAAAAGTACGTAACAGTAGGAACAAGCAGGCCAAAAATAGCAATTACAAAAAAAAAAAAAAAAAAAAAAAGAAAAAAGAGGGGGGAAAGCTGGAAATAGGATGAAGTTGTAACAGATGAGTTTACTTACGTCTTGTGCTGAAGTCAAAGAGTGTGTTTCGTCTGGCAGCCTGAAAGTGTGGTCAGTTTCCAGGGAGAACATGGAACAATTCATTCTTGAAAACAGTTAAGTCCACAAACCCCACACCTCCCTTCCATTGACCACAACAAACACAATGTACAAGCGTCAGCAAAACTACACACAAACACGCGCGCCAGCGCGCGCACGCAAGCGCGTGCTCTCTCTCTCTCTCTCTCTCTCTCTCTCTTAGATCAACCATGAGACTCTTCTCTCTCTCTCTCTCTCTCTCTCTCTCTTAGATCACATAGATCTCTTCCTCTAGTCAACCAAAAGACTCTCTCTCTCTCTCTCTCTCTCTCTCTCTCTCTCTCTCTCTCTCTCCTCTCTCTCTCTAACATATCAATTTTACTGTTAAAAATATCCGCTACTGGTTGAAGTTGTTAAAAATGAACATGGTGGAATACCTCAAAAAGCGTATAATATCTATTTGATCTCGACTACAAGGGGCAAAATTAAGTGAGTTTCCAAATGTACGCATTTCTTTATCTGAGCCGGAGCTATGGTATGCATGTATATATCAGAAGCGGGAGAAGAAAGTAGTTTATATCAAACAACTATCAAGCAATCCGATAAAGATGATCGGCAGTAGATGCAAACAGGGGAAAGTCATATTCTATCAAATAACAGATTTGATGTGTACAAAGTTTAAAGTTCCTCACATTTAGTTAAAAGCTCCCTTATGTCTAATATGAACAAACATTTACAATGTACTTCATCTAGATTTAGATTTCGACTCTGAAATAAAAGTATATGGTAATCGCTACAAAAACGTAAGTTACGACGAACTCCTCTGTCCCCTTTGTAAAGAATCAATTGAAGACGAAGTTCATTTTGTCTTGCAGTGCCCTGTATCTAATGATCTCCGTGTGCAGCTTATACCTAGGAAATGTTACAATCAACCATACATGTTTCGTTTTTGCTTGCTAAATGTCATCAGAGAAAGAGAGCGTGATTCGTAGTTTAATTCATTACACATGTATATAAAGTTCATCAGCTAAGAGACACAATGTTATGATTGCTTCTATATTGCATTCGTAAGGACTCGTGATACTGCTGCATTTATGGTCATTTTCCTGTGATGTTGTTATCGCCCTCTTCATATGGGGCTATGGCCTTAAATGAATATATCATCTGAATCTGAATCTGAATCTCTCTCTCTCTTCTTCTCTCTCTCTCTCTCTTACCGTACATCCTCCTTCAAAAAAAAAAAAAAAAAAAAAGAATCCATGCCCCACATACACACCTTGGATTCTGTTGCACACCTTGTCGTCATCCGTGACGCACGTGCACTGCGTGCGATCCATGGCCGTTCCCTCCGCGCACCTCATTTCCCAAATAGAGCCCCTCATGCGGAACGTGCAGGGTCCCGTGTATTCCAGCCCCGTGACATCGCACCCTGGAGCCAAACCCACCCGTCATAGCACCCGTCACTTCATCAGCCTTACCACTTCGGTGTACCACGTTTTTGCCAAATCACATTTTATCCACTCATGTTTGGCCCAATCCCGTTTCGCGCGAATCATTTTTACCTAATCACATTTCGATCAGTCACGTTTTGACCGATCATGTTTTAGCCAGTCATGTTTGAACCAATCGCATTTCGTCCGATCACGTTTTTGTCAATTGTTTTATCCAATCACGTTTCACACAATAACATTTCACCCAATCACGTTTTATCCAATCATATTTACCCAATAACGTTTGACCCAATTAAGATTTATCCAATCATATTTCACCCAGTCACGTTTCACCCAGTTGCGTTTCACCCAGTAATGTTTGACCAATTACGTTTTATCCAATCATGTTTCGCCCGATAACGGTAGCCAGTCAGGTTGTAGAAAAATGGCAAATTTTGACCTCAGGATTTATAAACAGAGAAACAGATAAAGACAGAGCTTCTGATCTGATCAGATGTCGTAACAGGAAAAAGAAAAAGTCTGAAGTGAAAAAAAAAAAGTTTGTGCTATTTTTTTTTTTTTTTTAATTTTTCTTCGTTTGCCGTTTCGGTACCTTAATTTACGTACGCCGTTTTTGTCCACCTGTCAATTGTGCCATTTCCGTCCTAGAAATGAATGTCGGTAAATAAGGTGAAAAGCGATTATTCCCTAGTACATTGCAGTAAGTACATTCAGTTAATTTCAAGGTAACATGCTTCGGTAATAATGGTGTGTTTTTTTTCTTTTGGTGGTGGTGGTTGTTGTTATTGTTGTTGTTGTCATTGTTGTTTTGTTTTATACTGATTTTCACTTTTCAGACACTTTTCGCTTAGCGCTGGGATTTGTGGTAGCACACCTCTTATGTTTAGGAATTTATTTCACTTAACTAACCCACTGTTCTTCATGTTCGTTCTTCTTATGTATATCGTCGGTCGGTCTTTCACTGTGCATGTGGCGAAAACGTTTTGGAACAGGTGCAAAATGGCTGCTATTTTTCTCCACGTCAGTGACATGGTTTTCCAAGATCGGACCAAGGACCGTAGAAATTACCGCCCCTGATCAGATGAACAGCATGTAGCTCAGGATGACCCGGATGTCCACAGAGCTGGTTGTTCCATGGCGGTAGTTCCGTGCAGAAATGTGGTGATGACTCAGAGAATATAAAAGGAACTTGAATATCGAAACTGGTTCACCATTTAAGTGTGTGTGTGTGTGTGTGTGTGTGTGTGTGTGTGTGTGTGTGTGTGTGTGTGTGTGTGGTGAAAATGCAAGTGAAACACTAAACAATGTGCAACAACGTATATTTAATACACAGTGCAAAACAACCAGATAATTTTCAACAAATATGACTTCCTCAGACGTCAGAAACAATACACAATTAAAACGCACACAAAAACAATACTCCCCGGTGCATTTTCTGTGGATTATTTGTGGCGTTGTAACGTAGATGTATGTGTCAAAAAAATATAACGGTCTGAACTGTAAATTATATTAAATAAGCCTTACTTTTCACCATGTTTTGTATGTTTAATTCATTGTTTGTTTGTTTGTTTGCTTCCTTGTTTGTCTGTTTGTTCGTTCGTTTGTTTGTTTTTCTTCGCTTTCAGTAACACTGCAATCTGTTTTACTCTTCTGTTTCCTCCTTTTCCGTTTGCCAGCTTGTTCAGAGGATGAAGTGAAAAATGTGTTGAATAGTGAAAACCAGCTGTTAACAACAGGGGGCCTTCCCAGCAGCAGCTGTGCCTGCACCAAGTGAGAGGTCTGCGGGGAAGCAGGGAAGGTCAGTGATGACTCACGGTCCCCAATCACGCTGCTGTTGCAGAACACGCAGCCCGAGGTGGGTTTGTCTGAGCCGCAGCGGCCGTCCTTGAACCATTGGGTGACGCCACAGTATTGGAACTTGAAGGACTGGGTAAAGCAGTCGTAGTGGAAGTACGTGTGGCAACACTGGGCGCTGAAGTTCCGCGCTCCTGTGGGGTTCCTGGCACAGTCCGCCAACTGATTCCCTGTGCAGAGAGAGAGAGAGAGAGAGAGAGAGAGAGAGAGAGAGAGAGAGAGAGAAGTAATTTTGTGTTGAGACGGCGAAGTGTTGGTGTGTGTGTGTGTGTGTGTGTGTGTGTGTGTGTGTGTGTGTGTGTGTGTGTGTGTGGAAGGGGAAGGAGAGGAGAGGAATCGGAATTAATCTTTAGTACATGAAACGGAAACAGACAACGTTACTTTCAAAAAACCAAAAAACAAAAACAAAGAACAGAAAATTGTTAAAGAAAGGCAACAGACAGAAAGAAAAAGAATCGAAAAAAAGCCACATTTTCAAATAAATATACCAAACATGGCGCAAAATAATGTTCTCATTTTGACAATATCATGTCCTTTTCAGACATAACAAACACCAGGCATAAAAAATGCACAAAATGAAACCCTCCTTCCCCCCCCCCCCCCCCCCCCCCCCCCCCCCCCCCCCCCCCCCCCCCCCCCCCCCCCCCCCCAACCCTCCGGCACCGCCCCCTCTGCTCGCATCCAGCTTTTCCGTTTTGTATATCAAGCATCACTTTGCGCATGTTCTTGTTCCGTGTGTTTATTTGTATTTTTGATCAAATGTTGAATGTCTTTGATGACAATGCAAACAATGGACAGCTAAAGGGAGCGAATTAGGGTTTCGGTTGGGAAGGGGATAGAGGTTAGGGATTTATGGGAAGAGTTAGAGAAACTTTTTTTTGGTTTTAGATTTTACAGTTTTGGTACCGCTCAAAAACACGAAAGAAAACACACAGAACATGAGTCTTCAGTCTTTTTGAACAAACAAAGCAAAAGTAGATAATAAACAAAGGCTTGCCGGTCACAATTCAGTTCAATCCAATCCATGTTGTTTACATCAAACAGATAAAAGCCTCCTGGCTTTTGCATCTAAAACATAAAATTTCACTACTACTTTCGAAGTCAAAATCAGTAACTTTGTTGTGCTTCTAATTTAAAATCAGACATAATTTCTAACGAAACGCAGAGCATTGTTCAGACTTGTCAGCCATTTTGCTCTCCTTTTTAACTTGTAACTGACAGTAAATGTCTTTTGGCTGTGATTTTTGTTTGTTATTTTCACCTATTATGTTGGCGACACTTTCACTGATTCTTTCAGACATTTAACTGGAAGGTCTTTTACATGGGAAACAAATAAGAAATGAGGTCGGTTTCACTTGATCTTTGGAAAAGGGGAATTTTTTAGCAACTGAGAAAGTAAAAGAAGGAAAAATTGTCTAAGAATGAAAATCTCTCTCTTTCTCATTGCACAGAGAAAGATAGAGAGCGAGAGAAACACACACACACACACACACACACACTTCAACATCCATAGCTGAAAAGCAAACAAAGACCAAAACACACTTTTAAACGCCAAAACGAAACAAAAAAGAAAAAGACATCATTCACATGTCTGACAGTCGCCATCAGTGTTGCAGATGCCTTTATCCGCGTCATAGACCGTTCCCTCGGGGCAGCTGGTTCGTGTCCCCCTGTTGGCACCGTCACAGTTGAAAAACACGCGGCAGTCCGTGGGGTCCTGGACGTGGTGATTCTCGCTGGCCTCTAGATTGATGCTGCAATCTGCAGGGAACCAACCAAGTCGGTGAGGCACACACCAGTCTTCATGGACGTTTGGCACCAACTTGATTTGTGGATGGGAGTATCCTCCATTACCACTCCCACCACCACCACCCCGGCCACCACCACCCTCAAACAGAAGAGGGGTGAGAGGGTTACCTTGAAATTTTAGTGGTATTGAAGGCGGTGTGTGTGGTGGTGTGTGTGTGTGTGAGGGAGAGGACGGGAGGAAAGGAGGGTGGGGGGAGGAGGTAAAGGGGAGAAGCAGTGCAGATCGTCGAGTGTAGTGTAGTGTAGCGTGGTGTGGTGTAGTGTAGTGCTGTGCAGTGTAGTGTAGTGTAGTGCAGTGCAGTGTAGTGTAGTGTAGTGTAGTGTAGCGTATTGCAGTGTAGTGTAGTGTAGTGTATTGCAGTGTAGTGTAGAGTGGTGTGTGTAGTGTGGTGTAGTGTAGTGTAGTGTAGTGTAGTGTAGTGTAGTGTAAAGTGGTGTGGTACGTTGTAGTGTGTTGTAGTGCGATGCAGTGTAGTGTAGTGTGGCGCATAGTAGTGTAATGTGATGCAAAGTAATACAGCGGAGAGCAATTTAGCACCGTCCAGTGTAATGCAATATACTACGGGTGCGTTGCAGCGCAGGATAGTCTAGCGTCGTATTGCATCGTGTTGTGTCGTGTCGTGTCATGCAGTGTAGTGCTCTGTTGCCAATAAACAAGTCTTACTTGCTTCATCAATAACAGATCTTCACAAATACTACACAAAATACATTCTGAATTTCACGTTGGGGCCGAAATGACAGGTTAGAGTTCATGATTTAATCGTGAAGAACTCCGAACTATACTACGCACAAAAAGTTAAGGATCGGTATGTGAAAACAGGTGCGTAATAAACTCAGTTCGCTACTGTTATTTATTCCTTAGTCCAGCCAAATTGTCATGAATTCTTGTTCAGCTGTAAGTGGGCGATGTTGTGTTAGTGCGAAAATTGCACGGGATTCTCTACTACTGAGCTGGGCCGCAAACGGAAAAGCGGAAACTTGCGAAAAATGACCTTGTTTTGGACCGTTCTGCCTGAACACATTGCACTTGCCAGATGGAAAAACCATTATGCACGTGCAAGCACTGCTGTTTATGTGTGAGATGCTGTCGCTCGCTTGGCTATATAAGAAGACATTCCACCAGTAGTAGGCCTGGTCTGACAATGCCTCCACGACGAAAATTAAGCGAGTTGGATAGGGGACGAGCTGTTGCATGGTTCCAAGATGGTGTTCCCAAGCGAGAAGTGGCCAGGCGACTTCATGTGTCCATCTCGGTCATTGTCCGACTGATTCAACGCTTCACAGCCACTGGGATTGTCCATGAAAGACGCAGATCTGGTCGACCTAAGAAGACAACCCCACGTGACGATCGTCTCATTGAACGACAAGCCCTGCAGACAAGAACAGCCTCTTCCAGCATAATTCAAAGGCAGTTCAGGGTGGCTACTAACATCAAAATCAGCCAGCAGACCATACGGAACCGCCTACATGGGTTTAATCTCCGTTCTCGTCGCCCAGCAGTACGGCCACGCTTAACTCCAGCCCATAGGGCAGCACGCCGTGCCTTCTGCGCACGTCATGTGAGGTGGACACGTCAGCAATGGTCCCAGGTCCTGTTCAGTGATGAATCACGCTTCACCCTTCACCACAACGACGGCCGACTGAGGGTCTGGAGGCGCCCAGGGCAACGCTTTACTGACGCCACTGTCCAAGAAAAGGTGGCCTTTGGTGGAGGTTCTGTAATGGTCTGGGGGGCCTTCAGCCTTCACCACAGAACACCCTTGTATCATGTACAGGGTAACCTGACTGGCATCCGATACCGGGATGAGATCCTTCGACCGCTGGCTGTGCCTACACTGCAGCAGATGGGACCGAGGGCTGTCTACCAGGATGACAATGCTCGCCCCCACAGGGCAAGGGTGGTCAACGACTTCCTGCAGCAGTCTGGAGTCAACAGAATGGAGTGGCCAGCATGCAGTCCCGATCTCAACCCGATTGAGAACCTCTGGGATGAGCTGGATCGCAAAGTGAGGAGCCACCCCCTCCCAGAGATGCCCAACACCTCTACCAGATGCTGCAGGCTGAGTGGCAGGCGCTTCCACAGAGGATCTTCACCAACCTGGTCAACTCGATGAGGACTCGCTGCGTCGAGTGCCAGAACAGCCATGGTGGTTACATGCATTACTGAGCTGTTGGGAGCATCAGTATGCCCTGTCTTGTGATTTCAATGACTTTGGGAAATCAAATTTGGATACGTACCCACTTTAATCAAATGTACACACCAAACGATTGCTCGAGATTGAAGGCAATTGTGTATCGTTATCACTGAAGAATGGAATTAAATGCTGGCCAAACTTCAACGCATTGACTTTCTTATTTTGACAGTTATGAATGTTTGTGAAAGTGATCCTTAACTTTTTGTGTGTAGCTTAGATGCAATAAATAAAATAACGTGTCACAATAGGTCATATGTAGTTCCTAAGTGACATGATGAACATTTGAAACAAGTGAACACTCTTGTTAGTCGAGGAAACGAAATGAGATCAAGGCTTCTGCTGGAACTAGAGCACTGGTTCTTCTTCTGTCTTCTTCTGCGTACGCAGGCTGATACTCCTGCAGACACGCCCTATATGGACAGACAAGTATTAATTCCATCTACCCAACAAAGGGAGTGGAGTTTTGTGTGTGTATGACCGTTTTTTTTTATCTCGCCATTAAGGCATCCATACTCCAGCAGCTTCGGGGAAGGTGCATGCTATGTGTAACGTGTCATCCATACCAAAGGCCAAACTGGCCTTCTCTTCCGAAAGTTGGTGATGGGATTTTACGTGTGTGCAAGATGTTAATGCGTGCGTTCACACACGGAACCTCAGTTTATAGCCTCATTCGAAGGACTGTATGGGAAATGGAGTCAGAACTAATGTTAACTCCGAGGGAAAAATCCCACTGTACCGAAACGGCCCGGCGGAGATTCGAACCCGCAACCCTTGGATTACGAGTTCGGTGTTCTACCAACTGAGCTGTTCCGCCCGCCTAGATCACTGTATGAGCAAAAGCCCGTTTCACCTCAAAATGTTTTTTGAGAATTCAACCGCGGACCGCCCTTCCCTCCCCTTCCCTTCTCTCCCTCCTTCTCCTTCTCTACGACCGCCTCTTTCACGTCAACCCGCCCTCCGCTGTCATTCCCACCCCACCCCCCCGCCACCATCCCCCAAAAATTAACCACTGTGCTCTCTCTCTCTCTCTCTCTCTCTCTCTCTCTCTCTCTCTCTCTCTCTTGGGGAGGAACAAGCTGGTTTTCGTGACAAACGATGTACAACAGATCACATTTTCACTTTACTGGCAATGATTCAGAAGCAGTTGTTAAGACACAGGAAGCTCTATGTCGCATTTATAGACTTTAGGAAGGCTTTTGACCTAGTAAGTAGGGATAAATTGTGGAAGGTTCTCTCTGTTAGTGGTCTTAATGGAAAATTCTTGAAAGCATTGCAAAGTATGTATAATGTTGTGAAGACTTGTGTTCGAACTAGTGGTGACCTTACTGATACTTTTCTATGCCCACGGGGCCTAAAACAAGGTGAGGTGTGTTCACCTGTGTTTTTTTCACTGTTCATCAATGAACTAACTAAAGATATTAACACTTTTGGTAGACATGGTATTCAGCTTTCTCCAGACCTCATTGAACTTTTGATTCTGTTATTTGCTGATGATGTTGCATTATTTTCTGATACTGTTATTGGTTTGCAAACCCAACTGAATGTCTTGTATAATACTTCAAAACGTTTAGATTTACTTGTGAATCTGGAAAAGTCAAATATTGTTGTATTCAGGAATGGGGGTTACCTTGCTTCGAATGAAAATTGGACTTTTGGTGATGCTCAACTTTCCACTGTTAACATGTATAAGTATCTTGGTATAACACTGACTACAAGATTATCTTTCCAACCAACTATGTGTGACCTAGCAAACAGAGCAAAGAAAGGATTAACTGCTATCAACAGAATGCTATGGTCAATAGGTGAACATTCTCCTGGTATTTTCTTTAAGCTATTCGATTGCCAAATACAACCTATCTTAACTTACGGAGCAGAGATTTGGGGACTGTCATCTAACCAGGAACAAATTGAAAGGGTGCACTTAGCTGCTATTAAAAGATTTCTTGGTGTAAGTTCAAAAGCTCCTAGGCACTTAGTGTACGGCGAATCTGGAAGATACCCTCTTTATGTAAATACTTATGCAACATGCATCCGATTTTGGCTTCGTGTTGCTTGTATGGATAATAACAGACTCCCAAAGAAAGCCTATGATATGTTGCTGCATCTGCAGAATCAAAATTATATTACCTGGACGACTAATGTTTGCTATGTTCTTTATAGATTCGGGTTTGGAATTGTATGGGAAATGCAAAGTGTTGGTAATGTGAAAGCTTTTATTGTAGAATTTAAGAAACGTTTAAGTGATTGTTACATCCAAGACTGGCATTCAGCTATTGAATTGCATGAGTTGTACGATGTTTATCGGTCATATAACCAGTCTCTTGTTCGAAGTCCCTACCT
>CM065733.1:35320508-35370508 GCA_033310375.1 Conus canariensis | reverse complement strand
CAGCTTTTCAGTCGGCTCTACCCAGGTAGGCAGCCCGTTGTGTAAACGAGAATGTGGAGTTTAAAGCGCGCAGAGCTTGGTTACTAACCGAGGACAGGTGCTGTACAGGCACTCTTTAATGAGAAGAAGAAGAAGAATGAGGAGGAGGAGGAGGAGGGGAAGGAGGAGGAGGAGGAGGAGGTGGAGGAGGATAACAGTTATCTTCCCCTGTGAAGGTGTTTAATCCTCAGAAGACGGGGTATAGCTGCCCTCATGGTGAATAAAATGCTGTCTCCTTGAGATACACTGTCAAGTGCACGTGAAGCTCTTGGTAACCATAAGCAGCAAACCGAGCTGCAAAAATTCATCTTCGGCGGGAGTCAGTCAAGAGAAGTAACAAAGACAAATTAATGTCTTTTTTTTTTACAAATACATGAAATCTGGGTTTGCAAAGAAAATGTAATCATTTCTGTGTTTATTCTTTTGTTTACTTATCTTATTCATCTTATTTATTTATTATTTACTTTGTTATTTATTCATATCATTGTTCATTTATCTTATCTTTTTTATTCATTTGTTTGTTGCATGTAGTTTGTGTGTTTTTTATGTGAACTTTTGGAATAAAATGAGAAAGAATGGCAGTGCCCTCAAGTCAAATCAATTCTATTCGCAGTATGGATGGCAACAGCTTTGCTACCACCATGAAAACCAGATTTGTAATTTACTTGTGCTGTCGTGTTTTCCTATTTGAAGTAGATTTACATCTCTGATATGGCCTGTGTAGTAAACTGGGCTATAGAGATGCCTGTAGTCAACTGGTCAGAGCGTTTTCCTGCAGAGCTGAAGATCATGGGTTCGAACCTTTAAAATCCTCTCTGTCCACCCACCGGTAAATGGATATCTGATTCTGGTCAAGTAAGGTCAAAGCAGCGGTCGGAAAGGGATGGGCTCCGCCTCCAACATACAATGCCTACGGTGAACTAATAGTCCATTGCCTCTTCAATAGTTGAGTCTACAGGTAAGATAAAACAACATTCAGGACAATAATAAAAACGAAGTATGAGCAATCACTTATCTTTTCAAATTCGGCACAAGATGGGCGCTTATTTTCTTATTCTCTTCTTTATTCTTCCGCGAATTTTCTTCTTCTTCTTCTTCTTCTTCCTTCTTCTTTCTTCTTCTTCTTCTTCTTCTTCTTCTTCTTCTTCGGCAGAGACAGAGACAGACAGACAGACAGAGAGAGAGAGAGAGAGATCCTCACAGGCTTTTTACATCCTCTCGTATAAAGGTGAAGAAGCTCGGAAGTGCATTCCATGGGTGCATTCCGTGGGAGTTACATGACGTCAGACATAACAATCACAGAAGACTATTTAAAACTTTGTTCAGAGATGTTCCACCTGATGTGGGTTTTTGTTTGTTTGTTTGTTTGTTTTTTTTGTTTTGTTTTGTATTGTTTTGTTGTTACTTTCTGAAAGACGTCAACGTTTTTATTCCATCTAAGATTTTACAGACGAAAGATTTTAACGAATTTACGGCGTGAGGTGTTTTTATTTTTTATTTTTTAAACAAAATCAGTGTTAATGGACTGTGTGTGTAGTGTTGTTGTTGTAGTTGTTGCTGCTGCTGCTGCTGTTGCTGCTGCTGCTGCTGCTGCTGCTGCTGCTGCTGTTATTGTTGTTGTGTAATTCATTTTGAGAGTTGACTTCAAGAAGATGACAGCCCTGATATCGTCCTTTGCGGTCGGCTGAGCTATAACCAACACAATCTCTCTATCTCTCTCCCTCTCTCTCTCTCTCTCTCTCTCTCTCCCTCCCTCCCTCCCTCCCTCCTCTCTCTCTCTCTCTCTCTCTCTCTCTCTCTCTCTCTCTCTCTTCCAGAAGATTCCACGAATAAAGAATTGTCCAGATCGGCACCAATGTCATAGTGACCTGAAAAACCTTTTGCAAGAGGACTGGAACACACACAAACAGATAATGAACCGTCCGAACCTTAAAGAATAAACACCTTCTGCCACTAGTGTCAGCAAACAGTGTTGTGCTGGTTACATTGAAATCACTCCTTTCACACACGTTCGTATCTTGTCAACAGCTGAAGAGACTATACCTTGCAATGAGGCAATCACTAAGCAACACGTTCTTATAGGGTGTTGGCTCTGGGTATGACATTAAGTCATAGGCACTTTTGATGAAGGTCTTGTGTAGGGATGTTCCACTGGATGTAACGTTTCAGTGTGTAATAGAGGTGAATATTTGCCTTTTTTTTATCATTTGATCGTAGATTTTGTAGAATGTAAGCTTGATCTGGCTTTCGCCCGTTTAGTACATTTGGATTGGAATGGTTGTGTGTGTGTGTGTGTGTGTGTGTGTTGTGTGGTGTGTGTGTGTGTGTGTGTGTGTGTGTGTGTGTGTGTGTGTGTGTGTGTTTGTGTGAGCGCCTGTCTGTGTGCATTGTGTGTGTGTGTGTTTCCGTGTGTGTGTGTGTGTGTGTGTGTGTGTGTGTGTGTGTGTGGTGTGTGTGTTGCGCGCGCGCGCGCGCGTGTGCGCGTGCGTGCATGTGTGTGTATGTGGCTGGCTAGCTGTGAAGACACAAGTCCCACAGAACATGAGCTGATTTCAACTTTGTTACGTGCAGTTCGCACGGTCAGCTGACTTACCAGCAGTTTGTTTGTCTGAAGGTGGTCAAGTCCTCCTCCCATTGTCCATTCGGAGGGTGTACTCCAGGGCTTCCAGCTCTTTGTGGGTTTGGGGATGGCTTCCACTTCGAAGAGACATGCGGTCACGACAGAGAGTGCGGGAAGGAGAGACTGCTCACAATAGGCTGGAGGTTCAAACGCCTTCTGTCAACATCTGGCCTAAAAGTTGTGGCTACAAGTGTGTGTGTGTGTGTGTGTGTGTGTGTGTGTGTGTGTGTGTGTGTGTGTGTGTGTGTGTGTGCGTGCGCGCGTGCGTGCGTGTATATGTGCGTGTGTATCCCTTTACTTGTATATCTGTCTGTGTTTGTGTGTTGATATTTGTTTATGTATACTAAACCGCCAAACGAAGGAACAAACAAATCACAAAACAGAGACAACGCGGTTCGACCATTTGGTTCTTCTTCATGTACGACAAGACACCTTCAAAACAATGGAAACAAAGGACGAGCGAACAGTCATTCCTCTCTTCTATCTGGGTGCACACTACGGCGTGAGTGAAAGACTAAAACTACGAAACGACGCTGAAGAGGTAGGAGGTTGCAGGAGAGAAAGTACAGATTAAAACTGATAATAACGTATTAAATAAAACAAGATGCAAAGCATATAAACGTACTCCCAGTTTATCTAAACTATCGCACCACGAAGGGGGGGGGGGGGGGGGGGGGTGCTGAAAAAAACGTCACAATCAAACATGCCTCATAATGTATTTCGTCACTGGCTGAGATATTCCATAAAGAAGAAAAACCGTTATGGGCCGTTACAACCGTTAGTAACGGCTATTCTGGTAAAATAAAACATCGGGCATCATCTGTGACCCATAATGAACTTACCTACAAATGTTCAGAAAGATCGGCCCAGAAGTTTTGTCTGGAGCGAGTGGAACACATTTTGACCACGGACAGACACACAGACAGCATTTCTTCGTTCCCATTGTAAAGTACCCCCTGTTCTATTAGAACTGGGAGTATAAAAATGGCGATTGAACTCTGTCACAAAAACAAAGGTGAAGATATTGATACTGTCTATTGTACATCTTTGTCCAATCCCAATCTGCCACCAAGTTTTTCATCGGCAGTTGACATATGCCCCGCACTCTAACCCTCATCCCCACCCCCTCTCCAGCCCCTCGCCCCTTCTCTTCCCCTTCCCCTCCAATACTCCCCCCCCCCCCCCCGCCCCCCTTATTTACTTTCACTCCTAACTTCCTAAATATCTCCAATTTACTCTTCCTCCACTTCACTCAGTCTCTTCTCTTTCAGGGGAAAAAAATATGTAATTAAAAAAAATTAATAATAATAATATGCATATTGAGTAAAGATGCGTAGGAATATGTAGACCGTCTTTGGCCGTTCTTAGATGAAGCATTTATAGGCACACTCTTTTCTTTGTAAAGGAGCTGGTCAGAGTTTACTCAATACAGAATCCCTTCAGCTGATATGGTGGTGGTACTGCTGCTGCTGTGGTATTATCTAATTTTAATCCTCTCGTTTAGTTGTCATTTGAAAGAAGTTGACCATGATTTGACATTTATTTTTTTTATCTACATCGGTAAACGTAAAAGAATGCTTTTTTTCCCAGATACCACTTTTGAAGTTTTCACCTGTATTGTGAATTATTTTCTCTGTACAGAACTGTAAATTCTTTCCTTTGAGCCTTCCATGATTTCATGCATCCTTTTTGCAGACAGACAACGGAAAATGTTCTGGGTCGTAATAAACGTATAAATGTTCCATTACTTTGTCAAAAGATCTTTCAAAACTTTCCTTTGTATGTCTATAGATAGCATAGCAGCTCTGGAGGATCTAGTTTGTATCCCATCTGGCCGGTTGGACAACATCCGTACCGTTTGCCCTATCACCAGTATAGACCTGAACACAGAATATTGAAATGGATATGTAAATGGATGTAACTAACTGTACGGTAACCAACAAGAATCCGAATGCAGCAGATGATGCAGTTTATGTTGTTTATAGCCCAGCCGATCATGAGGGGCCGTATCAGGGCTGTCATTGTCAAAGTCAATTCCAGACACTAGATAATTTCGAGGAAAAAGAATCTTCATGTAGCATTTGTTTGGATTAATAGCATGGTAGAACACAGCATTTGTGTAGAGCTGAATCAGTGCCCAACATGCTTGCTAGATTCACGGAACTTTCAGTTGCAAAACGCTGATTTTGTCTGGATTGACCCCAAACGATCTTGGTGGAGCCGATAAGTGTCATAGCGTAGGCCTATTTTGCGGGTTTTGTTGTTGTTGTTGTTGTTGTTGTTGTTGTTGTTGTTGTTTGTTGGTTGGTTGGTTGGTTGGTTGGTTGGTTTTTCGTCCACAGCCATCTGGAGCAGGGGCGACCATCCCCAACCGGGCGGGTCCCTGGGTGGTAGATAGGGGGGTGCTCCCAGATGTGAGGGTTAGCTGCGATATAAGTCAGGCTTGCCTGGTCGAATAAGCAATCCCGGACCAACTGGCGATGTTCCTAGCAGCATGGGGCGGGATAATAGGTGGCACTGTTATCTCCACTGAAATACCCCATATATCCAATGACAGGAGCATCATACGATCAAGAGCCGCGCTATATGCTCTTAGCCCTGGGGAACGACACCTCAGTAGACAAACAGTCTCCAGCTATGGACAAATACTGGAATAACCGGATAGACTGGACTTGTCAGCCCAGTAAAACAACCAGTCTCGGAGAGCGTTCACTCTGATAAGTCGGTGGTGCTGGTCATGACTTGTCTGGGGAATAACGGCAGCACAATACATTCTCCACTCACATGACAATCCACAGCCACATCCGGCTTGTCATGTGACGCCGCCCTGGCTTCGGCAGTCCACAGGAAGCGATCAATGTCAAGCCATCATGACCCAACTCACCAGAGGAGACACTGCTTCGCTGGCGACTCACTTCGGTGGTGTTCAGAGGCGCCTGTTCTGATTCGCCATATTCATGACACCACCTACTAAGCCCCCTACTGACGACAATAATGGCTTAGTCGCGGAGTCAGCGTGGGTGAGCGTCTCCTCCGGAGGATGCCATCACGTCCGTCCAGCTACAGCCCCCATGGACTCGCCGATACCGGTGATCTCGACACGAATTTACCATGGGAACTGACGGAGAGAGAACATCGAAACGGAGGTCATCAGGTCAGAGAGAGAAGGGCACAAATGGACGGTGACTTTGACGCATTTTCATGCTGGTCGATGAATACGATGATGATGATGGTGATGATGATGATGATGATGATGGTTGAGTTCTATGGCGGTCTGAGACTGCATGACAGGACTGTACGACAGTTTCAAGATATTTTTTTCTAATTCAATATAAAGGTATTGTATTATTAATAGGTAGTCACGTAAAAGCGCGATCTGACAATTTCAAATTGCTCTGTCGAATCATCAAAGCTGTTGAAACAATCAGAAATTGATTTGGTGTTCAGGTCTGCGTGTGGATGATAAAAGAAATTTATTACAGTGAGCTGGAGCGTTACGAACCCTTTCTCAACAGTAAGTCAGGTGTGTGTGTGTGTGTGTGTGTGTGTGTGTGTGTGTGTGTGTAGAGAGAGAGAGAGAGAGAGAGAGAGAGAGAGAGAGAGAGATCCAGAAATCCATATATAATCTGTAAATCATGGATTTTAAACCCTTATCAAAGACACACCTGTGAAAATGGGGGGGGGGGGGGGGGGGGGGGGGGAGGGGGGGGGGGGGGGGGGGGGGGGGGGGGACGATCGAATTAAAACCCTAAAACAATAACTCTTATACATGCACACGTACACTTAGGGACTATAAGGGTTAAAAAATACAGTCATAAACGCCGTTGCTTGCATTTAAATCAGTATCCTATGGTTACACTGCAGATGTGTAGATGTTGGTTACACTTGAAAGTACATTTCAGTCAGTAGTCCTCCCTGTACCCACGCCGAGGATGAACGTGATATGCACGTGACACTCTCCTGAGCATCACACAACCAGACAATGTGCGGAGCCGCTCGAAATAATCATTATGTAAGTTTGCACACGTGTTAGAATGCCTGTGCATATATGGCGTATGTACATGTATGCACATGTGCTTAAGCATCTGCAAAAGAATCTTTAACGGGCAAACGTTGAAACAGATCACGCCGATGCTGCCGCCCCCCTCCGCTGTCCGTTCGTACCCCCAGGACTGACAATGTGACGCCAAAGACAAATAAGAAATATCAAAGATGGTGGGAGGACGCATGCTATGAAAAGATCACGTTTCGCAAAGAATGGAACTCTCGCCTTTCTTTTGAGCACACAATTTACCAACGATTCTTTGTGGAAAGCAAGACACGGCACTTTACGATTAAAAGAGGAGAAGAAAAAAAGGAAAGAAAGAAATTAAGAAGAAAAATACAGAAAAGAAAATTCGAGAGCAACATTTTAGATTTGGAGAACGGTAAATTGATGATATTGACATACCCAGGTAAAAAGCACTATCAGCTTGGAAAAGAATGCACTACCAGCTTGGAAAAGAATGAGTTAATCAGACTGACACAACTAGGAGAAGGAAAGGTCTGACAATTCTACAGGTTAGGAAAGGATGAATTAACAATACCCAACACCCGGGAAAGGGATACGTTTGACCAACACAACAGATTAGGGAAAGACAAACATTTCCCAACGATACTACAAATAAGGAAAGGAATAAATGACAAATATCACATTAATTTTCCCCGCTTCTTCTCATTCTTTTTGCCCGTCCACCTTTCCTTCTAACTTTCTTTCTTTCTTTCCTTAATGTGTGTGTGTGTGTGTGTGTGTGTGTGTGTGTGGTGTGTGTGTGCGTGCGCGCACGCGTGTGTGTGTATATGTATGTGCGTGTGTCTGTGTGTTTGTGTGTCTGTGTCTGTGCTGTGTCTGTACGCGTGCGCGTGCGTGCAAGCACACGTGAGACCGACCAGCAGATATGCATGAAAGTAGACAAACTAAATCAAAATCAGAAAAAAAAACTAGAAACAAATATAAATGGCAGATACCAAATAGTATATTACAACACTCCAGATGTCGTCTTTCTAATCCCTTGTTCAAATTCAGAGTTGTTTCTGTTCATGAAAGATAAGGTTCCCGGTCTGTTGACGGCATTATGAAGGGGATTATCAAACTTCAAGATATCAAATAAACCCATACATGTTTCTCCTCTCCTCTGTTCATTTAGAACTTGTATTAAAATTTTGCCATGGCATATTGTTCACTGTGTGCATCATTTTACACTTTGCAGCTTTTAAACATAAATTCCGGGTATAATGAAAGAGCACACAACGGCGCATGTTACATGGCTTCCAGGTTGAGAGGTGGGGAGGAAGGGGGAGGAAGGGAGGGTAGGCAATGGGGAGGGAGAAGGAGTAAAGAAGGGGGGGGGGGGATACTGAAGAGGGGAGGTGGGTGTGTTTGTTTACATTTACTCTGATAGGGAAGGGATGTAGTTCAACTGACTTACTTTTTTTCAAGATATTGACAGTGAAACAGACCGAAGAGGTTTTCATAGTAGCAATTACACACACACACACACACACACACACACACACACGCACACACACACAAACAACAACAACAACAACACACACACACACATACATATAGATAGATAGATAGATAGATAGATAGATATAGATAGACAGACAGACAGATAGATAGATAGATATTCAACGAATCGATATGCCCTTTCTGACTTCCGTTTACATTCCTTGGGCAAAATACTGAGCTAGCTTTTTGACCGGAATTGTCTTGGTCCGAAACTTCGAGTCGGTCAAAAGATTACAAATTATTTGTATTTCAACTTATTTTTACATGATTTTGAGAAACAGTAACTATATGCCAACGAAAGCAACATTTATGGGTTTTTAGTAGTATATAAACACCAATAATAAGAATCAAGAGCAATACCAATACTCATAACAGCAGCAACCATTCTTCTTGCATCATCCAATCTTCCCCACACCACCATGCTTCACACGATGGTCAGCATGCAAACATTGGTTTATTTCTTCAGTTCAGGCAACATAATCAATCACAGAATCGCTACTGAAGGTGATAACGACAGCTCTTTTAGCAGTGGACACAAAACTGGGATCCAAGTTTTTTAAGGTTACTGGAAATTACAGATGAGGACACAGAGAGACACACAGACAGACAGACAGACACAGACAGAGTCGGAGACCAAGACAGGGAGAGAGACAGACGTAAACTCAGAGAGCGAGACACGGGGGAAGAGAGAGAGAGAGAGAGAGAGAGAGAGGGAGGGAGAGACAGACAGACAAACAGAGGACACAGGGAACAGGGTGAGAGAGAGAGAGGGCAGGAGAAGGAGAGACAGACAGACAGACAATATCAGAGACCGAGACACAGAGAGAGAAGACAGACATAGACACAGAGATAGAGACAGAGAGAGAGAGACAGACAGACAGAGACAGACAGAAAGAGAGATGTTACAATAATAATAATGATAATCCTACATGGCCAAGCTGCGATCTCTAACAAAACAAAATGCATATACATACTTAACAAATTTTGATCCGTGAGACAGTGCTGTTTGTCATGCCGATGTCCAAAACTACTTTTCCTTGAAAAAAAAATGTATAAAAATATATATATGAGTTGCAACTACTAAATTCTATGTGACAGTCCTGCTATGGCCAACACGGCCACCCTGAGTCTCATCCCATGGCAAGAACAGGGCTCAGCGTATCGTAGTCTGCATCCCACTACAGGCTAGGCACATGTTGGGTGATCTGAAAAGCCGTTTCATTACCACTGCCAAGGAGGGGGCTGGCTGGTTAAATCTGTCTGTCTGTCTGTCTGTCAGCATTGTTACACAAAACCAACTGAACCGATTTTGTACGGAAACTTCGCCGATCCATGGAGCGTGGTTCGAGGATGAACCCATTACATTTTGGTGTGGATCCGGTCGAAGAGTGAATCCAGGTAGCAGAAGTCTGTGCTCTCCTAAGTAACCTTGGTGTGTGTGTGTGTGTGTGTGTGTGTGTGTGTGTGTGTGTGTGTGTGTGTGTGTGTGTGTGCGTGCGTGCGCACGCGCGCTGTGTTTTCATGGGCCCAGGCGTTTATGTGTGCAAATGACCACACATGCTTTCCTTGTTTGTATTGCATTTCTTTCTTTGCATGTTTGTTCATGGTAGTGGTGACTGCTTTTTTTTTTTGTATGTGTTTTCAACAAAATAATAGCATACACTTCAGAAACTGCACTGGTTCTTCCGGATGGTCAGCAATCTGCTCGTGTGTGACAAAATATGTATCTGTTTCCATCTACAACCTAGGATAATTGTTCCTTAAAGACACGGTACCGATCCTCTGTAAACATTAATACAGAATAGGCCACAGTCTTTCTTTTTAATAGGACGTTGCGATGTTTTCCAAACATACAATATAGGATACGAATCGGGGACTTTTTTTAAAAGAAGAAATCGTAATGCTTCGCAAAGATCAACCACTAAAAGCTTCACAGGCTACTACCTCATGCTGCGTAGTTGTTCTTGATAACGTGATAAAGTGAGAAGTGAAGGTGTATAGAGTAAAACACAGCCTACAGGTGGACACAAAAGAGAGAGAGAAAACATGCTGGTGTTGATACATGTTAGGTTGAAGACTATGAGCAAACACATGTCATTCCAATACAACATGCCCATATTTGATTAATTTTTGTACAATACAGCTTCGAAGCATCAGTACACAGATTCTCTCTCTCTCTCTCTCTCTCTCTCTCTGCATCTTTCATGCACACACAAGCACGTTCAAGCCTGTACATGCACACACACACACACACGCATGCGCACACGCATACATGCATGCATGCATGCAAGCACACATACACACACGCGCATATTGAATCTGCTGAGTAACATCACAGAAAGCATTCAGATGTTCAAACTAACATTAGAAAGCTAACCGCTACAAATTATCCCTGGCACTATATACATCAGCAATGGCAAGCAAATGTCATGTCAACAACATGTTAAATTACACACACACAAAAAAAAGCTCATACATGTATTAGTAAACTGTTTTGAACAGGGTTTTCTTTTCAGATGGTGAATACACTATAGATCTATTTACATTTCTCACGACAAACAAGTGCATATCCACTGTAGCTGCATCCATGAATGTTTTCGTAAAAATGAAAAATAATGAAATAAAAACAAACACCCTTCACAGATAAACACTCTCTGACAAATACCGACAAAGAGGACTGTAGCTCTATAGCAGCCTGAACAACGTCCAGCCCAGCTTAATCATAGACCTTAAACTTGATCTGCATTAATCATCATCATTTGCAACATAATTGCAGCACAAATACCACCCATGAAACATGGCCGTATGTACACTCAGTGACAACAAACCTGTACAGTTCTGTGTAATGAACATTTCAGAGAAAAAGCACCACAGTTCAATGATCAATATAAGGTTGTGAAGAAGCAACAAAAAAACACCAAAAATTCTACTGCAGATCATGTTTCTTTCCAGATAAAAAAAAATCTCCAGAGAAAAAAGAAATTCACACAGATCCCGTTGCAGTGTTTCTCTCCATGGGGGAAAAAAAGGCTCCGACAGATCCTGTTGCTTTGAATTCCTACAGATCCTGTTGCAGCATTTCTTTCCTGAAGAAAAACAGTTCCTTACAGATCCTGTCACAGTGTTTCTCTCCAAGGAAAAAAATGTTCCTACAGATCCTGTTGCAGTATTTCTTTCCTGAGGAAAAAAAAAGTTCCTTACAGATCCTGTTGCAGTGTTTCTCTCCAGAGGAATATAAAAAAACCCACAGACCCTGTTGCAGAATTCTTCTCCAGAGAAAAAAAAAAAACATTCCCTACAGATACTGTTGCCGTGTCTCACTTTTGGGGAAAAAATCCTTATGATCCTATGGTATTGCTCCTCCCCTGAGAAAAAAAAATCCCTACCATTCCTGGTGTAGCCTTTCTCTCCTGGTGAAAAAAAAATCCCTACAAACCCTGTTGCAGAGTTTCTCGCCAGTAAAAAAAAAAAGATCCCCCTACAGAGCTTGTTGAATCATTTTTCCCCTTCCCTACAGAGCCTATTGCAATAATTACCCACAGGTCCTACTGATAGTCTTTCTGCTGTAGTGCTTCGCACTAGAGAAAAACAAATCCTATAGATTTTCTTGCAGTATTTTTCCCCCTGCAAAAAAAGTTGCCTCTAACAGATCATGTTGCAACATTTCCCTCCAGAAAAATAAAATCCTCAATAGATCCTCTAGCAAATCTCCTCTCCTAGGATTCTAAAAAGAACATTTTCTACAAATAATGTTGCAGTGTTGATCTCCAAGGGAATAAAAAAAATTCTTCAACAGAACCTGTTGCAGAGTTTCTTCCCTTAGAAAAATCTCCTACATATCCAGTTACACCGTTTCTCACAGAAAAAATAACTTCTATAGGTCTTATTGCAGCATTTCTCCCAAAAGGGAAACGAACATCTCCAGCGTATACTGAAGAATTTTCTTTTCTCTCCAGAAAACAGAACATCTTCTACAGATCCAATCGCAGTATTTCTCACCTGGGAAAAATCGATGTATAAGCTGTACATCTGTGTATGTTTGTTGAAAGGAAAACCTGGCCATGGCAGCAACTAACTACACATGAGTCATTCTACCACTACCATATATAACGTTGACGACGCAGTCATGTACCTTCACTGAACCTGTCACACACACACACACACACATATATATATATATATATATATATGTGTGTGTGTGTGTGTGTGTGTGTGTGTGTGTGTGTTGTGTTTACAGCGCAGGTGACTTTAGAGGCCATATTCATATAAAAAACATCAAAAACACACAAACAGACATCCAAAAATCCCAGCTTAAGACCAGCAATTCCGAGCTGCTATGACATGAACGATGCCAGTCATCCAAACTGCTGTAGCTGCCTTAGCCCTTTCCCCCGCCCTAGTATCCACTCTCCCTCCCCCAATGGCACTGACCCAACACATGATGCAATGGTGACACCTAGCGGTGACTAACATGAAAGAACTATCTGGAGCAGCGTTAGGATGGTTTCTATTAAATCCTATAAAACAGAAGTTACAACACACTCTTTTAACACCAAAACAGGCTTTTGAGCTGAAATAACATAGCACCCATGCACTTTTTTTCAGTGCGACATACTTTTGTCTAAACTGCATTTTCAAATGTGTGTTCGCACATCACGGGATTTTACTTTAGACTGGCACAATGTGTCTGGTAAAACTGGCATTCTAAGCCAAGGTATGGCACTGTTGGTTGATGTGAGACTATGGCAAGAATTTTGTTAAGACTCAAGCGGCTGATGTGACCTGGACAGGACAAGCCCTTTACAGAATCTTAATATGGTTAAGGCTTCGTTTCTGATCGATGCCTCTCCTGGAACACTTGGTCCTGCAGCCGAAATCACAGAACTACCAAGATATTTAAGGTGCCCTAGCAAAACGTCAGAAACACTATCTCGGAACAGGCATTCAGAAATGGGCATTTGGTCACGTGACATGAATGACAGCAGTACAGCCTTACAAAAGCCATTGATTTCAATTAAATTTGCTACTTTCAACTGAAATATGGCGTGTGACGAAGGTCATGGTCCTTCGTTAAGCCTTCATTGTTGTCCAGCTGAGGCCATTTTCAAGACTCTCACCACATAGAGAAAAAGGAGTCCAGTCCTACAGAAAATAACAACAATCAACATTTTGCACATTACACCGAGTTCATGTATCATATGATCACTGACTTTTTGACATCTGCTAGACTGGTAAAACAAACATTCTCCTTAACCTTAATCTTTATAAAAGCAAGTACAAATGAAATAATAATAATAATGTTTAAATGCACCCCCCCCCCCAAAAACAAAAACAAAAAAAACACACACACACCCAAAAATGACCATGTAGGGCAAACACACAGCACAGTGTGTACAATGCTCACTACATTTCAACAACAACAACAAAAGCTGGCACGTTCTCTCTTCTGTGACAGAATAAGGCCTACGCACCTCTTAAGACAAAGACAGTAAAATGGGTCAAAAAGACAGAGCAGCAGTGGATGACAGAAAAGGAAAGGAGAAAAAGAGACAGATTCAAAGATAGTGACGGAACAGAGGAACTGACCAGGACAGAGTTTCCAAAAGGTGGGAAAACATTTTCTTCTGAAAAAAGCCCATGGCATCCCCACAAACCCAGCCCTTTCTCTTTGTCTGGCTCCATATAAAAACTTTTTTTTTTCTTTTACATAAATACACACTTTCCAAGCAAAATAAAAATGGCACAACACACTCACCAAATCACTTCAAATGAACACATCTATAATTAGGATGAGCAATCCTTGTGCACATTTCGTCAATAAAAGTGTGTATAAATGTAGAAAGGGAAGATGAAAACTTTAAAAAAAGAACTGTCAGAATTAGTCCTAAACCTTAAATGTGTTGATACAGATCACAAACAGTAAGATCCACATTGTAATATCAGATCCACTCCAATTTGGTTACAATAACATACTGAGGTTTCCAGGCAGAAACAAAAACTCACCATTTTTTAAAAAAATATCGCTATTCTGGGGAAGAAACTGAACACACACCTTTATGATCTCATGAACCAGCCCTCAATGTCTGGTAAGAAGAGGACCAGAGCTCTGCAGGCAATGGCAGAAGCAGCTGACAAAAGGTTCCAGCAGGACCTGGACTAGGGGGAACAGAGATGAACTTCATACGGCTTAAATTTCCCAACATGGAACAGGTGTCTGACAGTGATGCAGACTACACGTCTCAAGGCAACCTGGCCCTGAGACAAGTTACCATCCAGGAGTTACAGGTTCAAACCACAGCAGTACCTAGGTTTAAAAAAAAAAGAAAAAATGTAAGAGTGACAGCAAAAGGACATCTAAGAGTCATGACCTGGATGCTACCCCATTCTCTTAGAGAGCAAAAAAGTTTGGATCAGAACACTAATATGAAGGCGGTGGAGGGGAGGCAGAAAGAAGAGGGGTTGCAGAGGGTGGGAAAGGGAGGGGGGGGGGGGGGGGGCTTCTTCTCTGAAGACTGCTATCCAGCTCTCCCAACGCTTTCATCCGATAGTTCCAGTTTTCTTCTTATTTCAGGACTGTCAACGTACAAAGTATTAAAACAAAAAACAAAAACAAAAAAAAGAAAAAAGCATAAGCCATGTCCAAACCTTTGAACAAAAACAACATATCCTGGAAAAAAATAAACTATGTGGCAAAACTGCTTCCAACAATGTAAGGTTCAATAACTCGTCATCCACCGATATCCTTAAGACAGACAAGCTAGGCCACACTGAAGGACAACAGCTATTCCACTTAATTACTTATTCTCAGATATTTCAAAACAAAAAAAAGTAAACTAATTATGATAAATATAACAGCAGCACAAATACTACATGATAGAAAAAAAGGCATAGCTGCCAACCCTCTGGAGTCAAAATTCTGGAATCAGGGGATAAAGGGGATTGGGGAGGGCTGGAGAGGGGGCAGTTTGGCTTTAGACTGAAAGCATTTCCAACACCCCCTTACATCAATGGGCAGTTTAAAAACACAATGCATTTTCCATACATGCTATTGCCAAAATCCACTATAACATCATTTAGACTTTTGTCTGTATATACTTTATCAACCCCTGTTCACAAATAACCCCTAAGCCTCACTTTTTAAAACAAAAACAAAAAAAATTGAAATTCTGGATCTTTCACTTAATTCAGGATTCCGGGAATAACTTCTAAATTAGAGAAATTCCAGAAAAATTCAAAGAAGAGCTGGCAGGTCTGAAACAGGCAAACCAGGCAGACAGGCACCGCAGAATGGACTGCCAGTGTCCTCCAAGGACAGCGTTTCCATTTCCACCACTGCCATATCACAGTAACACATACTGGCCTGATATCAACTGTACCAAGATCGCAATGAGTCTACAACTTTCAAGAACCAAAGACAGAAGAAATGGGCCACAAAGGCAGAAAGACACTGGATGATAATAAAACAAAATAGATAAAGAAATGAATGAAAAGAACAGAAAGACGGTGGATTACAAATTTAAAAAAAACAACTAAGTAAATAAATTAAAAAGGCAAGAGTCAAAGGGAATGACAGAAAACTGCCGGCATAAAATTTCCAGAAAAAGGGGAGATAATCGATACTGAGAGTCTCCCGCATCCCCATATGGCCTATTACATACAAATATTTACATGATTACACAAGAAAAAAATGAAAAAAATAATGTTAAAATGAGTAACAACAAAGTGACAAACAAATGAATGTAAGTTAGAAAAATAGAAACTGTTTTAACTGACAAACCATTTTGCTTGAATATAATAATAAATATAGATATACAGAGAGAGTGTTAAAAAGCCAACGGACTGCACTCTCTATATTGCACAGCAGTGTCTATCCATAGAGCTATTATTCTCTATCATATCCCTGATGAGCAGAATTCTGCCCCCAAACACTCTTTTGTCCAGTGATTTTAAGACCTGTCCACACTTACTGCAAATAAAACAATTTTTTATATAAAAAAATGAAATAGGCATTGTGCTAGCAGACTTTTAAGAGTATGCATTCATCTGTATTTGTTACTGTTTACATGGATAAAAAAAAATGTCCTTCATATGCTACTAGCACTCTAATTGAGACATATCCTTCATATGCTACTAGCATTCTAATTGAGACATGTCCTTCATAAGCTAGCACACTAATGTGACATCTTCACAATCTAGCACATTCTGTGTAACACATCCTTCATATGCTAGCATACTAAATGTGACATGTCCTTCATTGGCTGGTATATTAAATGTGACATGTCTTTCATAGACTGGTATATTAAATGTGACATATCCTTTACAAGCTACTAGCACACAAAATGTGACATGTCCTTCATAGGCTGGTATATTAAATGTGACATGTCCTTTACAAGCTACTAGCACACAAAATGTGACATGTCCTTTACAAGCTACTAGCACACAAAATGTGACATGTCCTTTACAAGCTACTAGCACACAAAATGTGACTTGTCCTTTACAAGCTACTGGCATACTAAATGTGACATGTCCTTCATAGGCTGGTATATTAAATGTAACATGTCCTTTACAAGCTACTAGCACACAAAATGTGACATGTCCTTTACAAGCTCCTAGCACACTGAATGTGACATGTCCTTCATATGCTGGTTTATTAAATGTGACATGTCCTTTACAACCTACAAATATGACATGTCCTTTACAAGCTACTAGCACACAAAATGTGACATGTCCTTCATAGGCTGGTATATTAAATGTGATATGTCCTTTACAAGCTACTAGCACACTAAATGTGACATGTCCTTCATAGGCTGGTATATCAAATGTGACATGTCCTTTTAAAGCTACTAGCACACAAAATATGACATGTCCTTCATATGCTGGTATATTAAATGTGACATGTCCTTTACAAGCTACTAGCACACTAAATGTGACATGTCCTTTACAAGCCACTAGCACACTAAATGAGACATGTCCTTCATATGCCAGCGCACTTAATGAGTCATGTCCTTCATATGATAGCACACTGTGTGTAACATGTACTTCATATGATAGCACACTATGTGTAACATGTCTTTCATATCCAAGCGTTCTAATGTGACATCTCTTTCATATGTTAACACACTATGTGTGACATGTCCTTCATATGATAGCACATCAAATGTGACATGTCCTTCATATGATTGCACACTATGTGTAACGTCATTCATATGATAGCACACCATGTGTAACATGTCCTTCATATTAGCACACTATGTGTAATATGTCCTTCATATTTAAGCACACTTTGTGTAACATGTCCTTCATATGATAGCACACTATGTGTAACATGTCCTTCATATGATAGCACACTACGTGTAACATGTCCTTCATATGACAGCACACTACGTGTAACATGTCCTTCATATGAAAGCACACTAAATGAGACATGTCCTTCATATGTGAGCAGAAATTTTTTCCACATGAGGCACACTTCTTGGGACTGAGAGTCTATTGCAGATGTCCACATCCAATGTCTACTATCTACTATAAATAAATATTTCAAATAACATTCTGCTTGAACACACACACACACACACACACACACACACACACACACACACACACACACACACTAATAGCAGTTTCATCAGGTAAGATTAAGAAAAACTTATTTCATCACTCCTTTTAAGCAGCAATTTGATTTGTTTTCCTACCTTGTACTTTATTGCGATTTGAAAAAAAAAAAAAAAAAAAGAAAAAAGAAAAAAAGGGAGAAAGAAAATGATAAAAGTAGAAGGGAAAACACCAGAGAAAATAAAAATGATGGCGGAGGAGTAAAAAAAAAAAAAATTTTTTCTTTCCTTTCTGTCACTCTGATGATTTCCATGTGAACAATCACACAGTTTTGACAACAATCAGTATCGATATAAAGAGTGAAAGATTGCCTAAAGAAAAAAAATAACATCAACAGTAACAATAAATGAAATCAGAAAAGGATACGAGAAATAGGCAATTAAACCAAAGCTGGATATTCTGTACATGGTGCAGTTCGCTCACCAGTTTGAAGGAAGTGCACAAAACGAAGAAGATCGACAACAGCCAACTGTGCAATAGCACCATGTGAACCCTCCTTCCCTGAACCATGCTTGACAACTCCACATTTACAACACTGTACAGCACAAACAATGAAAAGAACCAACCACAAATAGTTTTGATGTCAATGAATGCAGTGCATAGTAACTGAAAAACTTTGAGCAATAATATTTACACACACACATACAAAGAATTATGCACACTCAAGACGTGTTATGCAAGGAAGCATAGAGTACAGCCCTATAATGTAGTCTCATATCAGAGTACAACTCGGCAGCGTTATCTTCATCACCCCTTTCATCACCGATCATCATTGAAAAAAAAAAAAGTAAAGTTCAAATCCCATGGCCCTCATGTCATGCTTGTATGGTGACCTCGTCTCCACTTCCTCTTCATTTCCATACTGAGCTTGTTTGCTGGAAAGTCATGGCAACTGTCTTGACGGACATGGTGACATCCACTGAAGAGGATTCTCACTTACTATGACTAAGCGACCATGCAATCATTCTCATCAACAAGGGGCTTGGTAGGTGGTGTCCTGTGCATGTTGAATCAGAACCATCACCACTGAACATCCCCAGTGACTCAGATGCACTACAGAGCCTCCACTGGTGGGTTGCCTCATACTAACCTGATACCGACTGCTCGGCATGGGGTGCTGGTGCTGGGCCTGCAACAGGACAGCCCTGGATGTGTCTAAAGGGGGTGAGGCAGATGAGAGGCACAGGAGTAATACACTGTGTTCACTGTTATGGTTCACCGTTCACCTGTACAGTTGTTCAGAAAAATTAGCATTTGGGGTTTATATGGCCATATACCCATTTCCATACTGGGAAAATCAATTTGTAAAAAAAATTGTCAAACTGTAAGTTGGAACGTTATGCCTGCACATGATGCCTCTCACTGAAACTGGCCTACATGTGTTCTGGCTTCCAATCAATATCACTTCCTGGTCACTGAAGTGTGAAAAACGATTACTATTCTATTGCATTTGTTCCATTTATGAGACTTAGTGGCAAGCCATCCATTGTCCTTAACCAGTGAACCAACTTCTCCAACTGCTGCACATTTATGTTCCTCACGAAATGTGTCCAGTGCCAGAACGATGACAATGAAGAAGAAAGAAATAAAGGAAATACATGGCTGGTTATAATGGTGAAACATCCTATGAGTCCAAATAGATTGACACCCATGGTATTGCCACTGAGGGGTCACAGAAGGCAAGACTGCAAAAAAAAAAAAAAAAAAAAAAAAAAAAAGGTGTCATGCACTCATAAAAGTGCATGTTACCACCACAGGTATGCACAGGTATGCAACAATTCATCAAATTCACACTCATGCAAATGTATATATTACTCAAGCAAATGTATATAGATATCCCGCATGCATATGTGCATTAGTATATTGACAGCGAAACAAGTTCTGCTCATTCAAGAAATAAACAGGTGAAGTGCTCATCATGTGTAAACATGCACATGAGCACACATAGTCATGCAGGTGTGCCAGCCTAAAATACAAGCCAAAGTGTTAGCTTTCAGGTGTTATTGGAATGCATACATTAAAAGCACATCCCAAGCAAGCATAAGACATCAGTAAGTACAAGTAGATACATTGTTTCTTTCCCCATACACAGCCACAGGGAGTAGAAGTCTACTCACTAGTTTTGTGCTTCACCTTTCCTCTTAACTACAGAATAATCCCTTAAAGGTTTTGATAATTCACGCAAGAACAACTGAAAACAAAAGTACAAAGATCGTGAACAAATTGCACAATTATCACGGCAACCTGGATGATAACAGATCTCAAAATTAACGAGAAGTAATCATGATATCGATACATTCATGATTTCCATAATACATCAGATATTGTGCACATGTAGATACTGTACACATCGATGCTGCTTGACACTCAAAAGACTAGATCCAGTTTTGAAGCTGTGTTGACAAAACTAAGCAGACAGTCACAAAGCTTCTAGTGGGAGGATAAGCTGGCCTCTCTCTGTCCCTCTTCATCCCCAGTCTGTACAGAACATGCTTCCTTCCACCGACAGCATGTCAGGCCTGTTCAACTCAAACATGCACATCACAAATGCAAGCAAAGCATTTAATGTCCTGCATCATCCCCTCAGAAACAAAACACTTGCACAAAATAACCCACCTATGGCGAACTGCTCATTTCTGATTGTTCCGAACAGGCATTGCAACCAACACGGTGATATGCTACACACCACAGGAGTGATGGAAAGCTGGAACACATGTGGGATCACCTGCACACAACTCTGTCAGAACCAGAAGTCCCAGCCGACATCTGATTTCACAGACGTTCCACCTGACACTCATCTGCGTTTATGTGCAAATGGGCACTCACTGAGTAAGAGTCTAAAAAAAAAAATCAATCAATGATGCAATAACAAATATACCAACAGTAATGCTACCATGTTTCTCCTAACACAAGATCTTGATCTTCACACAAATACAGACAGAAAAAAAAATACTGGGTGCAGCCTGCTCCATCATCATGTTTTCCCTTAATGAGTTACGACACAACAGGCCTTGTCTCTCTGCAACCACCTTCAACCAACCCATCTGAAAGCCTGACACTGTTTTCAAAGTCTGTTTCCAGATGTGAAGAGGTAAATTACCAAATAACCAATAAAGCCCTGAAGATTTTCAGCAGTAAATGGCTATTTGAAGGTGAGAGGAATTCAGCCCCCAGTTCAGTTTTTGTTGTTCCATGAACAATTGTCTTAATACTTGACAGGTCAAAGCTCTTAAATGGCTTCCCTTGAAAATCACCACCAATCACCTGTGGAAGACAGATCAAACAAAATGCGAACAAAAACAAAAGCAAAAAAAAACAACAAAGATAGCCATGCTACCTTTTTATCCAGATCTCTTAGTGAAAAAAAGACAAATTGTTCATCCACAGGTTTTCAATCAGATCTTTTAGCTGACATAATAGGGACAGAGAAAGAGAACTGACTAAATATAGTCACTCTGTCAGAACAACTGTCAGAAATCTACAGTGTTGCCAATAATCTCAAAGACAGCCTAAAAAACTCGGAACACCACACAGACCTATATACCTAAAAACATTAAATAAGTCTGAAGCAGAGCAACCCATAAGACACTCTCTGTGCTCAACAACACAGAGTGAACATCAACTCAGGAAAAGATCACATATGAATGGTCTGTTCCTTTGGATGCCAAAGCAAAGTAAACGCACGGCTCCTTCATGCACACAGCAGCTGACAAAGCAACTATATAACCCCTGATGTCTTTTTGTACCAGTGTGAGAAGAATCAGCGTAAAAAATATATGCCATGCTATACAGATTCCATACCTTTTTCTAAGATGGAAAAACAACTGCTACAGAAGACAAAAAAAAATGATTTTTCATCTGTATGATGGAGAGGATGGAGGACAGAGATGAAAGACAAAAGGTCCTTTAGTGTCATAGCATCAAGCAACAAGTTGAAAAGTAATCATATCAAGGTGGAGAAGGTTCTTGTCCCACCACAACCTCTGAGAAAATATTCCTTGGTCGCATACCAGATGCTGATCAAATAATGCAGGCTCATGGTGAGAAAAAAATCCAAGCAGTTTGGACCATCCATGAACCAACTCATGGATTTCAAACAAAGGAATCACAAACAGCTTTAGCTTTAAATGCCCACAGCTCAAAAACAATTTCAGTACCTAAATTTGATTTTCCAAGCTAACCAGTATGTTCTCACTTCTGACCAGCTCAGATTAATTACAAAGTGGCACTAAGATAGCTAACCAGTATGTTCTCATTCCTGACCAGCTCAGAGTAATTACAAAGTGGCACTAAGATAGCTAACCAGTATGTTCTCATTTCTGACCAGCTCAGAGTAATTACAAAGTGGCACTAAGATAGCTAACCAGTATGTTCTCATTTCTGACCAGCTCAGATTAATTACAAAGTGGCACTAAGATAGCTAACCAGTATGTTCTCATTTCTGACCAGCTCAGATTAATTACAAAGTGGCACTAAGATAGCTAACCAGTATGTTCTCATTTCTGACCAGCTCAGATTAATTACAAAGTGGCACTAAGATAGCTAACCAGTATGTTCTCATTTCTGACCAGCTCAGAGTAATCACAAAGTGGCACTAAGATTATTCATCTTTTTTTTCAAATTAAAAAAAAATGCTAAAAAATCTGAGGAAGTGCTTAATCAGTGAAATGTGCTAGGAAATGACCTGCCAAGTCATTTTACTTAAAAGCAGACAGAAGCCTCCTCTTTTATTTCCAGCTCTGCCTTCATTTTTCCTTCTGACTCTGACTCTGAATATGGATACAGTCAACTTTTTTTTTTATCCCTCTTTTCTTTTTCTCTTTTCCCAAATACAAGTTCTGCTGTATTCACAGATTTCTTTTTAATTTCTCTTTTTTCATTTAACTGACTTCAATTTTTTTTTTAAAGTAGCATGATCACTGAAGCACAACAAAATATGCCAGAAGATACTGAACTACAAAAAAAAGTAATATATGATAGCAAGATGAAGACAACAACAAAGAAATACAGTATTTCCAAAGCAAACAGGATTTTTTTTTAAATGCAAAATATGTATATTGTATGTCTTTATATCAATTTTGGTTTTAATAAATATAATGCTGATAACCAAGATAAAATATAATTGAAATAAATCTTTATGCTGGGAACGTCCAATTTCAAAAACTGTGCCGATTATGTGATGTGAACACACACAAAGAAATGACAAAACTAGTCCTTTTAGTTTCAGAATATCATGAGAGAAAGGCAACATCGCCAAATGTCTATGCAGTAACTGAACCATTCAAAGATTCCAACTTTTTTTGTTCCAATAACAGACTCTCTCAGGACTGGCGCTGGTGGGTAGTGCCGTATAAGTGCAGTGACGAGAAATACCACCGTTCAGTATACACATCCTCCTGTTCTCCTTTCTCCGCTCCCCTGGGGATAGCTGTCCCTGACGGTTATATCACTACTGGTTGCAGTGGTCTCCACCTGAATGTCACCAAGTCCTTCTCTCTCTCTCTCTCTCCGGTCCTCCTGTCTTACTCCTCCTTATGCCCTCCCCCTTTCCAGCCCTATCTTTTTTTTTCTTCTTTTTTTTTTTTTGTTCACCTTCACCTGGAACTTTTCATTCTCAGCAACAATTCAGACCTCATGGCTCTCAACGCTGCTCCCTGTAACACCAACTGATCACAGTCTACACCACCCTGTCAGTGTCTGGTTCCATGGGTAACGACTCACTGGAAAACATGTATATCTTGCCCACTATTAAAAAACAAAAATCATACGGCTTAACTTACTGAGCAGTAAGCAGAGCGACAGGAACCTCAAGCCAACAGCCCTGCATGTTCCCCCCTCTCCATCCCCCATCCACTCTCTCTTCTCCCTCTCTCTCTCCTATCCCCTAAACCCTCCCTTTTCCTCCTAACCGCAGACAGCAGCTGTTTTTCAACACAGCCTTTGAGAAGAATCCAGGCCTGAAGGCCGACGGCCCTAACAGGTTTCACCACAATGTGTGTCAGGTGCAGGGGTCATCCCTCTCTCTCTCTCTACAGGAAGCTGGTTACACTGTCTTCTACATCAGGTGCATGAGTGGCAGCAGGTGTGAAGGGAAGCAGGAAAGCATGCCCCTCCTCTCTGCCAGACCCCTTCACTGTGACACGTTGCTCTGGTAAGAAGTGGGGAACTAGCTGGGGTTCTGCACTTTGTCGTACTGGCCCAGGGCATTCTCCAGCTTCTTCGTCATCTGTCAAACACACACACACACACACACCACACACATACACACACACACACACATACACACACACACTTCTTTATCAAACATGATCTGGTGTGAAATAAATCATGCACATTTTGTGTTTTTGATGTTTTATCAAGCGATAAGTCATGTAAATTGTACTTCTCATCAAAGTGACATGTCAAGTGAATTTTATGCCGGTAAAGCTCGAACCACTGTACACATGTACCATGTGACGTGTTATGTGCACTCTGTCCTGATAAGGATGTAATCACTGTTCACGTACCATGACACATTTAAGTGACTTATGTCCTGATTGCTGTACAGAAATACCACGCAACATGTCATGTGTATCATAACTTCTAAGGATCTAACCAGAGAATAGATTATCATCCATGTGAACTGATGTTCAGAAATCTGCAATGGACATAATCTGGGTTAGAGCTCATGTTTGAGAGTGACTGCCATTTTCCATCAGACAAATGCTGCTGGTAAGCATGTCCAAATCCATTTTGCCCCGTCGGTCAGCTTTACAGTTCAATCACAGAGAGAAAAGGCCAAACCATGGGAGTGAAAAGGGCACCTGTAATGCAGACAGTTGATATCCCAATCATTATCCTGAAGTGCATTTCAAGTTAAATCTATGACTCTCCAGATCAATGTTTGTTTTACCAGCAAACTAATGTAACTCCAGTGTGATTTCAACGTTGTTATATGGCTGTGAAACCTGGCAACTGAAGACCACCCAGGAGCAGAAACTCGACGCTTTTGATACTAAGCGCCTACGTAAGATCTTGGGCATCAAATGGTCAGACTTTATACCAAATGAAGATGTCAGGGAGAGGTCCAAACAGCTCCCCGTCTCAACAATCGTCTGCAGACAGCACCTCCACAGGCTGGGTCATGTCTTAAGTTTACCCTCTTCAAGACCTGCAAACCAGGCCATTAAATGGACCTCAGCAGGACAGAGAAAAAGAGGACGACCCAGGATGAGCTGGCGACAGACAGTGGAGAGAGACCTCAGACTCGTTGACAGAGAATGGAGTGACACTAGCATACTGGCTGAGGACCGTGCACAGTGGAGTGCCTTGACTGCCTCATGCGTCTCAAGATGCGGGAGCATCTAAGTCTAAATAAACAAACTATGAGAAGGTAACTCTATTTGCAACTGAAAAACAGGCATTATCTTCCCAAATTTTTTTCACAAACAGGTCTTTTATGTCCTAACAAGTTTCTTACCACTACACAGACATACCACATGACATGTCATGTGAATTACACTCTAATAAAGACTGTGTTATATGAAAGTCATGCGAATTCTTAACCCGAATTCTAACCGTCTACATGTATTACATGGCATGTCATGTGAATCATGTCCCAATACAGATTACCCTGTATATATGACAAATCATGTGAACTGTGTCCTGTAAAGATCTAACTGCGATACAAATGTATCATGCGACCATGTCATGTGAACTTCGTCCTATCAGGGAATTAGCCACTGTATAGATTGTATTATGTGACATGTCATGTCAATTGGTCCTGGAAAGAATCTAACCAATGGGTGTATCATGTGAGATGTTAAGTAATACATATTTGATAAGGCGCTAACCACTGTACAGACATGTAAGTAAGTAACATGTGAAGCCAGTCCTGATAACAGAGTGTAAACACTGTACAGAAGTGTTCTCGTGGACATGTTAGTGAATCGTATCTCTGACAAGCTTCTAGTCACCGATATTTTGAGCATATTCTGTAAGCATTGGTTTGTGTGAATGCATAAGAGTTTGCATAGAGGAGAGTGATTGAAGGGGGGAGAGAGGGGGGGGGGGGGGGGAAGAAAGTCTGCATCCATAGGAATGTGTGCTTTTATGGACTCAGTTTTACATGTAACATGTGTTATCTTTTTTACCTGCTAGCTTTTTCATACAAAAAAGGAATATTTCCACTAAAAGTAGTTTTACCATATATTTACCTGTATGAGAAAAATGTGAAGTCGTTAAGCATATTGCATGCACTGAACCTTTGGAGGGGGGTAGGCAATTCACATCACACATTTGTGGTAGGTACGTGTGCAACCACAAGGTATTTTCTCTTCTCAGATAACTTCTTTTCGGAATGAATAAAACTGATTTGACTTGATTTCATTTCGATTGTGTAACCATGTTGCATGTCAGTGGAGTGTGTCCCTCTGTTGTTCTAATGATTGCGAAATTCTATTTATGTTTTCATCGCCCTTAAAAAATTAACCCTTCACTCCCAACCCCCTCCCTCTATACAGACACACACACACACACACACACACACACACACACACACAACACACACACACACACACACACACACAAACACAGACACACACACACACACACACACACACCAACACACTCACACCTGCCCATTCTCCTGTCCACTGCCCTCCCAGCCCACAGCCCACTCACATCCTGGTAGAACTTGATCTGGGAGCGCAGGTAGAGCTGCATCATGAGCTTGAAGTCCTTGACGCGGTCAGTGTGGAAGTGGTTCATCTCCGCCAGCGTGCCGTAGGAGATGATGTCCGCCCGCTGCAGCACCTTGTGCACCTCCTCCTCTGCCATCTTTCCCTCCTCCTGCGCCTTCAGGCACTCCTTGGCCTTCCCAGTCGCCCCCTGGGCACAGCGCCAGCAACCGTACACACACACGAACACACACGCACACGCACACACACACATGTGCACGTGCTCGCACACACACAGACACACATGTGTATGCGCGCACACACACACACAAACACACACACACATGTGCTCGCGTGCACACACACACACACATAAAAGAACACACACATAACACCACACACACACACAACATACACACACACACATGTGCACGTGTGTGCGCGCACACACGCACACACACACATATATACACACACACAAAAGAACACATGCACACATACACATGTGCATGCGCACGCACGCATGCACACACGCACACACACACACACACACACACAGACGCTCTTTCACTTGCATTCAAGTATATCTCGGTATCTGAAACTACACCACCACTGCTTTCTTCACCAACATCTAAAAAAAAAAAAACCACTAGCCAGTTATACAAGCCTCTCGAGTTTCATAACCTTCATTAAGACATCCCATTCGCTCCTTCACAAGACAACTGCAACAACACAGACAGCCACCTCCACACAGGGCAAGACAAACAACGAACCTCATGCACTTTGAGAACGTCCGGGTACACACTGAGGATGCCCCTGTACTCATATAACGAGTCCATCAGGGGGTAGATGTCACTGGGAGGCTGCACACACCAATCAACACCAGTTGGATGAAACCTACCGCCAGCTGGAATTTCTTCGCATACCAATTGCTGCTTCTCGACTGCCAACAACCTGTCATCTCAGTCACTGTGGACGTACCAGTTCTTACTTCTTGACTGCCAACGTCAACCTCTGTCATGTTGGACGTACCAGTTCTTACTTCTTGACTTCCTTCAACCTGTCACCTCTGTCATTTTTGGTTCTGTGCCGAATGTGATCTCAGGAGACAAATGAAAACTGTTCTTTATCTGTATGCAGCGTATTATTCAGCATGGGTGAGGCGTACTCTGTAGGTTGGGGGGGGGGGGGGGGGGGGTTGTCAGTTCTGTGCATCTACATCATTGTCCCATTACCTGTTCTGAGCATCTTCCCATGTTGTGAATAGCCAGTCCGTCTACCTCTCCACAAAGAGCCCTCTCTGTAAAGACCGTATTGTACTGATATTTTCAATGACCTCATAGAGAGACCTTCCAGCGCAGTCAGGAGCATTACAGATGATAAACTTCAGAAACAACACAGCAGTAAGAACATACTCTCTTTCCCAACTGGGTGTTGCACTGACCACATCCCACAAAAATAAGACATATTTTCGTGTCTAGCGGCAGGCAAGATGAGTGTGATTTCACAAACATGAGACATGGAATCATTACACTCCTTATCTACTCACTGACCAGTCTGAGAGGAAACGATCAGTTTACCTGTCTTTCGAAGGCGATGCCAATATCATTGTACAGGTCCCCTGTGTGATCAATAGCTGCCATCAACTGCCTGGAACCTGCACACACAACTCTGCATCACAGCTGAATGCCTACACCAGTCTTAACAAGAGTCAGGGGGTATATAGTATCCTACCCGTTCATGTCCTGCAAAACTGCATTTAGATGGAAGAGCCAAACTGGTTGAGCTACTGTTAAAGGACAGGAGAATATCACACAACCACTCTGATTTTGTTTTAATGTTTCTTTGTGCTGATTTAACTACTTTACCTGTCTTTTGAAAAAAAGATACAGTGCAGGATGAGCATTTCATCTGAAGACATGAAAACTTCTAACAATGTTAAAAAATTATGAAAAGAAAAAATGAATGGCATCGAACACACTCACTCGCTCACACACACACACACACACACACACACACACATGCATATCCTCCCCCTCCCCACACATGCATGTCCTCCCCCTCCCCTCCTCCCCCACATAATATATATTCATATTAAAGACAAAATCAGACAGCAAAAACTTTTAAAAATAGCTAGCTAGTTAACTCTCTGTATCTATGACATAAAAAAAAAGCTGTAACAGTACACAGAACATTCTAAAAAGTAAAACTAAAATCAGTTATGCTGGGCGTTTATCTTAATCAGTTTAACATTGGTACACCAAACCAGTACTAAAAGTAAGCCATCCTTTCTTTGGAAACAAAAGCATGACAATTGCACGACACACAAATCAGAAATGAAGAGACAAATTATGATGTGTACCTTCACTGGAATCCATGTTGAAAGTCACAGCAAGCTGCTTGAATGCAGAGCCAATCTTGGAGTACTCCCTCTTGAAAGCTGCCAACACCACCAGTGAACCATCAGTCGACAACAACAACAACAACAAACGCTAATCAGCCACAACATTCACTTGTCATTTCCTGCAACTTTTATTCCTGTAAAGTTCTTCGCCCATTTCATTCTACCATCTACAGCTGGCCGCTTTGAGATGCCACACTACGGTGACGCTGGCCTGTGATGAAGCAGCCACCACTTTGTTACAAGCAGTATGTGTCTGCCACTCACAGCTGGGTTGGAGCTTCAACGATTCTCACCCAGGGGATGAAAGTTGTCTACAGCTAGTTGCAACATGGTTCTCTCAGCGAAGAAAGATTTTCTGATCCTCTTATGCTCGCAGTGAGTATTTCTCTATGGTGCTTTTTTTTTTTTACCTCAGGCACTGCAAACCCCATGTTTTCCTTGTAACCCTGCATCACATCCCCCTCACTACCATCTCCACCTTCCTCCTCTTCCTCCCAATCCTTCATCTGTTCACACAACATTAAAAAAGAAAAAAAAAACTCCTTCTTCCCACTAAGTGCCTTTAAAGACAGAGGTGCACTGGAGACGAGATCCATAACATGCCTATCTAGAGAACTCCCTCCAAGAAAGCCTCTGAAACTGATGCGCTGAATGGCTTTGTTCCATTGACTGATTTCCCTGGTCTTACAATGCCCCAACAGGTCAGTGAGAATAGAGGTGCAATGGCATGCATGTGAATCCCAACATACTAGTGCCAGTTCTGCCATTTATTCTCTTTTTTCTTGTTCAACAAAGTATGAAAATGATAAAGAAAATGATCACTTCATACATGAGTTTCAAAACAGTTTTAAAAATGTAGAACATAAAGCAATGCTTGGCAGATATTACATAGGTATAGAGATACAAATTCTTTCCTGTATGCAAAAAGACGACTATCAAAAAAGCACCTGTTATGATGGCACAGTGGTTAGCATGGCAGATTCCTGACTGGGTTCAGTTCCCCTCAGAGCCATTTATATTTGTGGAATTTTGGAGCCAAAGATCACCTCCAACCCAGAGTTGAGTTTACTATAGCTCAGCTGGGAGACCAGAACCACACAGATCTCCTCCACCTAACTGATGCATCCATGAGAGCCATGTCTTACTTTCCTGACCAACAATGCAGGTATCTGTATCTGTTGGGCCTGGCAAGATGCGGTGATATATTATGAAAGTAAGTGTAGAGTAGAATCCTGTTATGTAGTCTCAGACTGGAATGGATCACAGCATCATGTTCATCATCTTCGTCCTAATCGATCAGCATTAAAAACTGAATTTTCAAATTCTGTGGCCCTTTATGCCCTGCTCTCAAGGTGACCTTGGTTTCAATATCTTTTGCGCGTCTATGCCCATGGTGAGTTTGTGTCATGGTTGCTGGTACTGCCAAGTTCAAGGGGACTGTTGTTGGATGAACGTGATGGCACCCTACAGGAGATGCTCACTCACACTGGCTCCTCGACTATGCAATCATTGTCGTCAGTGTGGGGCTTAACAGGTGGTGTCCCGTATGATGAATCAGTGCAGGCACCACTGATTAGCACCTAAGTGACTCAGCAGCACTGCAGTGTCTCCTCTGGTGGGCTACCTCATGATGGCATGGCAGCCACTCTCCCTGTGGAGTGTCAGTACCAGGGCTGTGACAGGACATGCCAGGATGTGACAGTGGATGGAGGTGGAGGGGGGGGGGGGGGGGTAAGGGGGACTAAATGAGCTGTGTGGGGGTGATGCCACTGAAGTGGCACTAAGAAGAGACAGTAAGAAAGAAAAACAAAAACAAAAAAAAAACAACAGTTTTAAAAACTTAAGTGCTGTGCATCTATATTTCCTGGAAATTTGAAAAACAAAAAAACAAACAAAAACAGAACTTTGTTGACAAAAGTCGAGGAGCTGCAATGGAGAAGAGTACCTCTATCCCCACATTTCAGTTCCTACTGTTCCAACATTCACTGATTTTCTACACTCTCAAAGCACTTTTAACTGATCGATATACAAGACTGATTTTAACAAAGTGCCACATAATTGTGTACGCTTGATAAAATTCAAGCAAGGTACTTTGATGAAAGCATGAAAAGAAAAAAAAACAGTACACGTTAAGTCCAGTACTCACGTCCCATCTGCTTTTTTGCATAATCATGCATGATAGAATTGAGCTGCTTGACGTGTTCATTCATGTTGGTGACAAACTTCTGGAACTGTTCCATCTTGGCATCTCTGGAAACAAGACAGCTCATTTTTTTAGTGGCAGTTCAATTTTCAACGTAAGTGTCAAATGACAACTTGGCCAGGTGCAATTTTCATAACAAAGTTTGTATTACACTACATGCATTTCTACTTACACATGGTTTGAAAAAAAAATCATTTCTATGAAATGGCAGAAATCAAAATCAATAATTACAGCAGCACGAAATGTGTTTCATCTGCTAGTCGTCTTCCTATGCTGCATGATTGTCATCAAATATTATGACCACAAATTCTTCCTTTCAAATCTCTTTTCACTGTTACTTGCTCTGTTTAAATATGGAAGACCTGTCCAAACATAATGCTTTGTAAACAGGAACATCATTTTACTCTGATGAATGACACATCTGTGTCTTTTTATTTTTGCTAATTTTGTTGGAAACAAAGCTCTGAACACTTCACTACCCATGCCATCACTCACACCACAGGCTGCCTACCTGCCTACCGAAGAGCTGACACTATATTCAGCCGTTTTCCATGACCTTCTCTCAATACCACTCACTCAGCCTTTTCTCATTCATTCTTTCCATCTTTTTATGTCTATTCCAAAAGTTTATGATGGGATTTAATGTGTGAGCAAGATGCGTTCACAGGCTACAAAGAAATGCGTCCTGATTTTCTACACCTGTCACACGCAGCACACCATCGGCATGACAATGGATCAAAATTCCCAGAGTTTCATAAAATCCATTACAACTCCCAGCCTCAGATCACTTTCACTCCATCTTTTCTTTTTTTCTAAAGTCAAGCTGCATCCACTGCTTATAGCACCATAACATCTACTAAACATGAACTATCTGACTAACTATCTGTCCACATGAATTATGTGGAAACTGAACAGTCAACTCACACATCTCGCATGTCCAGCGCTTGTTGGGGAGGACTGAGCATCAAGAAGAATTTCCCGCCCTGGTATTCATCTTTCTCTGCTTTCCTCTTGCCTCTCTTCCATTTCTGCCCAAGGTCAAGGATGCACAGATGAATTCAGCTTAACATACACACACACACACATATACGCCTAAGCCAATGTGCATGTAATGCATAATTTTGCGAGTGTGTGGAGGAAGGTGTTGAGTGAATGGAAGGGGGGGTGGGTGGGGGGGGAAGGCCTGAGAGTATAAGCGTATGAACAGTTCAGAGAAGTAAGAGCAAAATCTTCTTGCAGATTTCATCAAGTTCATACATATATACCATGACTTCCATGATTTAGGGAGAAACAGGTTATGGCATTGTTTTGGTATCGGATATATCGAGACATATCAGGCTCTAGCCTAATGGCAATGGTTCTGTAACATGTGTAATCCTACAAGAGGCCCAGTTGTACGGCAGTTTATACTACATTGTGCGCTTGATGTTTTCCTCCTGTAACTTTGGACTATATCAGAAGCATTTCTGCAATCAATGGATTGCCTCAGTTGGCTAGGAATTACAAGATACTTACATTGGAAGTCTATGTAATTCACTGGAGAACAACACAACAACAAAAATCAAAGGAACACATAAGTTTACCTTAAATTTGGATGAGAACAGAGTTCTGAGGATTTTTCTTTCAAGTGCGTGCGTGCGGGCGTGTGTGTGTGCATGCGTGTGTGTATATGTGTGTGTGTATGTGTGTGTGTGTGTGTCTGTCTGTCTGTGTCTGTGTGTGTGTGTCTAAACTCAAAAGTAACGCAAGGGAAGCTATGACAGTGTATACTGGAACACAGTGCTGTGCTATGTTAGTCTATGGTAGACTAAATGGTGATTCTGTGGTAAATTACACTCTGCTCTTTGTTACCGTTTGTTTACTTTCACACAGTGAACATTCTGAGTGTTACCTGGTATACACATCCCCACACGCAACTGCCCGGTCACAGAGTGCATTTCATAAAGGGGAAAAGGGGAGGACTAACGGACCCGTCAAATGTGAATTGCACCAAGAAAGTATGTTTTCACTCATATGTTAGTGTGTCTGCAAGATTACGCAAAAAATACAAAACCAATCTTAATGAAACATGGTGGAAAGTGGGAATGTGTTCATCCGCTCAACGTTGTTGCCAGTCAGTGGTGCAGAACCATACCAACATGGAAATTCAGGACTCCTTCAGCAAGATCATGCAAAACTAACCGAAATGCATTCAAAAGAATTTAGTGGGAAAACAGAATGTGATCCAAAGACGAATCCATAAGAGTTTGGTGCAGATCCTTGGCACAGACCTGGATCAAACAGCGAACCCAGGATCTGCTGGACCCCAACAGAGGTTTGCAATCTCCCCGAGTGTCCTTCTGGTTATTACCTCAACACACAGGCATCCACATTCTGTCTTCCAAGCAAGTTACATACTGCTGACTCATTAACTGCTGAGCACAGGTGACCATAAAGTGGACTGTGCTGATTGCTTCCTTGGCAGACCACTTGCCTATGATGCTGAAACAGCCACTGTGTATGCATGAATGTCAGCATGTATGAGGTCTGTGTATTTGTGAAAGTTAGTATGTGCATGGGAGAATATGCCTAGACATCATCTGCGTTTTCTTTGGAGAACTGGTCAGCCTTACCTTTTCATCTGTGCAGGTCAAGAAGTGCAAGAAGACATCAGATCGACTGATCACAGGATGCCGGACCATTCGGTCAACCCACATTTGTAAGAGCTTCATTCTTTCCTGTACAAAGTCTTCTTCATAACGCCCTGAAAAGGACAGAAACATTTGCTTAAGACTAGTGACAACCAGCTGCAATCATTGCCTGTAAGAGTGTGGACTGAACTTTGAAAGAACAATGCCACGCCAGTATCGTTTGTGCCAAGCTTTCTTACAGAACTGTTGTTTTAAGATCAGATAATTCAATGGGTCTTTATTCCGTAATTCCATGTTTACAGTTTACACAGCACTGGTTAGATATTTTGCTTACTTGATTGTCAGACCTGGAGTTGTGTCACTTTGAAAATTTAATTGCCATCCTTTCTTATTGGTTACATTCTATTTTCTCCTTGTTTCACATTTACGTACAGCAGACTAGCTCAGTGGACCTTTATGATAAGTTTTTATTGATTTATTGTAATCTTAATTTGAATTTTAAAATAATCAAAATGAAGGATCTTTATCGTAAATGAACATCCAGTGCATGTAACTGTCCCCCCTTCAGCTCATTCTTATTTCTGTAAACACACACACACACACACACACACACACACACACACACACACCCCGCACACACGCACACACACACAACACTTACAAAAAAACACAAGAAATTAAAAAGACAGGATCTTGGTGCCAAATAAGGCAACACAGGGTCAATGTCACTGTAAGGGTGGAATAGAATATAAGACAGCAAATAAATTAATTGATTAATAAATAAATAAATAATCAAAATAAAATAATGATAAATGAAAATAAAATGATGGGATAAAACCACAGTGTACAGAAATACACAGAAATGTATGTATGCATGTACATATAGATGGACAGACAGACAGATGGATGGACATAAATATATGTGCATGTATACTGTCATTTTTATTCTTTAGCTTCTACGATTTGACACAGAGGAATCCAGAGAAAAGAAAAGAAAAGACAGAGGTATAGGTGAAGACCTTTGGACACAAAAGGGTCTTGAGTCAAACAAAATGCAATTCAAAGAAGTAAGGAGTGTAGATTACCTGTGACCTGCTTGTCAGGTAAAGGAGGTATGGGTACACAGGCAAACTTGTTTTCCAGGCGTTCATGAAGCCAGTCGAAATGTTTGTATCGGCGGCTCACCTGGATATTGCTGAACTGAAATCAAAATAGCCCTCAAACAGTTATGTACTTGAAACAATCTCATCGAGTGACTACCAGTGTATTTAAACAAACTAATTCAATGAAATACTTATGTACTTAAATAATCTAATTCATTAAAAGGTTGTGAACTCCAGCAATTTACCTCAATAAATACGTCTGTACTTAATAATCTGACACAATAAACTTGGTGTTCATTAATAATCTAACTCATAAATTCAAACAGTTCTACTCAATGTATACCAATGAGCTTAAACAATCTTATTCAGTTAATATTTGTGTTCTTAAAGACATATTTTCAACCTTAATGAATACATGTGTGCTGACGATAATCTAATTTGATAAATATTTTGTTCCCGTACTCATTTTAAATAAATACTATGTTCTTAAATACTCGAACTAAAAACAAATACTTCTACACCTAAGCCACTGAACTCTGTGAATAGTTGTAAGCTTAAACAATCTAACCAAATTTTTTATGTAATTAATAGCAAACTGCCAAGAAAACGCAGAGAAACGAATCACAAGACAAAACACGAGGCGCTTCAACCTCTTAGGTCTTCTTCAGGCAAGATACAAAACGCTCAGGACAACGAAAATAAACAAGCAATCACTTATCTTCATTCACTTCAGAGCAAGATGGGCGTTACCTGCAGTTGCCTCAACTTTGCAACTAGATTAAACAATCTAACTCAAAAATTAAATGACTTTTCCATTTAACTAACATTCTCTTAGTCAAATACACATGTTCAATGCTGGATCCTTTATCACAAGTTCACTCCCTTCACACAACAAAGCAATGCCTTCACTCTGCCATCTTGTTTACATAAAGAGAAACCTCTGACCTGACTCAAAACAACACCATCAGACAGAAAACCACAGTTTTCAGCCTACAGATAAGAAGTGCATATAGTTAAATGGTCAAGTAAATGGCCAGTGTACTTTGCCTCACATATGTGTGCATTTTTGTTTGCTTACATCTGCATTTACCAACTGAATAAGCTATGGCACACCACAGGTTGTGAGCCACACAAGCAGCAGAATACTGGTAGGTTATGCGATATTCAATGTTAAAAAATCACATAAGTCTGCAAATGTCTGTTCCATTCTTCCTCAACAGCACTGCCTTACACACACACACACACACACACACACACACACACACACACACACACATGCACACACACACACACACACATGCACACACACACACACACACACACACACACACATGCACACACACACACACACACAATGCACACACAGGGATGAAACATCAAGAAGGCTGTAAATACGTCCAGGGGTCTGCCAAGCAATAGTATGTGTGACAGGGAAAGGGTAGGTGGACGCCATCCACACTCACAGTGGGTGTGAGCTGGTAGGCGATGAAACTCTTCAAGCCTTTCATCTTGCTCTCTTTCTTTGGGGAGGCCACAGAGCAGGTGTAGGGGCTGTCCTGGTTGTACCACTGAGGGCCCTCCACTGTTTCCTGCAGCAATGCAACACATGGGGGGGGGGGGGGGTCAATGCTGCACTATAGTTAACGCTATACTCATGGGTGGGAGTAAGAAATGTTTGTAATACTGAAACCTTTGCGGCCGGGGTCCAGGGACCACTTAAGGCCTCGGGTGGGGTGCAGGGGCAACGCCCTGCTGGGGGGTCTGGGGCTTTGCCCTCCAGACGCTGACGAAAACTTCACATTTAAGGACAGTTTACTGTGTTCTCCTCTGATACAAACCCTGAATTGTTTTTACTTCTCAGTTCTATATAATTAAAACTATTTCAGACAAAAAACAACAGAACAACTACAAACGTAATTCACGAGATATCTAACTCGCACGCACACTGAGTACAGGTGGCAGCAAATGATAACCTGGAATTGTCCAAGTTATAGTCTTCTTTTCTTGGAAGACTTGGAACAACCAGCGCATGCATCCATCGAAGTGCAAACGGGGGAAAAAAACGCCAAAACACCAGTAAGGAAATCCATATAATACAGAACTACTCCTACCCATGTATACTGCAGGGAATGCTCAACTGTAGTCAATGCTACACTGACTGGATGAAACACACAGGTTGGATTAGTGTGGTATTGTGCCCTTTTCTGCAGAACAGCTTCCACGACCTGGTTATGAGCATTCTCACAAAGATAAAGTCTCAGAAATTCTTTTTCCCAAACCAATTTCTTCTTTTCTGTTATGTTTAAATGAAGAGTTTGGTTTTCTTTTTTTCTTAATTGACATGTCTTTCAACAAATATGCTTTGTTTTAATATCTTGTCTGAATTTCTAAAAAAAACAAAAAAAAACAAAACAAAAAAGGAATTTACAGCAAAACAAGTCCTGAGTGGACCTCAACTTGACAAAGACAACCAGAATGAGGATGATTCAAGGATTCTTTTTGTTGTTGTTGTTATTGTTGTCGTTGTTGTTGATACCAGTTTTTTTTTTAGTCTGAATCTGGTCAACTGTGTCACACACTTCAAGTGAAAATGGTTTCCATTCCTGGCCACAATACTCTGACAGCATGTGTACCATCCATGACTTTTACCCCAGTTTTGAGGTGCTGGCTTTGGAAAACTTCAGTTTCAATGGGTTTTTTTTTCAGTTTTATTGTCATCAGAGCCCAGCCGACCACACACGAGCTTTCTGTGCTTCACCACAAAGAAAATAAAAGTGCAGCATGAAACAACAACAATAAAGATTTATTAACAAAAGAAACATAACATTAACAACATGACGTACTGCTTCCTTACGGCAGGTAAAGACAGGCAATGCTGAGAGCACAAGACATTCCCCTTTATATTCCATCCTTAGATTATAAACGTTTGTAAAAAAAAAAAAAGAAAAAAAAAGAATTAAGGAAGTGTTTGTTTAAAACAAAACTGACTGAATAAAAACACATATGGGCAGAAAGACGCTGCAGCCAGATTATTAAAAAAAAATAGCTGGCATGTAATAGATTGTAACACAAACAAAATCTTGAGATGTTCTGGAATAGTAACAGAAATACACACAAACACACACACACACACACACACACACACACACAAAGGGAAGAATGAAAGAAAGTGACAGGAAAGAGGAAACCATGACCACAAAATTTCTAGAAGCTGAGAATACAATTTGTTAAAGAGTCCTGCTAATGCCATGGACACACAGCAGCTGCTATCACAGTGAAAACAATAAAGTGAAAACAATAATATTCAGGGTAAAATCTGTTATACATTTCCTGAATTAACACAATACACTGTTCTGAATACTATGCTTCTGGGAATCAACGCACAGTTCATACTAGTGCATTCCATCCACTTTTCCTGCATCCACTCAACATATTGCAATGAACATTACAGAAAGGTCTGGTTAGAGCAGAACTTGATCATCTCAACACAATATTATTACTATCATTACATCATCATCATCATGATTGTCAGTACTATTATCATCATTATTATTATCATCATCATTATTATTGTCATCACTACCATTACACAGGTGACCTCTACAGCCTCTATCCATACAGCATGAAGTGCTTTACCACTGCATTAAATAACACAAATTAATGTTGAAACTTTACAAGAAATAGAACTTGGAGAACATGTTGAGCACACTTCAACATCTTCTGTTAAAGACAGCAAGCGTACAGAAAGACAGAGAGACAGACAGACAGACAGATATACACACAATAGAACAGTAAGCAGAACAACCAGTTAACCATCCAACCAACAAGCAGCCAGACAGCTAACCAAACTATGCCCTCGCTCACCACATGTAAATGTTATTACGTAAAAAAAATTAACCAAACCACTTTTTCAAAAAAAAGACATATCTTAAAAATCCTTGAAATACTTAATCATGAAAACGTTATCAATTAACCCATGATCGACTGAGAAACTAGTTCATATGGAATTTCAATCAAAAACATGCAAGACTTTAAAACAAAGTAGGATGTTCATGTGTGTCCAACCCCCCCCCCCTCCCCCCATCCCCTCCTTCTCTCCCACCCATCCCCACCTCCACTCTCCACCACCATTCTGACTACTGAAGAAGCAGCAATAGAAATAACATAGAACTGCATGAGAAAGAAATCTATGTACTGAGCTGATCCACATCATATGATAAACAACACTTTAATCAAGTTAAGTTAAACAGTACATCTGTTATTAAAGCTTTGAAAACAGTTCCAGAAAAAAAAAAAAAATCATACTGTCAGAAATGCATGCAACATATACATCAGAATCCAATCAGTCAATTAAACATTTTTGCAAATGTGAATCAATATACAAAGAAGTAAGGAAACAACATGGAATACTTAACAGTAAGCACAGCCATACACACCAAATGAGAAAACACAGAAATCTTACCACAATCTTTATGCGGTCACTCTCAGGCACATTGAGCTCCACCACTCCCATCAGAAAAGAATCGCCGCCTGTCTTGGAGAATGTGGAGAACCTGCACACATCATACCATGACTTCTTCACACAATCTGTCTACCAACAGCAATAGCAGCCACAGCAATAAAGTAAAGTATACTTAAGGTGACACACCTTACCTGCCATCATTGGCTAGGAATTCATCCTAAAGTCACGAATTAATCTCAACAAGAACATACGACCAACTGAAAAAGGTCTTTCAAAACTCACGGAAATCAAAACAAATCTTAAATAAATGCTAGCGAACCACCTCATTTTCATTCAACGCCCATCTTGCGCTGAAGTGATTGAAGGTAAGTGATTGCTCGTTCATTTTCATTGTCCTAATTGTTTTGTATCTTGTCTGAAGAAAACCTAAGAGGTCAAAACGCATTGTGTTTTGTCTTGTGATTCGTTTGTCCATGTTTTTTTGGCGGTTTGCTAACATCTATTTAAGATTTGTTTCATGGGAGTGGAGTTTTGTGTGTATGACAATTCTTTATCCCGTCATTAAGGCAGTCATACTCCAGCTTCCGGGAAGGTGCATGCTATGTGTAACTGTCATCCATACCAATGGCCAAACTGGCCTTCTCTTCAGAAAGCTGGTGATGAATTTTACATGTATGCAAGACATTATGCGTGTGTTCACACACAGAACCTCCGTTTCTAGTCTCATTCAAAGGACTGTATGGGAAATGGAGTCTGAACCAATGTTCCCCTCCATGTCCCCCTTTTCAAAATCCCACAAACTACTTTCACCTTTCGAACACAGTGCCAGGGTTACAGTCATTTAAAGGCACCCTCTCCACAAACTGTGTTTGGAAAACTACACATGCATCCAGCTTTCAGATATCCTTAAAGGGAATCTCCCTGAAAAGTATTTACAAAGACCTTTTTTCAAGTACCAGAGATTAGAAACAAAAGTTTCGCTCTGTTTCATCAAGAATGCATCATTTTATGTGGAAACGTCCATTCACACTATCTCACATCTACTTAAACGTGAGGCCTCAGTGTAAGGCGTGAATTAGATAAACAAATTAGAAGAAATGCATCTGGATAGTTGGGGTGGGGCTCATGCACAAGTCTTAGCAGGTGCCTATTCTTCATATTAACCCAGCAAGCTAGTCAATTTTTCTGTCTTTGTACAGATCACTGGTTTCACAGCTGTAAGTGTAAGGAAAGTATGTATAATTGTCGAAGGTAATCATCAGTCTACTGAATATTAATCCTATTAATTGATTTCTTCTTTTCTTTTTTTTTCATCTTTTCCAACTTCACAATGTGGGGGGGGGGGGGGGAAAATGTGTTTTACCTCACTTTATCCAAGGCTGACCAGCATGTTGGGCTAATGCACAGGTCTGCCATCCAACCTGCCATGTCTTACACATTAGACCCTCTTCCCAAATCTTTTCTTCCGCTTTTACTTATTTATCTCTCAATCCAGCTGCACACAGTGGGTTTTCAGCTTCACCTACAAAAAATCAAAAGAGTTGACAATGAAACCAGTCAATAAGGCATCAAAATCATGGTCATAGCTAGCAACTTTTCTTCCGCTTTGTCTTCCTCTCCTTATTGCATTTTCCATTTCTTGACCAAATAAATCTACAGTCTAAAAGATCTGTCTTGTCTCGATTGCAATTAAACTAGTGGTAAGTCCATGGGGCTTTTTGTTTGTTTGTTTCGGCGTCTGTTTTGTGTTTAGCATCTCATCACAAAGAGCAGTAGTGTAGCACCGTCAACATAATTGCAGTATGCTCTGCCAAAAGCACAGAACTTAGCGGTTCTGTCTACAATGACACATCCTTAAAGGAACTGAAACTGACAGTTACCTCACTTCCACACAGTACCTCTTGGAAGCCAGGATTTTCCAAATATATGAACAATCACTCGCTTTGATCACACCTTTGATGCAAGTCCATGATATCAAAGGCCTTTTCTTCCCATGTACTGTGTTTTTAGTTGGGCTTTTTCTTGTCTTTATTTTGTATAACCTTCCTTCTTCTTTTTCATAACACTTCAGCCTGATTGTCACAGCATACAACACCACTGCTTTAAACCATGAAAACTGCTTTTAACAGTCCCTGTGTCTAGATATTTCTGCTGACGGAGTCACCTGTCAGTGATTACAAGTGAATACAACACCTGAAACACTTATAGTAACTAGCTAAAACTGTTTTTAACCATGCTGTATCAGGGTGTTTCTCCAGCTGCGGGTACCTTTCACTGATTGCTCTGAAACACAACATACATGCCCTCAGAACTAACCGGTTAAAACTGCTTTTAACGGTGCCATATCTCGATGTTTCTCCTGTTGGTGAAGCTTGTTTCCGCTCTTTCCGAGTCGTCACACCTGAGTTGCCTTGTCCCAACTGCTCCTATCAATAAGGAGGGAAAAAAAATAAATAAATAAATAACAATAACAAATATTGCTTTTTTTCTTTTTTGGGGAGGGCAGTGTCTCCTCTGGCAGGTTGCTTTACGACTGCCAAATATCGATTGCCCCCTGTGACCTGCTAATGCTAGGTGTACAGGAACACAAGCCTACAAGAAAAAATTACATTTAACAAACATAAAAAAACAACAACAACAAAAATGGTCAGCTGACACTAAGAGTACAACATGCCACAGAGTGGTTACGTTGCTTATCTAATAAGATTTTTCAGCTGTTTCTTGTTTCTACAGATGTTCCAGCGAAAGAGGATCAATTAAAATTCAAGTGAGGGGCAGGCTGCTACTGTCACATGATCAAACAACATTTAAGTCTGGAAAGGTTTCATCAAACTTTGTAAATGCAAGGTCTGAACCCTCTGTGTCGAGAACGTCTCCAAAGAAAGTGCCCATCTGGACAATGGGAGACATTGTCTCACTCCTGAACATCAGCTTCACAAACTTCTCTAGTGTACACACACACACACACACACACACACACACACACACACACACACACACACCCAACAATACACATATGTATACATGTGGGTGTGCATGAGCGTGCGCACGCGCCAACACACACACACACACACACACACACACAACACAACACAAACACACACAAACACACACACACACACACACACACACACACACCTTCTCTCTCACACAGTCACTCACACACACACACACACACACCACACACACACACACACACACACACACACACACAGAAGCCTACACACAAACACACAAAAGTCGTACCAACCACTCTTGTCGGTCAACATGAGTCATCCATTCTGATCCATAATACTGTTGGCATAAAACTTTCACAACCTATGAACAACTTGACCTGAAGAATAGCTTTAAACATTAACATCACCAGCATTTTCTGCAGGCGAAAAACAGAAAGTGTGAATATTTCGTGCACTATGTTACAACTTGATCTGACAAAAACAACTTCAAAAAAAGATCATCTCTGATACTGATGGTGTGTGTGTGTGTGTATGTGTGTGTGTGTGTGTGTGTATGTGTGTCTGTGTGTGTGTGTATGTGTATGTGTGTCTGTGCTTGTATATCCCCCTTTCTCTACATCCTTGTTGACACACTTATGTAAACAGAGTGTGTCCAAGTAGTCATCTCGTTATCTGATGTCCACACGTCTGTGTGTGTGTGTGTGTGTGTGTGTGTGTGTGTGCGAGTGTGTGTGCGCTCTACTCTTTAGTCTGGCATTTTGTCAAGAAGTACAAGAGCTAGCAAAGCAAAACTTGGAAAAACAATAAATATTGATGAGACCTTTTCGGCCATTTCCCCAATGAAGACACCATAGAATGTTAAAGGCCATTTGTCTGCCGACACCATTTTCAGCAATGTTTTCTGCATAGCAGAACTAACATTCCCTCACGAATTGTGAACAGTTACAACTACTGCTTCACACACTGATATGTATAATAAATCATATTTTATGCAAACGTTATTGCAAACACTAGGATACTTTCTTTCAAGGTCAGATCATTTACTGCAATTTCTGCCATGCAGAAATGTAAATTTGATTAAAATCAATTAAGAAATATAGAACATAGGTGTGTGACAAATGTAAAATGTAGCTTAGTAAAGACTTAAAGCATTTATCACTATGCTGTACCAAAAACGTGAATTTGTAATAAAACAGCAGATAAACTAGGTTTACTCTTTTCAACAATAACAGGTTTTAACAACAAAAAAACTTTACCAATACATTGTAATTCAGGGTTCCTACAGACTCCCAAGAACAAAATTCAAGGAGTTTTCAAGGAGTGTTTTTTTTCTATTTCAAGGCTAAAATACTTGCGTAAAAACTGAAAAAAGAAATGGCAGTTTGATTTTTCTGTGTTAAGGTTGATGAAAAACATTATTTAAAAACAAAGTTTTTTGTTTTCTTTGTACAAAAAATTGTTTTTAAATTTTTTTTTTTCATCAACCTTAACACAGAAAAATCAAACTGCCATTTCTGTTTTCAATTTTTACGCAAGTATTGTAGCCTTGAAATAGAAAAGGCACTCCTTTTTTTCAGTTTTTATCAGAGTGAGTGTGCCAGTACACCACACATTGGAACATTAACAAACTCAGACTCTTTATTTTCAATGCCAAAACACTAAAATCAGCAAAACTATGTCCATTTGTAAGAGAACATACAGACTATGCATGGTGTGTAAGAGACTGGTTGGAGGAAAAAAAGTTGTTTTTTTTTTTTAAAACTAGTTTTAAAAAAAAGTTTACAAATGTCGCGAGCGTTAATACCAAGGGAGATAATCTGATCAAAATTGATGAAGTTACAAATTACTTCCCTTGGTAATAGCAGACGGCAATCCAGGATCGCGACAATGTAAAAATTTGTTTTTAAATAATTTTTCATTTGCCTCAACGCAGAAAAAAATCAAACTGCCATTTCTTTTTGCCACATTAAAAATTTTTGGAGCTGATGGCTTGATTTTCAAAGGTTTTCAAGGAGGTTTGGTCAACAGAACCACATTTTATTGATTTTCAAAGGTTTTCAAGGTCTTGAAATTCACTGTCAGAATTCAAGGAGTTTCAAGGAGCGTACGAACCCTGTAATTTCACTTCTTTCACATTGACAGTAGGTGATACTGACATAAAAATCCAAGAGATGTATCAAATAGAATAAGATTTGTTTCATCAAACTATGACATAACATCATCATGTCAAAGTTTCCTGTAGATGCACTTTTGGAACAGTCAAGTAAGGGACACTGAGAGCCAAGCGTCTGCCTGAACTAGGTCACTGGCAGGGCACATGTGACTTTAGCCATAGACCACTAACCAGGACTACAATGTAACAACTTTCTTTCCCATCTCTCCACCCACCCTCTCCATTCACCATCTCTCCACCCCATTCCCACTCTTCATCCTCCACCTTTCTATGGTGTGTGTTTAGTAAGTGCAAGTCAAATTAATCAACCATGTTTCTTGTTTGTATATGAGTCTGCACGCGTCCATGTGTGATACAAGTGTGCGCGCATGTGCATACATTTGCATATCGCTGCCCAGAAATACAATTGCTGTAAGTCTGAAAATCAACTTTTACAGGAGACAAAAAAAACTGATTATTTATCCCCACAAGATCACTGCGAGCTGAGTTACAGTACAAGTATTCTGATTACAGCATGATTATGTTTAGGATCATGTGATTGGGACTTGGCTATGTTATGCCCCTTAGCCCGCTCTTATAGTATACCAAAAATCTTAAAAATGCAAAACATTTGAGTTATGGCCGCTGTATTTCCGGGCAGCAATGTGCTCTGCACATACTCAGCTGCTTCCCTGAAGCGGCAAAGCAATCAGGTTGCCTCACCTGCCCAGCAGCGGTGCCCAGTGTGCTGTTGCTAGAGGCATCATCATCATCCCAGTCATCATCCCACTCATCAAAACTAGGCTGATGAATGTGCGAGTCACCCCCTCCGCCTGCTGCATGGCCTTGACCTCCAGTGTCCACTGGACCGTTGGTGTAGCCGTTGGATGGCAGAGGAGGAGTGGGCACCGAAGGTATGTTCATGGGAGGTGGTGGGGGCGGGAAAGACGGCTCAGGTGCTGACATGATCTGTGACAGGAGGTTGGAAGTTGTGCAGTGGTGTGTCTATGGTACAAACTAGGCAAGTTTTATTCTGATGGACATGATAGTTCTACTTCGAGAAATGCACATTCAAAATATCACAAAGCGCACGCAAATCACATATGTACTGTAACAATGGTGCCTGTGCATATAGGAACAATACAAATGCGCTTTCACAAACACATGTATACACACATTCGATTATGTGCATGCACACACACACACACACACACACACACACACACACACACACACACACACACTATCACACTCTCTCTCTCTCTCTCTCCTCACACACACACACACACACACACACACACACACACACACACACACACAATCTGCACATACAACAGTTTCTTTGCACACACAAATTATTCTGTGTTCCAACGTAGTACCCTTTCTCTATACATCAAACTCTTTTCAAATTTAAAGAACTACAATGCTGATACTTAAAAATACATTAGAAAAAAAATCTCTTCAAACTGACCTCCACATATGTTTCGGGGATAAGTCCCTGTTCCCCTGTGGACTTCTTGGCTTCCCACCATCCATCTCCGATGTCCTGTGGTAACAAAAGACAGGTCTCCTGGGTGAAGAAAAGCTGTTCTTCCATGCATGCAAAACATCTTGCATGCACTTAAATCCCACCATCAACTTTCGGAAGAGAAGGCCAGTTTGGCCGTTGGTATGGATGACACGTTACACATAGCATGCACCCTGCATGAGAAACTGAAAGAATGAAGGAAGTAAGGAAACTGAGTGAACGATATTGACTGGATGACACAGGAAACGACTGAAAGAAGTGCCGGCAGACAGCTTTTCAGTAGGCTCTACCCAGGTAGGCAGCCTGTTGTGTACAGGAGAGTGTGGATTGTCAGTGCCTAGAACCTTCGGCATGGCGCTATATAAATGCTATGTTATTATTATTATCATCATTATTGTTATTATTATTATTATTCTTTCCTAACAATTAATAAATCAAACTGTTCTAGTCTGCCCTGTATGTTGCTAAATACACTTCAGTATACTTCACCTCAAAGCATACAATGACAGTTACTGTGAAAGGACTGATTGGCCCCAAAAGTTTTATTTGCCTGACTTGAAGTTTGGTTCGCCCAAAGTTCACCCTAATAGAAAATGCCTAGACCCTTCAGTTTTGGATGAAATGTACTAGACTGCAGGCATTTAAATAATACACATACCTGGTCAGTAACATGTCCAAAACCAACCCAGCTCTCTCTCTCTCTCTCTCTCTCTCACACACACACACACACACAAACACACACACACATCCACACTACAAACACACACACATACACACACACTCTCTCTCTCTCACACACACACATACATACACACACACAAATACACACACATATCTACACTCAGCACACGCACTCAGCACACGCACGCACACATGCACGCACACACACACACACACACAACACACACACACACTCAGCACACACACACATACACACACACATCCACATACGCGCGTGCGCACACACACACACACACACACACACACACACACACACACACACACACATACACACACACACATCCACACTCAGCACCCACCCACCACCCACCCACACACACACACATCCACACTCAACACACACACATCCACACTCAGCACACGTACGCACGCGCACACACACACACACACACACACTACGCGCGCGCGCGCGCACACATACACACACACACATCCACACTCACTCAGCACACACACACACACACACACACACACACAACACATACACACATACAGACACACATCCATCCACACACACACACACACATCCATCCACACACACACACACACATCCACACTCAGCACACACACACACACACACACACACACACACACACACACACACACACACACACACACACACATTCAACTGGTGATTACACAAATCTACACAAACAAGTCATAACATCTGAACAAACTTGGTTTTCTTATGCAATGATGCAGCTTATAGTATAAGAGAGGAACAGGTGCACATTTTACTCTCTCTCTCTCTCTCTCTCTGTTCATAAGACAGAACTTGATGGCTCCCTTATGCTGTCAGAGACAGGTTTGCTATTAACACTTTAACACATGCATCTTCCTGCTCCCACTCCCCCCCCCCCCCCCTTCCCTTTTTTCCAGTCTTTGCTACCTCATTTTCATAACGACAGTGGAATCATTTGCTTGTACTTATTTTACCCCACTGCTTACTTGTTCCACATAATTATTTGGTCAACCAGTGGGGTGGCTGCTTCTCCTAGGAGATCTAGGTAAAGGCTGATTCACATTTTTTTTTAGCAGTGATAATGCTTGAGTTATTAAGCAATAGAAGAGACCATCTGACAGTTAGCACTTTTTGGCTTCACCAGTATTCTTCTTTTTCTCTTTAAGTAGAGGGTCAAAGATCTCATGATTGTTTTGGTTTTTTTTTTTATTTTGTTACTTGCTTCTTTTCAGCACTATATTTCTGTTTTTCTGTCCTGTCCTTCACGGGTTGCCATGGGAAGCAGTTGGATTGTGGATTTTCTCCCAGTGGTGGCGAGAATGCCACAGCAATGTACATGGTAAATCTCAGCGGGATGCATGGGGTGGGGGCTAACACAACCCAGCCAAGTCCCACTGATGAGTCTCACCCAGAAGGCCTAGGACAACTCCTGGCTGGTGAAACTAATGGTTCTGTTCACAAGACTGCTAACGATTCCTGTGTGCTATTAGAGGAGTCATTTTCAAAATGACAGACTGAGATGTTGCTTGCCTACAATTGCTATACCCTACTAGCAATTTGTTACACACATACCACGCACGCACGCGCGCGCGCGAGCATGCACACACACACACACACACGCACACACACAGCACACACACACACAAACACACACACACACACACATGCACTTACGCACGCACACACACACACACACACACACGCACACACACACACACACACACACACACACCACACACACACACACACGCACACACACACAAAGTTTGCAAAGGATACATTTTTTGTTTTCTTTTTTAAAGTGAATTCTACAACACTCACAAACAGGGGGGTTAACAGCAAGCATAAGTTGTACAGCATACTTTGGTTCAAAACTGTATCCTGCAGTGACGGAAATGTGCACAATGACATTTTCCCGTCTTAGTTTAACAGATTGATATTATGTTAATATATTCAAAATTCTTTTTGTGAAGCTGCAAAATATATCAAAAGCGGACACTGAAAGCATGTCACACACACACACACACACACACACACACACACACACACACACACACACAGTGTGCATTTGCCACATTTCCACTGTCATGCACTTCCTAGAGGACTTCACAGTCCAAACGCCAAGTGTCGCTGATCAGTAAAATCAAGCCTGAAGATGTCCCTCTCCCTCCTCATTCTCTCCCCCCCCCCCTTCGTTCTCCATCACCACCAACCCTTCTGGTTCACCTCAAGGTGTTCTGGCAGTCATCAGCTGGCACTGACAATGTTCACCTTCTTGTGCTGTCATTCAGGTGTTACAAGGAGGTTCTCTGCCTCACCCTCACACTCCCTGAATGGTAATCCCAGTACCCACTGGCTCAGACTGTAATCTGGGCGACAATATAAAATGTCAATTCTAGGAACTAACCAAACCAAGTAAGGCCAAGTAACAGAACATTACCTGTCCTGCACCACAGCGTATACGTTTCATTGCGTAGCATAAAGCAAACAACAAAAAAATAATATAAAGTAGACTACAACCATCATTACTTTAAAGGATCACTTCCTTTAGGAGACAGGATACTTGGGATTCAATTTCTTTTCAGGGGTCTAAAAGTAGTTGAGCAGGGAGGGGAGAGGGATGGTGTGGGAGCAGATCTGCAAAGCCTAATTTACAGTGCAGTGTCAAAAATGCTTTGCTGGTGATGTGTTTCCATGACATCTTTTTACAAATATTTTTTCTTCAACGATACACTCACTTTGGGCACTTTCTGATTTTTTTAGTTTTCAAAGTGGGACGAGGGCAAACAAAGTCAGAGAGAATGGCAGGGGGACGGGTTGGGATGGGGGTGGGGGCATGGGTGTCCTGGATGGGGAGGGTTCCAAAACTCCAGAAACCCCACATATTCCTGATCTACACCATTCACCAAAAAAAAAGGCAAAGAGCGGATAAACAACCTCTGCTGAATTCCATTCCCTCCACAGATGACAACTTCGTCCCTCTTGCACACTGTTGGACTTTTTCGTTATCCCTTCAATAAAGAGAAAACCCCACCTTCAGCTGTTGCACATCCTATTCAACCAACTGACAAACAATCCTGCCCCCACCCACCAGATGACCCATCTGTCCCTTCCTGCCAAACGACCAACAGGAAGTTAGTCCATGTTCCTATGCACCGTCAGTGACAGGAGCTGCCTCACACCAAAGTACTGTCTTTGCTCACACCTACAGCAGTGACATCATCTCCAGTGGCTGTAACTGCTGGACCCTTCACCAGTCCCCCCTCCCCCTGCCAATCCCCTCTCCTTCTCTTGTCTACCACCCGTAACAGGTCCACTCCATCCCTGTCCCCATCCCCCCCCCACCCCCTGCGATACCCTGTCCTCCCTGTCTATC
>CM065733.1:35313008-35315508 GCA_033310375.1 Conus canariensis | reverse complement strand
ACGTTCTATAAAAATATTAAATCATGTGTAATTGTAAATGGTCACGTTTCGGAGTGGTTTAAAATTAAGAGGCTGCAGACAAGGAGACCCTCTCTCTCCTTATATATTTGTGTTATGCGTAGAAATATTGGCCATTAAGTATTATGGTCAGACAGAATTCCAATATCCATGGGATTTCAGTGAACAATGTTGGACACAAGATTTCTCAGAACACCGATGACACAGAGTTCTTACTTGCAGGAGATAAGAGTTCTTTTGAAAACTGTATAGATGTTTTTGATAGGTTTGGTTCTGTGTCAGGCCTTCATATGAATGTAGGAAAAACTAATGCTGTTTGGCTGGGAAGTAAGAACAATTTTGAAATCCGTTATATGGAACATTTAGGTATGGAATGGAATCCATCTAAATTCCGAGTATTAGGAGAGTGGTTTACTAACGACCTGAAAGAATGTGTAGACATAAATTACTCGGAAAGACTAGCAGATGTCATACACTTATTCAAAATATGGGTAAAACGACAGTTAACACCCCTTGGTCGGGTAGCAATATTAAAATCTCTTATCCTCTCAAAGCTGACACACCTCTGGTTACTATTACCAAAACCCACAGACAGATTCTTTCAAACGTGTCAACAGGCCTGTTACAAATTTGTTTCGAATAAGAAGCCTGATAAGATTAACCGAAAAACTGCACATAAAAGTATCGAAGATGGCATACTGGTCTTCCTGACCTAAAAACTTTTGTGTTATCTCTGAAGCTGTCCTGGATACATATAGCTGAAACATCAACCCATAAGTGGCGAAATATTCTGTTGTATAACTTCCCTAAGTGGTCGCTTATGAAAAAATATGGTCCAGAATTTGTTTCCAAATTCACCAAGTATAATCAGTTTTGGGCTGAAGTTCTTGATGCATATAAAGTTTTTTTTATTACAGTGTTCCCCCCAAAACTCCACTCAACTTCTTGCCAAACCATTATGCCATAATAAGCGATTTCAAATCAGAAAGAAGTGTATTGTATCAGAAAAACTAAGTAGCAAAGATACTGTCTCGCCCACTTTTTTGATGATAAAGGAAAAGTTTTTGCCACATGCACTTTTTAAAGAAAAACATAATGTAAATATTGATTTTGTCACTTTTCCTGGCTATAATAGTCGACTATAATGGACTATGTAAAAATGTCTGGTATCACTATAAAAAACGATAAGTACATAAACTCATCATTGTGCTTTAAACACTTTTTTTGCTATAAATAAAGGCTCCAAGTTGTATTATGATATCTTTACTGCGAATATTCCTGAGCCAAAATACTGTGATAAATGGGCATAAAATTGTTGATGCAAAATGATTGGAAATCCTGCTTTTTGCACGTGCATAAGATATGTGATGTAAGGCTGCTGTGGTTTCAACTGAAAATATTACACAGGTGTTTATGCACAAATGTTGTTTTAAAGGAGATTGGAATCGTTGAAAATAATAACTGTAGTTTTTGTAGCACATTCAAAGACAGCATGATCATATGTTTTGGAAATGTCACCATGTACAAGTATTTTGGAATGCTCTCATTGGCTTAATGAAAGAAAAATTTTTGAATGCTGAAAATGTACTTTTGACAGAAGCACTCATACTATTTGGCTATGACAATATGATTGTTGGTGACACGTCTTTTACTTTATAATACTATTTGCAAGCATTACATATACGTTTGTAAAATAAACAACACCCTGCCACAAATACATGTATTCATAAACAAATTAAAATTTAGATAGAATACTGAGGAACATATTACACATTTCAAATTCAACCATGCAGATTTTTTTTACCAGATGGCTGGCATACAGACCATACCCTTTTGTCTTTCTTTTTGTAAACAACTTGCACTAACAGATTCAGAAGTGTAAGATGAAGTGTGTAAATGAACCCATTTTTGTACATTATTAGAGGTCTGAGTTCAATATTTTGAAAAACATAATGATGTGAGAAATATCCATGTCAGCATGATTTTTCTTGATACATCCAACGCTCTGTCTCTCTGTCTCTCTCTCTCTCTCTTTGTCTCTCTGTTTTTGTTTGTTTGTCTGCTTTGATTTGAGAATGTTTGCATGAACATGTGAATTCAAATTGTTTGGGGTGATTTCTTTCTTTCTTTATTTCTTTATGTACATACTTGCCTTCCCTCATTACTTTTTTCCCTGTATATACGTATGAATGCAATTTTGAAAGTTTTTTTATTTTTTATTTTTGCTTATTATTGTAATGGAACATATGAGGAAGCCTATGGGTTTATTTATAACACGCAATTAGATTTTTTTGTGTTATTGTAAGGAAGCATGGGAGGAAGCCCAAGGTCCTCACGCTTATGGCAAACGCAATCATTCAGACATTAACCAGGCCAAATTTACACTGTGTTGTACTAATCATGACCACAACAAGCAGATTACTGAGAGGCTTTTTTTCATACCTTTACACACACACACACACAAACACACACATACAAACAC
>CM065733.1:35230508-35310508 GCA_033310375.1 Conus canariensis | reverse complement strand
GCTTTGAATTCCTTGGCTGATGGAGTTCTGTCAGGAACTATGCTCCAGTTCATGATTGTTTGGTATATGCTTGGACATGAAAAGGATATATCGACACACAAAAATGTAAATTATAACAGCTACTGAGAGGAAAAAATATTTCTGAGTCTTGTATTGATCAGATTCACTTCTTTTCTTGTTTGTGGTGACATGCAGGTGCCAACAAGTTAAATCTAAAGGAAAAGCAGCGATTGGCCAATAACTGACATGTCAAACCTTCAATTAAGATGCTGTGAAAAGAAACGAAAAGCAGAATATAAAAGGTTCATAATTCTACAGATAAAGATGTTTCATGACTAAATTTAAACATGAATGATTAATACCTATTTCTTTCTTTTCTGGTATTGTACCTGTTAGAATGTGGAATCAAATTACTGACTTCTCAGGGGAGCATATGCACAGGTGGGGGGCTTTCATTCAGTCAGATTGTTAACTCAAAGTGAGGTCATTCTTGAATAATGCTAACCTTTTTTATGGCATTGTTCTGAGGCCAGTTTGCAAGACATCAGAGACATAGGGTCACTGTCAGTCGGTGAGGATCTGTTCTGTCTTTGTTTTTTTTTTCTTGTTTTTTTTTCTTTTTTCTTTTTCTTTTTCTGCACTGAAAAGTATTGCTTTTGGAGAGAAAAATATCCGGAGCAACAGTCAATTTCTTTCTGCGTGAATAGTTCAAAAATTGCATCTGTTATATTTGGAAGGGGGAACTCTATTGTTTGTCCGTTTGTTGTGTCTACATTGTGCAAGTGCCAGTCTGATAAATCCAGAAAAGACTGGACCAGCTTTTTATTATCTGATTTTGATTAGTTGATAACAACCAACAACAAAAATCAGAATTCTGTACTCAGTAGACACAGTGTTGAGGAAGGGGTGGGGAAGGAGGGTCAGGGAACAAAAAAAAAAACCTGCTGAAAGCTCCTACATGTACCACAACAAAAGAGTGAAGAGCTGCACAAGTTGGGCAGCAGCCTGATGACAAATAGGACAACAGATGCTGCTGATGTGCCACAAGGATGATTGAGAGGCTGTCAGGTTCAAATCATCAGTATGTGCTACACACAAAGGACTGTCACCAGTGAGGTCCCCCATCTGTGCAGTCCAAAAGTAACCAGGGTCATTCTGGACTTGACTGAACATACTTTGTCCACACTACAGTCCATTTCATGACCATAGACTTTTTTTTCCAGTTTTGCAATATAACATTTTGTGTTGATGTCATGGGGTGTATATGACTCATGTCATGTGCAAGAAGCATGTATCAAGTGTGCGCATATCAGCACAATAGTCAACCATGCCTGTACCCAGCATCTGTTAAGTGTGATGTCAAAATAACTGTCACACCACAAAACCTTGCCTCAAGTCTCATCATCATATCATGAAAGGCCTGTAACTTGTTACATAACATACAGGATGAGTATGTAAGACTAAGAGTGTGCATGCATATTCAACAACCAGGTATATAACCAGGTATATAGTGCCCACCGGGTGCATACTGACTTGATCTTGAAATAAACTGAATTTAAAATCAGCAGAGACCTACTACACACCAGGACAACACCTACCTTGTAAGGGCACTGTTCAGCAGCCATCACTATATGAGAACTATGCATACCACCAGCCACAGTCAGCCCACAGAGAAATACAGTCAGCCCAGCACCAACACACTCCCATACAAGCACCAACACAATCCAGGAACTGTTCAGCGACAGCCACTCAGTCAGACGACTCACACTCACAGTAAGGAAGCCGGTGCACACCACCAAGGCCAGCCTAGCCCCACACAGTCTCTCCAGTTGCCTATAATTAGCCAGAAGCACTCCTACAATTGACTTACAGTAGGGCTGATCAGCTTGATGATTCAGCTTCTTCTGACCAACACCACGCTACCATTAGTGGATAATAATGAGAACACAGTGTGCTATGTGTAGCATGCTTCAGAATCTGATATTAAATTGACACATCTAAAGTGCCCACCCCAACCACTCACTCTCTAAATGGCTTCAACACCACTGACTTGGGGACATTAAGATTTATGACTGTTCAATCCTATGCTTTCGTACATGACACTGATGAATCTCTGTGACACTGACAAAAACAGAGCCCTATACACTAGACATGTTCAGTCCCTCATACAGCTAGGTATATATGTGCACATAAATGAACATGACACCAAGGATTACATATTGATTTTTAGCCCAGTAAGCTTATTTTGGTTAGAACGGTTTGCAAAATGTTATGCTTTAGTCCAAATTTCCCTCTTAAGATTTTTTTTCCATTTATTTGATTTATTACTGCTGGTATCAATATACTGAAATGCATATGTTCATAACTTCACGCACATTTCCCTATACCCTCTGACCAACTCACCCACCTACCCAACCACCCATCTTACAAAGCACACACACACACACACACACACACACACACAACTTCCTTTACTACACACAGGCTGCAGATCAAAGGAAGGCACCATATCTATCTGCATACACATCAAAAGCTGAATGTCACGCCAGGCAAGTGATCGTCCTTGGCCACCGAACCAAAACGGTGCAATGTATCCATGAACTAGCACAGCCGTGAGGTGTTGCATGATTACAAACTCTTCTTGCCCTGATACCGCCTAAGCTGTTCTTCCTTTTCCCCATCCACTCACTTCTTTTCCTTTCTCTCTCTCTGTCACACCTTTCATTAAACATTGTCAGTCTGTTACCAATGACTATACTGAGCTTCCAAATCATCATGTGCGTGAGCATGTGTATGCTGTATTTGATGTTCTTGTTCTTGATCCTAAGTCATCTTCTGAACATTCATTTCCCACAAATGATAAAAGGCACATGCTGTCACCACACACACACACACACACACACACACATACATGGTGGTGGATGTGTGACATTAGCCAACATCAATGACTTTCATCAGTTGACAAGATGGCTGCAAAGTCCATTATATCCAGACCCTGTAATCTCTTGACATCAATTTGTTGACTTATCCTGAAAAAAAAAAAATTTCCCAGATACATGACTAAATTTTCAAAGTGACTTATTTTCTAAAAATAAAACATGATCTTAATTTGTTTTCTCCATTTCAACAAAACTGTGGCCTGTTGGGGTTTTGGGGTTGGTTTTTTTTTTTTCAGTTCTCCTATTTTCCTTGTTTCATTCAAATGACTGCAAACTGTAACCCCTTTAACCCTCTCCCCACCCCACCCCCGCCCCAACCTTCTCCAAACACACACACACACACACACACACACCACACATGCACACACACACACACACACACACACATGCACACACATCCACACACACACACGCACGCACGCACACACACACAACACACACACACACCACACACACACACACACACACACACACACACACACACACGCACGCACACACACACACACACACACACACACCGCTAATGGGCCCAGCATCTAAACTGAAACTCACAGTGTCACGACTGCATTCAACACTGCAGGATGTTTAGGCAGGTATTTTCCATTGTCTGCCCTACAGAAAACAATGGCCTATTGAACCGCTGCACCCTGGGCCACCAGGAAACAGTCAAAGGAGAAAGAGAGCAGGAATAGGAACAGATCCCCAGCACTGACAATAAAAGGTTAGGGCCACACTACATCAGAATAATGGCAACAAGCCAGGCCTCCCTGACACTGCTCTGTTTTGGCAGCACACAATTACATCCCCCCCCCACACACACACACACACACACACACACACACCTCCACCACCTTCCCACTACCCAGTTCAGAGTATTTCCCTCCATCCAGGACTCATGCCTACTTCACCTTATTATCCTGTGCCCTCCACCAACAATTTCTTAAACAAATTGTCAGTGCACACAATTATGCCTGGTTTGCCTGTATCCACAAAACTTATTATTTACATTCTGTAGGCTGGAACATTTGTTAGGGTTTTGTTGTTTTTTGCTGTTGTTGGGTGGGGTTTTTGTTTGTTTGTTTGTTTGTTTTGCTGGTTACTTGCTTGCTTGTTGGTTTTGTTTTTTGTTTTTTTTCTCAGGATGCTGATGTTTTGGTTTTACATAAAGCCTAAAGCACTTCTTACAATACAGATGCTGCGTCAATTAAAGATTTCAAATACATACAGCTCAGTAAATTTCTGACAAATGGTGACAAGACTAAGACGTCAAGAAAAACAAAAAAAGGTGGAAATTCCCCTCCACCACCACCACTTCTGCCCCCATCCTCACCTCACCTCTTATACTATCCTCACCCGACTCACCTTCCCACACCCCCAGCATAACCTCGACAAACTGATCCACCTTGGCTCCTTGCAGTATACTCTGAGGAGCAAGTGCTTCACAGTACAAGCAAATGTTGATTACTTTAGTGGGCGGCGAGTGTCCGATCACACACATAATGTGTCTAGACTCCATGTTGCTAAACACATATTATGTACAAGTTCATACTACATTAGTACAGGTCACCTGTAAAGCTTTGGGTACCCAGACAAAAATTTTTTGTTCAAATAGGGTATACACCAATAAGTAAATCACACTGACTCAGAGAGAAAGAGAGAGACAGAGAGAGAGAGAGAGAGACAGAGAATGTGTGTGTGTGTGTGAGTGTGTGTAGTGTGTGTGTGTGTGTGTGTGTGTGTGTGTGTGTGTGTGTGTGTGTGTGTGTGTGTCTGTCTGTCTGTCTGTCTGTCTGTGCGTGCGTGCGTGTGTGTGTATGTGTGACAGAGACAGAGACAGAGTGAGGAAGAGAGAGAGAGAGAGGGGGAGAGAAAGAGGGAGAGAGAGCACGCACACATGTGGAATGAAGGGGAGGAAGGAGATAGTGTGGGGGGATCCATACACATGCAACTTTATCAAACACCAAGGTATGGCAAACTGACGCACACTGACAGAGATAGCTCCAGCTGCATTGCACCTGTCTTCCCTTACACAAGTCAGACCATTGGTGTGACTCTCTCTCTCTCTCTCCTCTCTCTCTCTCTGAGTGATTGACTGAGTGACTGGTGAGAAAGTCTGCATACCAGATGCAGGTTATCCAGTACATACTTAAAAAAAAAAAAAAGTGGAGAGAAAAAATGCATGCCACACTCTCGCTTCAATGATCCCATCCTGATTTGTTATTTTCACTATTCTTACAGGCATCATTTCCCTCCCAGTCAAACACATCCACTCCTTTTTCCACTCTGGCATGCACAACAAACAAAAAAAAAGAACAGCACAAAACCACACAAGTATGTAATATGCAGACAAGTCATGATGTTTGTAGCCCAACTGACCAGAGGGTCTACATCAGGGCTACAAGCTAGTCAAAAACAGACCTACGTTTTACACACACACACACTCTTTCAGACAGTGTCAATCACTTCTCTCTCTCTCTCTCTCTCTCACACACACACACACACACACACACACACAGACAAAACATATCTATGACTGTAAGATACAAGCAAGCACATGCGCACACATGAACATGCAAACACACACACACACACACACACACACACACACACACACACACACACACATATACACACACACACACATACACACATTGACAAAACACATGTATGACTGCAAGATACAAGCAAGCACACGCGCACACACGAACACACAAACAAACAACACACACACACACACACACACACACACAGGGTGAGAGGAACTGACAAAAACATGTAAGACTGCAAGATGCAAGCAAGCACATGCGCACGCAAGCACATGCGCATGCGCGCCCACACAAACACACACACACACACACAAACACACTCTCACATTCACACTAAAACACACACACATGCACATACATACACACGCAAGTGTGCGCACGCAAAACATGTATAGCTGTAACACACATACACACACTCTCTCTCTCTCTCTCTCTCTCAAACACACACACACACACACACACACACACACACACACACACACACACACACACATTCTCTGAATTGATGATGGCAGTTTACTTTGGCAGCCTTCAGAAATAGTTTTAGATACATTCACAAAGCATTCCATTACATCTTTTCTTTTTTTTTAGCCAACACAGCTTAGTACTAAGACATTGCACAGTAATTGCATGCATCATTTAAGATGTGAGGGCTGAATTAAAAAAAAAAAAAAAAAAGTTCACACCCAGACTGTGTAACAATAGAGCTACATGTAGGAAATCCAGCGTACATAATCAATGCTATGTGTTTTGGGTGATGATACATGAAAATGTTGGAACTATCCTCATCATCTTGATGGCATAGGCCAGTATGGGAAAAACTGTTGGTTATGAACTCAGGCAAAATACAGGTAAGCACATAAAACAACCTGTAGAGTAATGTAGATTTTACACACAAAACAGACATGTACATTTTCAACAAATATGTGTCCTCCAGACATTACAAATAGCAGACAGAAATGCACAAAACAACTCTCCAGTGACATCATCACACTGCTGCAGCAGAAACACGTCATAATGATGTAGAGAAACATTTAAAAACCGGGTCTTACATGGATGGGGAGGGTGCACTGGTTAGCACCACAGGCTGCTAGGTCATGGGTTTGAGTCCCAATTTACGGGATTTGTCCTCTCCACATAATTCGTTGACAAAGTTCAATGTGCTACGGGCTCTAATGGGAAGCCTAGAAAAACAAGGTTGATGTGTCATCCACTCAGTCAGTATTTCTCAAAGAGCATTGTTCAAATTTCCTGCCCAACACCACAGGTGTCTGTACATCAACGATCTGGTTGGCACTGGGATGTATTGTGAATGAAGTACAATCAAGCCACATACTCTCAAACCCGAGTGGAACTCAACCGCATAACCTTCATTTAATATCATCCTCCTTGATCACCCCCCCCCCCCCCCCCCCCAAAAAAAAAAAAAAAAAAAAAATGAATACAATAAGTAAATAAAATCAAAAGGTTAAGATTCTGTGAATCTTCATTCCTTGCCCTCATGGTGCCATCAATAACTATTTCCTCTTCATGCCCCCGCGCAGTGTCTCCCCTGGTTAGCTGCCTCAAGGCGACCCGACATCAGCTGCTCTCTACAGACTGCTGGAGCTGGGGCTACCACAGGATGAACATGTATGTAGCTGTGTAGGGGTGGCCAGAATGAGGGGCTTGCAAGTAATGCTAATGAGGGGGCAAGGAAGATTTTTTTTTTTTTTTAAAGTTCCAGAGAAGCAAACCTTTTTTTTTTTTTATCAGATTGTAAACACACAAAGTTCTCAAATGGGAGGTTCAAGATAATACCCATCACAATAAAATGCAATAATTTCTAGTCTAACAAATCTAAGCAGCAAGACGAAACAAGGCTGCCCCAAACTAACAATTGACAATTCATTCAAAACACTTTTCATTCCCACAGACTGGTGAATCTGTTGCAACAGGGTAGTAGTCTAGTACTTGTCTTTTCCCATGACCTGGGCTGACAGACTACTTCAGCATCAATCCACAAGCCCTGAGCACTTCAGCCAACAAAGCTGACATGTGTGGCTCACTGTTGAATTATAAGGGTGTGTTTGTTCTTCATTGTTAAGTGGTAGTAGTGGACTCATTGGGGTGCTGGTTTCTGTGGCCACTTCATTCTTTTGAACAGAACCAAGTGAAAGGCTGAAATCTGGGCTTTGTTAGGACACACTCTTTTTGTGCGCATGCGCACGCACACACACACACACACACATACACATACACACAGGCGCGCGTGCGCGCGCACACAACTCCTCTCTCTCTCTCTCTCTCTCACACACACACACACACACACACATACACACACAGAGAGCTTTCACACACACACACAACTCCTCACACACACAAACACACACACACACACACACACACACACACACACACACTCACAGTATGAAACCTGAGAGTGGGGACAGTTCTTAACCTCTTCTGACTTCAGCTCTGAAATAACAACTGCCTGTGCAACTTTCCGAGCCTGGCATGTTTTAGAGGTTCAGCTGGAAAACTGGGGTTGCTTCACTCAAACTGTCATAATTCTGGAGCAGAACATTTAGGAACAGCTGCACCATTTTTTCTTCCTTTAACATATGTTCAATATGTTTGAGTTATCCTGTGATACATGGTTGCTTGATAAACAGAGGCCAAATAGACCCTTCATCACTTCTTTAGTACTTCATATTCCAACAGGTTGTATTATCATTATTATTATTACTATTATGAATACTTATATAGCGCCCATCCTCGGCTAGAGACCAAGCTCTAAGCCCTTTACAATCCACACTTATTTACACAACGGGCTGCCCACCTGGGTAGTGCCGATTGAAGAGCTGCCAGCTGGCACTTCATTCTGTCATTTCTTGTGTCATCCAGTCAATATCATTCAATATCGTTCACTCGATTTCCTTACTTCCCTCATTCTTTCCATTTCTCACGCAGGGTGCATGCTATATGTAGCATGTTATCCATACCAATGGCCAAACTGGCCTTCTCTTCCGAATGCTGGGGATGGGATTTTATGTGTGTGCAACATGTTATGCGTGCATTGACACATGCAACCTTGGTTTTTAGTCTCATTCGAAGGACTGTATGGGAAATGGAGTCAGAACCAATGTTAACTCCGAGGGAAAAATTTGCCTGTACCAAAACAGTCCGACAACCCCAGGATCACCAAGATTACGAGTCCTGCACTCCACCACTGAGCTATTCCGGTCCCCGGTATTATTAGATTTGTGATGAACCGCTGTGTAAAGCTTGACTATATCATCACCAAGTATTATGTTCACAGCAACAACGTACACTGACATGGACTTTGTGTTCACACTTGACCGCCATGATTTCATCTAAAACTTGCCTAACTGCAACTTTACTTGGTTGGTTCATGGTGATGAAAGACAAACACCTTAGAAAAAAAAAAAAAAAACTCACCAATTCGTTCAAAAATTTTCTAACTCAAAGTGGCATATGATTAAAGAAGAAACCACCTTTAAATTACTCTCTCAGTGTGAAAATGAACGAGCAATCACTTATCTTCATCCAAATCAGCGCAAGATGGGCAGTGAATGAAAAACTTTTTCTTCTGCTCATTCATTTTCGTTGTCCTGAGTGTTGTGATTCTTGACCAGAGAAGATCTAAGAGGTCGAAACGTGTGGTGTTTTGTCTTGTGGTTCGTTTGTCAATGTTTTTTGGGCGGAGCTTCAGCAATAATTTTTCAAATTCGTTTAGGCTTCCGTCAGCAGTCACCTCACTTTGCAAATAGATCTTTCCTTGTTTCTACTTGGAACAACAAAACTCAGTCTGATCAACAAGTGGAATATCTTGCAGATTGTGTTTCTCACTGTTTAATAAAAATGCTTGTATTTCTCACTGTTTAATAAAAATGCTTGGCATTCATTTAATCTACTGCAAATGAGGATCAGATGGCAGTTGGATTCTTTAACAGAGGAACACTATCCTTATATACCTTTGTTCTTGTACTGTTGATATATCTGCTTGCTTTTTAGATATTTCATTCTCCTATTCAGGATCCACTTCTATCACAACTGTTGAATTTTCCAACTGCTTCTTTTTATTCAAAGAGTTTTGGTGTCTTAAAGACCTAAATACTATTCTTAAATATTTTTTAAAGTTCATAAGTCGCACAAAGAATGCAAGAAACTGACACTGACAGTTGGTACTGGATCAGAAGACAAGTCCTAATTGTGTTGAATAGGACATGATTTCTTCTCATCTGAAATCATGTTAGACTGTCACAAATGGGACCCAGTCATATCAGACTGTCTCAAATGGGACCCCGTTAAACATACTAGTGCAGTCTATTATAGCCTTTTACTGGATGAGACCTGATAGTAACACAATCCTCTACCAAACCACCAAACAGCAGTTCTGTGTGGTACAAATTGGAACAACTCTCAACTCAGGATTTTTACGGAGCAGGCTTACAAGTTACACTGACAAGATAAGCAAAATTCAAACTTTTACTTAGACCCACTTGTTGAAGGCTGAAAAACACATATAAACATTTCCTCCTTTCCACTACTCTATTGTTATAAAAGCAACTTTTCATTCAAAGAAATAACTGTTGAAATTATGACATACCCAAACAAATATAAATTTCATATGCCCTGGGTGATGTATGTCACAACTTATTACTGTTGTCCTATATAATTCGTAGATGCCTTAATGGGACAGACTCATAGCACTCAATCTTCATGTAACTCACTTGACATAATCCAGCGATGCCTTTTTATTTTGGAGCGCATGTGTATGTACGAGCTTGTGTGTGTGTGTGTGTGTGTGTGTGTGTGTGTGTGTGTGTGTGTGTGTGTGTGTGTGTGAGTGAGTGTGTGTGTGTGTGAGTGTGTGTGTGTATGTGTGTGTGTCACTGGTGTGTGTGTGTGTGTGTGTGTGTGTGTGTGTGTGTGTGTGTGTATGCATGTGGTGTGTGTGTGTGTTGTGTTGTGTTGTGTTGTGTTGTGTTGTGTTGTGTTGTGTGTGTGTGTTTAAATACTAGACCTTCAACTTATAGTTATTACATGTAAAAGAAGTTGAATACGCAATTAGGCTTCACCATCTTGTCCTTCCAGTATCTTAAAAGTTACCTTTGATATTTCACCAATTAATCTGTTTGGTTGTGCTTCCCCATAATGATTTTTGTTAACAATTTCAAAAAATAATGTTTCATATTTTACATCACTGTGCACACAATTTCTATATAGTAGATGAAGATAAAGATTCTTCCAAATTTGAGCAATTCTGTTAACAAGTTTGTGTTGTTGTTTTGTTGCTTGCTTCATCATCATCCATAGAGTGTCCACAATCATCAAGTTGATTATTCTGACACTGTAGGGGGCAGACGCCAAAAAAAAAAAAAAAAAAAAATAGAAAGTTATTGCAGGAGGCTGCAAGCTCTTGACCTGAATAGGTGAGGAGTCTCTGATGTTACAGCAGCCTCTGCTAAGTTGTCCTTCCACTCCTGGATGGTACATGGTAGGAACGAATTCAGTCTGTAATCACGGACACACTGCTTTCTTCTGTTTAAACTAGGGGTCGTAGTGTTAATGTACCCTATCAGTTTTCTTGTATGAAATTTGTAGGTTAAAAAGTGTTTATTTTAATGGCAAATCATTTGAATAATTACAAATTTCATAGGCTTTGATTACACTGCCTGTTTCCAGTTCTACCTTTAAACAAATGTATGTTAAGATACTCAAGTTTCCCATAAACGTTAAATCCACTTAATTCCTTCAGCAGTCTGATCATTTCTTTAAAATCTTTTTTAATTATCACATTTTTCTTTCCCTAAGATATGGATGTGATGCATCATATTGAACTTGAGGTCTAATGAATGTTTTGTAAAGTTTTACAAGAAGTTTGGTTTAAAACTAATTACAGTTTTATCAAGATGGGAGATGAGAATGTTGTTTTTATTACTTTTGATTTACATTGTTCATCATGAATTTGAGTATCAAAGGTCAAAATGCTCCCAAAAGTAACACTTAGATCCTTTTCATTCAAACATAAATCCATTATCTGGATTATATTTTCCAATTCCATGTGATATTCTTTTAAACATGGATCATAAATTTCTGAAAAATCTGTCACTTGTAATTGAACGGAGAACTTACTTTGACATGTTCAGTGATTGAAAGTCAATCCAGTTTGCAAAGGAATTAAAACAGTCGCTGTACGTCAGTTTTCTTATCAACGTCCATCATCCATCTGATCTGATCTGATGGCAGAACAGAATTAAGTTTCTTTTTCGAAATGGATGGGTGGGCGTAACCGTTCGGTTTTGAGGGATTCTATCAAGCGAGTCGACAATTCCGATTACAAGACGAAAACCATGTCACAATCAGCAATAAAAGAAGACAGCAAAAATTCGTACAAAATAAGTGCATGAATTCGTGCACAAGAACGACTGCAATAGCATCGATTGTTTACAAAGCGTAACTTACCTGAATGTCTTCCATTTTTGCGTTTTGGACAATATTCAAAGAGACATCTGTTTGAAAGGGGAGACAATGAAAATTGGAAGATTATACACACAGTCATAAACTTCCCGAGTCCTTGGTAGCATTAGATATTTATATGAACAGCGATTCAGTGTATTAACTCGGTGCCTGAAGGACTCACATGGTTTGAGGAACGAGTTTGCCGTCAAACTTTGCGGGTTCGAACCCTTTGGGCAACTAACATAAAGCTGATATTTTCCCTTTACTATCTTAAAGTGTCTCGTTTTAGCAGTGTGAGTAGCGCTCTCCCCACTCTTTCCTGGGGGGGGGGGGGGGGGGTAACCTCAGGTAGGTGTGAACGTTAAACCTGAATGTAAAAACTAACCTCAAACCAATCATAACTGTTCCAGGAATGCTTTAATGAAAAGAATCTGAACAAAGGGCATGTATGATGTCGAGCCAATTTTATTGATGAACAATTCACAGCTGATGTCATGACATTAAACGAGTGTCTAGGTAGCCTTTATGATCATTCTCTGGTTATTAGTCCTGCTCAATTGTGAAAACCTGTCACGTCAGTTGTATGTATAGGTACATTAGTGAGATGAGAGAGAGACCAGCATCAGAAGCATTATTCAACGGTGACAGTTTCAAGAGGACTGACTTCCAAAGCCATTGCAACGTTACAATCACGCTAACTTAAATTTTCATTTAATGTTACATATTTACACTCATGCATGTTTTTTTTTTTTCATGCAACAAAGTAAAGGGAAATGTGTCAGTGTTCATAGTGAATATTCATTTAAAGGAAATGTGTGAGTATTCATAGCATAAAATTCACAAGAATATTAAGTCAATTACTCAGTCCCATGAGTTAGTGTCTTTTTTCTCATCGATTTAGATTGTTCATGAGTTGTTCTTTATGCGTCACCATAGTTACATGATCAGGGCAACTCTTAACTTGTCATGCCTTTTATCCTTGCGATGTAAAAGATCACTTAAATGCTCTCCAGCTTTTAAACATGTCACCATCTGTCTCCTGTACAGCAATTTCCTTCATAATTGATCAGTTTACTTCCAGTTATTGAGCATCAGCCTTTACGATACTTTTCTTTTTCAATAGTGGATAACTGGACATAGAAGCACGTGCCAATGGTCGCATATCATAGGTATAGTTACACGTGTTCATACATCAAAATGTCTAAGAAGTGCTTCTGTATGTACAAAAAAAAATTATAAAGGAACGTTACAGGGCGACAATTACATAAGATCGTGGTAATTATTAGTTAATGTCTATAAAAGCACACAAGATAAACGTTTGAACAGTTGCAAACTATATGCACAGTCACTTGAGTTCAAAATGAAATGTCTTTTGTGTGTATAAGAACAGTTTTAGCAGACGATGATTCATATCCAATGGATGCCTGTTTTGGAAAAGTCAGGCGACTCGTCGAATGTTGGTTTGCAACGGCAGTCGTTAAAATGCCGTAAATAGATAAATTTAACCATACTAGAAATTAACCAGGAAGAATTTTTTTCATCGTTGTTGTTACAATTGCTCACAATCTATGCATGTTTTTTTATTCTTCTTTCGTGATGTTCGGACCATGTCTAATTCAAGTGTGCCAGTGCAAAATGTGTGTGTGTGTGAGTGCGCGCGCGCGTGCAATTTTTCGAATATGTGTGTCCATGGTAGTTAACGTTGGCTTTTATAAATACTACTAGCATAACAAAATAACAGACTTTTAAGACCGGGCAGACATTCCAGCATCGGAAGTCATAGTTTTCAGCAATCTTTCAAGAATACAAAATTGTCATTTAACTTGTGGTGGGTGACAATTTCTACTATAAACACTGACTCAGAAAAAAAAAAAAAAAAATCAGTGAATCTTTTTAAACACGAAAAGTTCAGTTTGTTTGTTTGTGTTTAACAATTACTACAGCTGATGACCTCGCGACCCTTCAATCTTCGGACTCGGTTCTCCCCTATGGCCAAAGAAGACCAAGCAAACCAGGCCAGAGATTTATTGCTGTCACTGAAGAGCTGACTTCTTCTGTCTCAATGAAGGACCAGAGCTGACTGACCACTGGCTGCGATGTATCGTGATTGAACAAAAAGCTGCACAGTTGTCGCACACTTTCAGTGCTTTGTCTAACCATCGCAGAGAGCATACAAACCTTCAGCGAATAGATGGAGACTTCATCTCCCCGCTAGATGGCACTGGCCTACAAAGGGTTAACGATAGATAAAGAATTGAAATGGCAATCTCATCTCAGTAACGTATGCAAGGTAGTCTCAAAACACCTTTTCCTGTTATCTCAATTAAAGCGCTACGTCAACAGTAATGTGTTTAAACTTTTCTTCAATGCACACATAATGTCACGTATCAATTACGCCTCAACAGTGTGGGACGGAAGTGGTGACGTCCACAAAAAAAAAAAGGCTGAATTCTCCCCATAGACGTGCAGCAAAGCTACTCCATCCAGCTGTATCTCTAACAACAGACGAAAAACTAAAAGCGCTGAACATACTTCCTCTGAATAGGCAATTGGAATTCAACAAGGCATCATTTATGTTTACAATCTTGACAGATACTATGCCATGTTATATCAATGCCCTTTTTACAAGATCGAACAGCTTTTCTGGCTCGACGAAATTCCTTCTTCCCTACCCACGTATTGATCTATACAAAACAAGCCTAGCTTACTCTGGACCATATGTCTGGAACTCACTTCCACCGAATCTGCAAAACATGAATACTTTAAAACTTTTCAAGGAACATTTGCATAAACATTTTATGTCTCAGTAATTACATTATTCGATTACAATGATTAGCGCCCATTCGCAAAGTCTTCTGTGAACCATACTTTGAATAAATCGTCTAAACATAAAACTTACTCCGTTAAAATCGCTCATCCCCACTCCCACTCTGTCTACCATCCCTTTTCTCCTCACCCTACCTACCATTCTCTCTTCCCCACCCTCCTCTGACCTCTCTCTCTGTAGTTTTGTTTGTTTGTTTGTAAGTTTCCTTCTGTTTTACCATCCCCCATCTCAGTGCTTTTATGAATAGTTTGCTTATCATTGTAGAATTAGATTACCATGTTGCTATGTTGAATTGTCAGTATGAATGATATGTGCTGAAATAATGTATGCATGACAAGGACAGATTGTAAGACTAGGCTTTGGCCTAAAATCTCCATCCTTGTGTATTAAAGATCAGTCAATCAATCAATCAATCAAAGGCTCTGAAGAAGGCTGTCCCATTCACAAACATCAGAAGTTTTTAGTTTTTGTTTGTTTGGGTTTTTGTTTTGTTGTTGTTGTTGTTTGTAAAGAGAGTACTTATATTGCGCCATTCCCCGGCCAGAGACCAAGCTCTAAGTGCTTTACAATCCGCATTCTCATTCACACAACGGACTGCCTACCTGGGTAGAGCCGACTGAAGAGCTGCCTGTTGGCGTTTCATTCAGTCGTTTCCCGTGTCATTCAGTCAGTATCATTCATTCAATTTAACAACTCTTTCATTCTTTCGATTTTTCACGCAGAGTGCATGCAATGTGTCATCCATAGGCCTACCAACGACCAAATTTTCTTCCGAAGGTTTGTGGTGGGATATTATGTGTGAGCAAGATATCATGTGTGCGTTCACACACGGAACCTCAGTTTAAGTCTCATTCGAAGGACTCTTTGAGAAATGGAGTCAGAACCAACGTTAACTCTGAGGGACCCCCCCCCCCCCCCCCCCCCCCCCCCCCCCCCCCCGTACCAAAACAGCCCGGTGGGGATTCGAACCCGCAACCCCAGAATCACCAAGATTGTGAGTCCGGCGCTCTACAAACCGAGCTATTCCAGCCCCCTGTTCATGGATGACGGCATATAGGCCACCTGCTTTTCGGCGACAGTTCCTACAATACTGAACATTGCCACATGACTGGAAACAGACTGACATCACACCAGTCTTCACTGGAAGGAAGCAAGTGACAGAGAGCATCAAAGTACTGCCACGTCTCCTCAACTGCGTGTCCTGCCGGCTAACTGTTGAGGCTTATCGGTGACCAGCCACATCATGTCATGATGTCTCACATCAAAATCAACAGTATTCTGTGCCCAGAGCAACATGGTCTACGACACAGTTGACCCAGAGAATCGCAGCTCCTAGGGCACATTGATGAAACCACAGTAAGAAAAGAGAGAGAGAGAGAGAGAGAGAGAGAGAGAGAGAGAGAGAGAGAGAGAGAGAGCATTAGTCTAGTCCATGACAGAGCAACATGGTCTACGACACAGTTGATCCAGAGAATCGCAGCTCCTAGGGTACATTGATGAAACCACAGTAGAACAGGAGAGAGAAAGAGAGTGAGAGAGAGAGAGAGAGGGCGCATTAGTCTTGTCCATGACAGAGCAACATGGCCTACGACACAGTTGATCCAGAGAATCGCAGCTCCTAGGGTACATTGATGAAACCACAGTAGAACAGGAGAGAGAGAGAGGGGGGGGGGGGGGGGGCCAAATTAGTTATTATTATTATTATTATGAACATTTATGACGCCTAATCAATTGAATGCCCTAGGCGTTTACAATATCACAACAGACATCAAATCACACAATATATAACAATCATACATGAGAAAAAGGCATCAAAATCCAAAGCAAGGACACAAACTCACAAGCATGCATACACGCAAACACACACTCACACAGACTTGTCCATGACTTCTCTAAAGTTTTCGATGTGGTCAGATACACGCTCTTCTTTCATAAATTGCATCACTATGGCATCAGCGGTCACCTTTAGTCCCCGGGTTAAAGTAGAAGTAGTAGTAGTAGTAGTGGTGGTGGTGGTGGTGGGTAGCAGTGGCAGCAGAAGATGAAGAAGAAGAAAGAAAGAAAAACAGAAAAGAAAAAAGAAACTTTTTCTAGAAGATGGCAAACGGGTCGTTGCCGTGGATTGAGCAAACTTGGACTTCACTCTGGTGTGCTTGTGCATATCCTTCAAGGCTCAGTTCCGGGCTATACCCAGGTCTCCTTGTTTTACCAGTTGTTGAACGATCTTCGCAAGACCATCAAATCCAACGCCAGGGTGTTCGCCCATGACGCCCATGTGCAACGCCATCCAGAAGAGAGACGGCTAGCACGTGCTTTACTTCCTCGCCATTTGGAAGAGGCGGTGGTCCATGAAATTCCAACCACGGAAATGCACAACCTGACTGTCACTTTCAAGCCTGCAAATTTTATGGCCTTACACCGCAAAATGTCGACAGTAATGTCAGATAGTAATATAACAGTGAACATTTATGGCTCTCGATTTTTAATGAGTCCTAAGCGTTTATAGCAACAATACAAATAAAGACAGATACACAGTGCACCCTTTCGGCGCGCTAGGCACATTTCTGCAGCTACAGGGTATGCTTTGATCCAGCGTGTTTGTATGTGTAGGCCTATTTTCTTTTAGGTTTCCACTCATAGTTCAATATCGTAGAGTTTTTGTTGCTCATCTTCATATGGTGTATAAATGACAGTAGATGGATTATGGTTTAAAAGTGGCAGCCATGTAAATCCGCGCACGCACACACGCACGTATGCACGCACGCACACCACACACACACACACACACACACACACACACACACACACACACACACACACACACACACACAAGGGAGTTGAACTCACGTCACGGTCGGAGCAGGACGCTTTTTTGGCGAGCTCTGCTGTTGTGGAGTAAAGTGGATACTTTTTTTTTTCAACCTTTCAGCACCCTAGCAAAGTTAAAGTGGTAATGTGGTAATCAATCTTCAAAAACATGCCAAGTAGTCCCTTGTGCTTCCGAGCCATTTGTGCTCGTTTTACTGGACTTTTCAAAAATTCATGTGGACAGCGCGCACAGGAGAAGGCCGCCATGAGACTTCGTGAGATGCGTGTCGGTGGTCGTGAGGCAATGGCAGTGGCACTTGTGTTTTTGGTCGTCTTTCTGCTTCAATGTGGCGACGTTGAACTGAACCCAGGACCCCCACCTTCAAAAAATTCAAACAGCCGTCTCTGTCAGGTAACCATACCCAGTCCCCTGGTAGGGGTAACAAACGGAACACTTCTTCCGATTCAGGGCCGACCATTGCCGATGTTGTGAATATGCTGAACAGAATGGATCAGAAAATGGACAGCATGCATGCATCTACACAAGAACAAATGGACAACATTCAGACAGACATAGCCATATAATGAAAGAAAACAACAACTTAAAGAAAAAGTGGAACGGCTAGAGTCAAAACTAGACGACCTGGAGGGACGGAGCAGAAGAAAAAACCTCATCTTCCATGGTATCCCCCACCGTGGGGAAGGGACTGGGACCTGGGAGGACTGTGAAAACGCCGTCAAGCCTGTGCTGAAGGAGAAATTAGGGAGGGACGATGTGGAAATCGAACATGCCCACCGACTGAGAGGAGGAAAGACACCCCACCCCATTATCGTTTCTTTTGAGAAATACAAAGACAAAGAGTCCATCCTGACTGAAAGCTGAAAAATGAAAGACAGGCGCTCTGATGTCTTCATCACCGAGGACTTCACCCCAGGGTGAGAGAGAAACGCCGAAGACTGCTGCCGTTCCTGAAGGAGGCCAAACAGGCGGGGAAGCGCGCGTTCCTGCGTTTTGACGCTCTGGTGATAGAGGGCAAGTCTCATGTGTACGACCCTGCCACTGACAAACTGGTGGAACGACAAGCAATCAGATGAAGTGTAGGCCGACCCAATCGTGATTCAATCAGGACAGCCACATCGTCACGGTCAAAGGTGGTCATCGGAAAGGTGGATGCTTCACTTTATGCCCCAACCCACTCCATCTTACCTTTCTTTGTCCCTCCTGCCACATCTAATTCAGTAAATGACAGTGTCAAATCTGGTTTGTTCAAGATCATGGCTTGGAACATTCAAGGCTTGTCAACAAAATTGAAAAATATGTCGTTTAAATGTTTTTGTGAAAAATTTAAAATTTTTGCTTTTTCAGAAATTTGGTCTTGTAAAAAAGAAGATATAGAATGTACATTTCTTGATTTTCATGTTTATTTTTCACCACGTACAGAGAGACAGAAAGGTGGAGTTTCTGTGTGTGTTCACAATTCAATAACGCAAAAGACAGAACTGTTGGCAGCAGCGGCTGAAGACAGTGTATTTCTAAAGGTGGACAAATCAGTGTTAAATTCTGCTTTTGATTTTCTGACAGCCTTTGTGTATATTGCCCCAGAGCATTCAGTGGTGTACGACGATTTGACCACGAGTGGTATTGATATATTGGACAATCATCTTACTGAAATTGCCAGACAATATCCGGACTTACCCTGGTTTCTCTGCGGTGACTTTAACGCCCGTACATATGGGCTCTCAGACACTGATCCAGATAATGAAAATAAACATGTAGATTTTTTTACACGTCTTAGATGAATTTCTAATTGATATGCCACATTCTGTTCGGAAATCCAAAGACAAAGGGCAAACAATTATGGGCACAGATTAATTGAACTTTGCAGAGATTATGGTGTATACATTCCAAACGGCAGAACCTCGGGCGACAGTGAAGGAGAAATCACGTGCGTGGCAAATCGTGGCAAAAGTATTGTTGACTATTGTATATGCTCTACTTCTGTGTTTGATATAGTTGCAGATATGTACAGTATATTGAAAATCGCACCGAGTCTGACCACTTCCCTGTTATAACGTCCTTTTGTTGTGAAATTAATGGTGAAGGGAGGGGGGAGGATGACATCAACCTTGGAAGAGGGCGTCAGGTTTATGTGGAAAGAACAACATAAGATAACATCACGGACTTCATGAATGAAAACGTTGCTTCCTATTTTCATAGTTTCACGTCGGCATTGCAGACAGGCGTAGTGAGGGGTTGAATGTTTTCCTTTCTTTCGTGCAAACCGCCGCTAGTAAAATGAGGTCACGCTCAGGCACTGGGTCAAGACAGACTGTACGAAACTCACGTGCACAACCACCATGGTGGGATGAAGAATGCGAAGTGTCGAAACAAACGAAATATTCCAAGTCAAGTATATTTAGAAAGACAAATGCCGACGAGGATCTGTACGGTTATCTTGATTCAAAAGCAGACTTTAAACATTTGTGTAAAATAAAACAAAGTGATCACAACACACGTGTTTTGAGGGAAACAAATGAAGCCTGTGAGGATAAAAATTCAAACTCTTTTTGGCAAAAAATAAAATCATTCTCTTCATCCAAATCGCAGGATTTGAATTCAATTGCACCGCGGTCATGGTTTCAATATTTTCAAAACCTGTTCAATGTTGATGTGGAAAGAGATGACAATGGTTTCCATGATGAGGTTAACGAGGCCCTCAAAGAACACGCAACTGCCACTTGTCAGAACTGTTTGAATTCCGAACTGAATAATGAAATCACTCGTGAAGAAATAGTGAAAGCTATTGGCAGGATGAAAAAATCAAAATCTCCTGGGCCGGATGGTTTGCCAGCTGAATTTTTTCACCATGCTAGCAGTGTTTCCTTAAGATTCCTGCATCCATTATTCAATCAAGTTTTTGAGAGTGGTGTTTATCCAGAGAGCTGGTCAAAATCTGTGTTATTTCCACTTAATAAGAAAGGGAACCCCAGAAAGGTGGACAACTACCGAGGAATTTCACTTCTGGATAGTATCAGTAAGATCTGCTGCTCCATATTGAGCAGCAGATTAACTCGCTTTTGTGAAAACAATGATAAAATACCAGAGTCACAAGCTGGTTTCAGGAAAGGCTACAGTACCACAGACAATATACTCTCTTTGCAATCAATGGTACAGAAATATCTAATAAAACAGGGAGGGAGGTTTTACACTCTTTTCGTGGACTTTTCCAAAGCTTTTGACAGTGTTAACAGACAAAAACTATTACATCTTCTCCTGCACAGAGGGATTCATGGTAAAATGTTCAAAACATTGGAGAGCATGTATGGTCAGGTGAAAGGCGCAGTACGGGTGGGTCATAAAATTACAGAGTACTTTGATTGCTTTTCCGGCGTTCGACAAGGATGTGTTTTAAGCCCCCTATTATTCTCCCTTTTTCTATCCGAACTTCAGTTAGAACTTGCAACAAGTGGGGCTCGTGGCATAGACATTTTTGCTGATCCTATTGGTATTCTGCTTCTCATGTACGCTGATGACATTGCCCTTGTGTCTGATTCTGTAGCTGATCTTCAGAAGAAAAAAAAAAGAAATTAACTGTTCGAACAATACTATAACAAATGGGGTCTTACTGTCAATATGGACAAAACAAAAGTAATTGTTTTTAAAAACGGAGGTTTCATCAAAAACTATGAAAAGTGTTTTTTTTGGCCGGAAATCAGGTCAAGGTGGAGTCTTGCTACGCTTATTTGGGGGTAATCTTTTCTTCTACCCTAAACTGGACCAAATGTGTGAATAATTTGTCAGGCAAAGCACTAATAGCTGTAGCGGGTATCAAAAAATTGTTCTTCACACTGAAGGACCTGCCGGCAGATACTGTATTTAAAATTTTTGATACAAAAATCAAACTGATCCTTTTGTACGGATCTGAAATTTGGGGATTCAAAAAATACGAGACTATCGAAAAAGTACAGATAGAGGTATATAAAATGTTGTTAGGAGTGGGCAGAGACGTAAAGAATAATATGGCACTGGGTGAATGTGGCAGGTTCCCAGTCTATATAGATGCCTATATACGTGTTATCAAATACTGGTGTCGCTTACTATCCTTGCCCGACGATCGTTATTCAAAACAGTGTTACAATATGCTGTATTCACATGATAAGTCAGGGAGGTGCAACTGGGTCAGTCATGTTCGAAAACTGCTATGCAGTCATGGTTTTGGCTATGTGTGGGAACTACAGTCAGTGGGATACGAACCAGAATTTTCTCAGTCTTTACATGCAGATTGAACGACATGTTTCGACAAGAGTGGCACGACTCTATGAATACTGTAATTAGCATCCGGAGTTATTGAAAGCTGATTACATTGGGGACCTCACAGCTTATGAACACAGGCGAGCTTTATGTCTTCTAAGATGTAACAGACTGCCCTTAAATGGAATCTCCCTGTATGGCAAACCTAGTATAGACACTATATGCAAACAATGTGATACAAACAGTGTAGAAGATGTGTGTCATTTTTTATTCATTTGCTGTAAGTATAAAACAGCACGGAAGAAGTACATCCCACAGTTCTGTAGCAGCTACCCATCAGTTCTCAAACTTAACTTACTCTGTTCAAGTTAAAAAAAACAAAAAACATTAGCTTTCAGAATTGCTCAATATATTTGCACCTGCCTTGAAATAAGGCGGCGAGCTTCATCTTACCTCAGTTAAAAAAGAAAAATTGAACATTTATTCGCCTTGTGCATTGCATGTCTTCACGCATCTTTTCTTGAACTCCTTTTGAATTTTCTTTCTTTTTGATCTCAACTCCTTTGAATGCCCTGACTTTGGAAACGAACTTTATTCTTGTTTATGATGGGTCAAACGGCCTGTAAAAACTGAATAAACATTATTATTATTATTAACACACCACACACACACACACACACACACACACACACACACACACACACACACGCACACGCACACGACTGCACGGTGGCGTGAGAACACACAGACCCACAACTATAGTTTGAAGGAGATTGGATTTGCTGAATACAACAACTCTTTTTTTTTTTTTTTTTTTTTTTTTTTAATCGTACGTGCGAAGATTGTACTGAATATACGTTTTCGAAATGTAACCGTCAACAAGTTTTGCGGGGAATGCCTTCTCTCGTATAATGAAAGAAAAACGTACTAATGCAAAACTGTGTCTTCAATAGAATTATTTGTAAGCACAATGATGACATGATTGCTAGTGACACTATCTCTTATCTTATAATGTCACTCGCAAAGCATTGCACATACGTTTGTAAAACATACAACAATTCGCCACGAACATGTGTGTTCCTGAATATATTAAATCTCCAATACAAAATAGACGAAATACATGTCATACATTTGAAATTAAATCACGCACATTTTCAACAAGATGGTCGACATATAAAATACGACTTGTTTAATCGGTTTTTTTTTCTCCTATAAAGCAGTTAACTTCATTATATTCACATATGCACCATGATTCAACAGTAATTGAAGCCCAAACTGCTTACTTTAGCAAGAGGAGCGATGTAAAAAAAATCTCTCTTTCGATACGAGATAATGACATCTCTCTCTCTCTCTCTCTCTCTCTCTCTCTCTCTCTCTCTCTCTCTCACACACACACACACACACACACACACACAACACACACAAGATATATACATACAGACATGCATAGCAAGACAGACAGATAGATGAGCGTGTGGTGGTGTGTGTGTGTGTGTGTGTGGTGATGTCCCTTTGAAGGACTCCTTTCTGACGATGCGTGAGGAACGTAGAGTCACAAGTGGGTAAGCACTCAGTGACTGGGGTGTGGCTGTGTGTGGCAGATCAAGAATGAACGACGTAGGAACAATGCCACTGGTGGTAAGTGGACATGGAACATGAGACAACTGCATGGGGTATAGTTTATGGACACTGCTGAGAAGGTCGGAGAGATCTTGACCACAATATAGGAAAGGTCACATGGACTTTGGGACGTCCTCCATAGCTGGAAGAACGAACGCTCATGATCATGATTGGCAAGAAGTATGATCTAGCAAACTACCCACAAACTGTCCGCATATTCTCTCTCTCTCTCTCTCTCTCTCTCTCTCTCTCTCTCTCTCTCTCTCTCTCTCTCTCTCTCTCTCTCTCTCTCTTGTTTGCTTCTCACATTATTTCATTTCACTGCATATTGTAGTCCCTACTCAGGGCGAGGACTGGATGTAAAAAAGCGCGTCAGTGCTTATCTATTATCCTCGTAAAAAAAAAAAAGAATTCTCTCTCTCTCTCTCTCTCTCTCTCTCTCTCTCTCTCTCTCTCTCTCTCTCTCTCTCTCATAGCAGTTTGCTTTGTAAAGTTCCGGAGCACGTTACTGCGATCACGTTGATGATCATGCAGAGGGGAATGACATTCTCAGCAATGACCAATATAGTGTCGCTCATTTCAAACACAGTGCTGTACAGTCGTTCCCTGACAATCAGCATCCAACTACTGCGCTAGGGCTTCACTAAGGCCTTCGACAAGATGAATAAATTCTCTGTTGGTCTATAAACTTCACTGCAATGGTATCCCAAGTATCGCTCATTCATTGAATCGCTCCAGTTGAATCAGGCACAGGAATTAGTCAGTCATTGTGGATGATGAGGGTTTAAGTATCACATTAGATTCTCTCAGTGGTCAGTTAGAATGCGTCTTCTGTCTGCTGTTATTGTGGCACCATCTAGAGACGTACAACGGCTTCCAGCGACCAGAATCCTCTCCAGCCTGACCTAGAGAGGTTTAATCAATACATGCAAGTGTGAGCGGGGTATGTTACTGACGCCACATAGGCAAATTCTGACGATGAGCAAGATGACCAGCTGGTGCCATACACTGTGTGCAGTCACTAGCTAGCAGCCGTGTGATATCAACACATTCCCTCTTTGGTCACCTTGCAGACAAATGTTAGATTCTGCTAACGCATTGGCTTTTTTTGTTGCAGAGGCAACTCGGTTTCTTGTTTCATGTACAGTGAGAAATATAGGAGAGCAATAAAAACCTGATCCGCCATGCAGTTTATGGCAGACCTTCCATCCGGCTGATTCCAGACCACCGGTGCATGAGCTTTCAACTAACAGCCAAAACGGAAGTGACAAAATCAGAAGACATTCTATAAACGACACCTCGTTTCTTGCTAAACCGGTGTCACACGCTGTAAGCACTACCACGCCAAGAACACCACGGGTGAGGGGATGGGGATACATCTAGCAGTGGTTTCATTGGAAAGCCCTGTTGAAATCCGACAATAAAACATAACAATACGATTCCTTCAGAAACGTCACCCACAGGGCTGCTAGACGAGCTCAGCAGCAATCCAGATAATCAAAACTGTTCACACACTTTTCGTTTGTCATCATATATAACTATACTCGTTCTGCTTAAACAACTGTTTGGCCGCGACGACACACACACACGCACGCAAGCACGCACGCACGCACGCACGCACACACATACACGCAGACACACACACACACACACACACACACACACACACACACACACACACACGACAGAGAGAGAGAGAGAGAGAGAGAGAGAGAGAGAGAGAGAGAGAACAGTGCCCCCAAAGCAACAAATGTCTTCACAGCAATATTGTATACCAAGCTACGGTAACATCAGAAAATGAAAAAGAAACATATACAGGAGTCACTGAAAACCCTTTCAAAACCAGATACGCAAACCATAAACAGTCATTCAAAAAAGAAAAATACAAAACCAAACAGAGCTGAGTAAATACATTTGGAGACTCAAAGATAAAAAAAAAAAAAAAAGACTACAGCATATCATGGAAAATCATAAAAAGAGCAACACCATACAACAATATTTCTAAAAAAATGCAATTTATGCTCCACAGAAAAATGGTTAATATTATGTAAACCACACCTAGCAACATTGAATACAAAAGTAGAAATAGTAAACAATTGCAGGCACAAATGGAAATCTTTGTTAGCGCACTCCACCTGAACAGACCACAACAAGAACCACAGACCACACGTGCAGCGAATGAGATTGACTCACACATGCAGAAACGGAATCAGGTCCCGCACGCTATAAAAGAACGACTGCGTGCCCAAAAGGATATCCTGACGAGAGCAAGAGGCAAGAGGCTCGAAACAAGCTTGTTGATTTTAGCACTTCATTTTTGAAACATTTTTAACAGATGTTGCTCCCCAGACGGTTGAGCTCTTTTGGATTTTTAAAGGACATTTTTATACTGTTCGTGATATATATATATATATATATATATATATATATATATATATATATATGTATAATCATTTCATTTACTATTCCTTTTCGCAGTCACACGTTCTGTGATTTCATTGCTTTGCGACTCATGAAGCGACTAACTCTTCTGACTGCTTCAGTGTGAACTTTATTTTCCTATCATCCATAAAGACTTTTAGACGAAATATTTTGTATTCATTTCCAATGTCCATTTGGCTTGTACTGTCTGCTTATTGCTACTTTCAATATGACATTCACTGCCATGGCCACTACCGACAATGGAGAAATTCCACAGCCACTGCTATGCCACCTTCCCGCTTGATCCGGGCCTTCGTACATTCTTAAACGGATAATCTCCCCCCCCCCCCCACTCCCCCCATCTCTCTCTCTCTCTCTCTATCTCTCTCTCTCTCTCTCTCGCTGATCATCATCATCATCATCATATATCTCTCTCTCTCTCTTCTCCTCTCTCTCTTCTCCTCACTCTGATCATCTCATCATCCTCTCTCTCTCTCTCTCTCTCTCTCTCTCTCTCTCTCTCTCTCTCTCTCTCTCGCTGATCATCATCATCATCATCTCTCTCTCTCTCTCTCTCTCTCTCTCTCTCTCTCTCTCTCTCTCTCTCTCTCTCTCTCTCTCTCTCTCTCTCTTGCCACAGGTGTGCGAGTGTGTGTGTGCTCTGTTATGGTGACTGATGATTCTTATAATGCTTCCTTTGCAGTGTGTGTGTGTGTGTGTGTGTGTGTGTGTGTGTGTGTGTGTGTGTGTGTGTGTGTTTTCTTTCATGATGATTTGAATCATCACTGTTTTGCTATAATAAGTTTTATATTTTGTAATATTGTTAATGCGTTAGTAAACGTAGTCCCCGAAGGGACAAGGGCCAGATGAAATTAGTATCTTCTTCTTATCTGTTATCCTTGGGAACAAAGATTTCTCTCTCTCTCTCTCTCTCTCTCTCTCTCTCTCTCTCACACACACACACACACACACACACACACACACATACACACACACACACACACACACACACACACACACACACACACACACACACACACACACACACACACACACATCACCCTTAACCTACGCTTTCATCATTTTCCACCTCTTTCTTTTACATCTTTCCGAAGAGAAAAATGGCTAAACTGCCGAACGAAAGAAAAACAAAGTACAAGATGTCTTGTAATTTGTTTGTTTCTTTCCTTCGACGGCATAGTAATTTTTCTTTTAATGTTTGTTTCAATTTCCGCCTGCAGCCACCTCACTTTGAGAAACTTTCTTTCTAAGTTAGTTGCAAAGTGATGCGACTGCAGGCAGAATTCACTTAGATCTTCATCTTCATCCATAATATAGTGTCCTCAATCAACAAGCTGATTATTCTGACACTTGAAGAGTGAAATTTGAAAAGAAGAAGACCTGCGAAGATCCCTTTCTTCCATTAAGAAAGGGTGAACACCGTAGTCGCACCTTCTCGCCACGTTAATGTGGGTGTTTCCTCAGGGGGACATGGGGCAGGTTGTTTTCACTAAGCGGCACGGGAGCAGAATACTGGCGCTATATCAAAACTAGATCCCGGCCTCTCCAATCAAGGAAAGCCGCAGGCTAGACCAGTCCAGATGGAGGAGTAAGGCCCCCACCAAAATGGAAGGAACTGAGTGAAGGCCCACCGGCGTGTGGATATGCCCTGACACTGCTCCAAGCCTTACCCCAGCCATGGGTTAAATGGCAGAAGCATCCTGCCTGCCGAAGACGGAGTGTGTCAGCTACGGCTCAGGTCCTGGGGATAAATTAGGGCACACACGCATCAACGATTATGGTCATGCGTTGTTGTCATGGCGTCGTCTCTATCAGCGACAACCGGGGAGGGACGGAGCCGGGCCCTTAGCCTCAAAGGGGCCCACCCAAGCGACCGGTGCCTCTGTTAACCCTGACGGTCGGGGGAAGGCAGAGTAGAGCGACTGACCAGACTACCCAGCCTCCTACTCACGCAGCTCTACGACACAAAACCTGGCCGGGGGGAGCGGAGTTACAGGCGCAGCTTTGGGGAGCCCGTTCTGACCTGGAGAAGACCGCGGGCTTCATCATGGCGGCCGGGTTACAAGTCTGACGCATCCAGCTTCAATCGAACGCAGAAGAAGAAGAAAAGAAGACGGAGGTTAGCTATCGCCAAGGACTAGACAGTCCTGTACTTTGTTTGTCTGTGTCCTTGGTGGTAACTAAACCCCTCTCTTTTCAAATTTGCTTCGTTTTCCGCCCTCAGTCACTCCGTTTTGAAACTTAACTTGAAGCTCGTTCTTCATTTTCGTTGTCCTGAGTGTCGTTTATCTTGCCTGAAGAAGACCTAAGAGGTCGAAAAGCGTCGTGTTTTGTTTTGTGATTCGTTCGTCTACGTTCTTCAACGGAGCTATCATAAATACCTTTTAAAAATTTATCTTTCCTGAGACTTTGCGGTGACCACGATGGAATTGTTTCCTCACTGCTTCTTATTATCTTTCATTACATAACTTATCAGAATAATTTATATTATTTTTAAGAACGTGCTTTTAATTTGCTGTAGCATGGGGCAATGATGAGATTTCGGAGAAAATAGGAAGATTTTGCTGAATTTCGGCAAACATTCATATTGACAGCTGACGGTGCTTCTGGGAGGTAGCTTCCCTTTTACATAGATTCTGTTACCGTACGCAGAAAGATGGCTGACAGAGACGAAATCCTCAATCAGTTCTCCGTTGTAACTGGTGTTGATCAGGACAGGGCCAAATTCCATCTGGAAGCAGCAGCATGGAATCTTGAGGTAGTGTTTTGTGATTCTGAGTGATAGTTTTAAGCATAATTGAATCACTGCTTCAAAAGTACGCTGTTATGTCACCATTCGAATTCCCGTTAGTCAGATGAGATAGCTTGAATGAGTCGACAGTTTCTAGGCTATGTTTGATATATGAGGCCTTCAAACAGAGTGAAAGAGATATGTGGACCCTCTGCTTTATTTTTTCTTCATTTTTAAATTTCTCACTAAAGTAATACAATGAAGCAGGAGATAACCAAATGACGATGATCTAGATTCAAATTCTGTCGTGCACAACACCGGTCTACTTTACTACTTATCCAGTCAGTGAATGGTCATAAGATGTGGCTAAGGAACAAGAAGAAGACGAAGAAATTATGAAAGTTTCGTATCCTTTTATTGCCATTCATATGAAAAAGCTTAGTTTCGGTCACATATTAAGACTGAGAGAAAGTTAGATGGTTATGCTGATTTGGCATTGTTTAGCAGTAGTTGTAGTTAGTATAAGTTATAGGGAACTGGCACACAGCCTAGGCCTCATGGCCTTTCAAGCATCTCCTACAGTGTTGTTTTACATAAATCTGTGAGATGACACAGTAATCGGTGTTAGATTTTAAAAAAGGTAACTGATTATATTTTGGGTCACTGTCCAGAAGATTTTTTGTATAATGTAATGTATTTGGTGCAAATTTAACAATGCTGAACAGGAAAGTATCCAACATCTGTCCTATTTGTTAGTGAGGTTTGTTTTTTTTTTTTCGAGAGCTCCTTAAATCAGTAATGTTGCTGTGGCTTGGTAATTCATATCAGAATTTCTTGTTTTATCATGAAATATTTATTCAAAAATCTTATGTCACTTGTCAGTGTCATTTAAACCACTGAAAGTTAAATTGATGTTTCATTTAATTCACCTCATAGTGTACTATAGTCCAAATCTTCTCCTTTTAAATGAGTGCAGGTTAAGGTACTTAAGTCTTTCATTATAAGTTATTCCATTACATTCTGTCAGCAATCTAGGATCTCTCCCAACCATCTTGTTTGGTAGTTGGGAACAGTGCTTCTCTGGGTACCACATCTTCAGGTCTATCTGTTTCTTCTTTGAACCATTTCAGTGGCTGCAGATTACAGATAAAGATGCCATACAACATTTGCATGTTCCATATGAAGTCTGATTAGTGCTTTGTAAAGTTTTGAAAATACAGTTTTAGGGAGCTTCATATGTATACATGTTCTTTATTTACAAGTCGTTTGATTTACTTTATTCGTTACAGTGGATATGGTTTTATGAGTGTCATATGATCATAAAGAAATTTTGAAAGTGACTCCAAAGTCCTCATTTTTAGAGGAATCAATTTTGGGATTTTCATTTTTTGTTTGTTTTTTGTTTTTTTGTCATGGTATCCAGTTTCATGTGATGTTACTTTACTGGAATCTTTTTGCTATGCCTGTGTATTTTGACACATTGAAATAGAGATTTCACGTATCCAACCAGATTCTTCAGATTAAATACAAATCATTTTGCATTTGAGGGCAGTCCATTTGAGGCATTTCAGTACATTTTTGTATACTGTGCTCTTTATGCAGTCCTGGGGTCACTTATAAAGACTGTAAGATGTATAGATCCAAGGATGCTGCTTTGTGCAGTGCTAAAAGCTTCAACAGTGGAAGACTTAATATTACCAATTCTTACAACCTGAGAACTTCTTGTCAAAAAATTCTCACCCAATTCTGTATACTACCAGTAATTCTATTTGCTGCCATTTTTGTCAGTAGTCTATGCAGCACTGTATTAATTTAAAGGCTCTTTTAAAGTCAGGTTAAACAACTTCATCTCCTTTTCCGTCATCCATCATTTTGGTAATGTCCTGGATTACCTCCCAAATTTGCGTCACACACAATTTCGATACGTTAGAGCCACAACTGTCTATCCTGAAAAACGCCATTTTGAGAAATGGCCACTTGAAGGTTTCACAGGTCTCCAAAAATTACACCTCTGCACGCAGAACTTCCAAATTTGGGAAAAACAAACACTAGATAGTGTTCTGAAGCTGTACAAACGGGGGTTAAAAAAACTCAAATGGAAACCACAGAATTATGCAATCTTAAGAAGAAAACACTCTTGGTCTGAAAAGAAAGGCTTTCATCTTCCCAGAATGTTGAAGCACAACTAATTAACAAGATTTAGATAGTTGTGGTACGTGACAGTAAGACCTTCACAGCTGAAATTCTCAGGCCACAACTGATCAGCTACAGGATAGTGAATTGTGGCCTGGAACATCCTATCAGTTTGCGGTAATAGTTTGGAATACAACTGTCTTGTATGGCTCTAGCCACCTGTGGCACGGACAAACTGTCCCACTGTATGGAACATTTCAGACCACAGTCTGTGACTGCTAGCTGTTCATTTGTGGCATGCAGAATCTGGCTGGATGTGGACAGGGCAGCAACTGTTTCTTTGCTATCAACCAAACACTAATAAATGTTTCATAACCATGTTTCAGCATGTTAAACAGACTGTATTAATACACCTAAAAATATGAGAAAGTCAAAACACATTTTTTTCGAGATAAACAATTGTGGCTCTAATGCATCGATTTTTTTCCATCTTAAAGCCATGATGGCATTCTGCATGCAAGTTATTGTCCGTCACGTACGCAGTAAGTTTTTTTAAAAGTTGACTCAGTGAATATTTGATTGCTAATGTTAATTGTTATGCTGCTGTAGCATTGAAAAAAATTGTAATAAGTTACAAACTGCGTTAGAGTGTGAAAGATGTGACAGACTTGCCGAGCGGATTTGGACTTTGTTGTACTGCTATCATGGTACCTGCTGTTATACTGCCTGTTTAATGTTACAATAATACTGATAGTCACAGAGACATAGAAGGAGAAGGAGATAGTAATTGGATGTGCTGCATTGACATGCTAAAGATGAGAACTCAAGAGTCGATGACAGCTACATAATAGTACACAGGCCCCTGACAGTGATGAAGATCTTGGGGAAATGTAATTGATAGGAACAGGGCTTATGCTGCTTTTCACTGAATGTGAGGTTCCTACATGTTGTTAGTAAGTCTGCACCCTTATAGCGAAAGGAAAGCAGAAGTGCATCATGAGTCTTTCTCCAAAATCATGCAGCACTTTGTGCCTGCTGCAAAAAGCTTTATCCAGCCACAGGTAGAAGTTGGGCAACACACAAAATTTTTAATGCTGTCAGTTTTGTTGCCAGAAAAAAAACACAAAAAAACTATTGGAACCCTAGAGACAGGTACTTCACCATACATTATTTTGATTACGACTTGGAAGGTACATTGCATCACATGCACTGAAGGTGCATTGCGTCACACAACCTTACCATGTCCATGGCCTCATGGTAGTGATAAACAATTGTCAGGGGAAGCAACTGGGTTATGGATGAACTGCAATTAATTCCCTTGTTGGTCAAAATTTTTCCACTGTATGTCAGGTGTGAAAATTGAGTGACAAGAAAAATTGTAACTTTTTGTTTCATTTTATCAAATAAAGTAATACTATCATTGCAAGACTTATTCTCCTGGTTTTCTCCTTATTTTAATGCTTAAGCCAAATTTGATGAGACAAGTGATTGCTCGTTCTTTGTTTTTGCTGTCCTGAGAGTTCTTTATCTTGCCTGAAGAAGACCTAAGAGGTCGAAATGTGTCATGTTTCCTCTTGTGATTCGTTTGTTCATGTTTGGTGGATACAGTACTTAGAAATCTATTAAAAGATTTTTCTCCTGCTTTTTAGAGATGTAAACTGCTTAGGAATCTATTGAATTTTTTTTTTCTGACATGTATTAATGCACTTGTGAGCAGGAAAGATTTTTTTGTTTATAATTTGTATCAGTGTATCTGGTTCCGTGACTATGTTAATTACCCTGTTAAACAATATTTTCCATAGGTCATACATGCAGCTTAATACTATGTGATAGAACCGAACTCTATGTACACTTTATTTGATAATATCCCAACATCAGCCAGGCCAGAGAGATAAGGCCCACACTTGCAGTGTAGGTCAGGAGCAACACGAGTCTTAGAGACACAGCCATTAACATTTTGGATGAAGTTCTGTTGTATGGCTCCAGTATTCTGATTTCAGCCAATAGCAGGATCAGCTGGTTTCGTTGGAACTAGCTGCGGTTGAAAAAATTTTTTTTTTTTAATGCCCGTTTCTAGATCGAATCAGTGTCATTGCAGGTTAGTGCTGCACCATGACTGAAATATTTTGTAGGTGTAAAAAGAACAGTGAGGATGGCATGGACATACTATCATATGGTTTAACATGTGTGAGATGACATCTGCATGTACTTGTATATCAACTAAATGATAACACTGTCAGTCTGACTCTGTTCAGTCTGTGTCAATGGTTGTTTGTCTGACAGTACCTGTATTTGAATAAATGAGTCTTTAAATGTGTTTTGCAGATAATTGTAGACATTACATAGATATATCATTATATGTATTGTGTGTTTGTAAACCATTTGGTCATGCGCATGATTCTGTTTGTTTAGGTAGCAATGGCGAATTTCTATGAGGAGCATGATGAGGATGAAGGCAGTGCAGCTAACCCTCTTGATGTGGATGAGCTGGAAGAGGACGATGACCAAGCTGAATCTGAACCACAGCTTATTCATAAAAAGAAAAAGACACCAAAACAGAAGAACAGCAGGTACCTTTTGTATTGCCTTGAGGTTTGTTTGTTTTTGTGGCTGTTTCAGTCACTGGATGCTGGTAAATTTGGCCTTATTACATGAATCGAGGCAAATCATGCAACTTTATGTTCTGTGTCACCATGATAAAACTGCGCTTTTAATCATTTGCTATTCATTCTAAAACTGCTAGGAGCCTTCTGGGGAGTATTGTTCTGAGCGTTTATTATGTCTGTTATTTGTGATGGCTGAAAAAGACATTTGTTAGACATGTTTTTGCCTGTTTGCGTTTAATAAGTGTTACTTTGTACCGTATTTTGTGCTCTATTTGCACATTGGCTCATTTACCATGAACAAGAACTTTTTTTTTCCATTTTGGTTTTATTCATTAGATGGCAGAGTATTCACATTGATGACACTGACAGACAATGATATTAATGTAAATGATAAACAGGTACATTGTTGCGCACAGTGTTGATGTGAGTGTGTGTGTCTACAGTATGGATGGATCATGGAGATAAAACGATATTGCTAACATTGAAGATAATTTGGCAGTCTGTTATTAGTGTGATGATGTCCAAGGTTTCAGCTTTCACATATGCATACACACATCTGTCCACCAGGAGGCCCACAAACATGTACACACAAGTCACTTCACTAGGGTTGTTATTGGTTGTCATTAACTATCCTGACATGTTTTACTTTGTACCATTTGCAGGCACACTGCTTATATGTCCAAGCCATTTGCTAACCAACATACCCACACACCTACACATGCACTTAAAGCTGGCTCTTTGAAACACTGTGATAATCCTTCAAATCTTAGAACCTTGTTCAGGGGCTTTAAATGCCCTTAAAATTCAAAAGCCATTGCATCTATGTAAATTTTCCTAGAAACCCTTGAAAACTGAGCACTTACTCTCAGAAAACTGTGAAATTTGTTTAGGGGGGGGGGGGGGGGGGGGGGGGACCCTGAAGGTAAAAAAAATTTTGATCACCATTTACAAAAATTGCTGTATGTGTCACTTGTTGACAGCTGAGGGAGATAATGTCCTCTTTCTGAAGGCAAGAGCAGAGTGGCGTTTCCATTTGTAACTTTATGATTTTGAATGGTGATGTGTGATGATATCAGAGGGAAAGGTTATATGATTTCAGCCATCAGTGGTTGTCCAAGCTGGTGTTTGCTGACTTGAGTTAACTCAATCAAGTCACAGCCAAAATGGACCAGTCTGTGCCTCAGATTACACGATTTTTGGCAATTTTCAAAAAATCATAAAAAAGCAACCACTTCCCCAAGGAGTATGAAACATACACCATTGGATATTAAAAAAAACAAAATATTTATCAAAAATGCTACCTTCAGTGAGGAATTAACACAGTTCACATGATGTAAGTAATCCAAAATGATACACATTTGCAAAAAAACAAACACTTTTTGTGCACACTGTAAAACACTTCTTCATGCTCTGTATACTCTTACACAAGTTCAGTTACCCTTCTGAGCACTTGGTATGACCTACAGAGAATAGTATATTTATGACAACTGCATAAAACACAAGATTCAGTTTGACCACAAAATGCTTGATTCGCTCAAAATCGTGTGATTGTGTTCAAAATTGTGTGATTGCGAGAACTGAGAGTAGGACAATTCAGATCTGCACAAAACTACTACAGAATACACAAAGAACAGTTTAAGGGAAGGAACTGCAAAGAAAAGGCCCTAAGCTGTCCCTGAAATGAGATTTGTTGCCCTTTAATAAAAGGCGGTATGATTTAAGAATCGTCAAACTCTGTCGGAAGTATGCATCCGACACGCCTTCAAGCGATGTGAACAGTGTCTGAAACCCACTTACGACAAGACTCGATTGAGTTAATGACTACAAAGACATCAGATGTGGCCTCTCTCTCTCTCTCTCTCTCTCTCTCTCTCTTTCTCTTTCTTTCTTTCTCTCTGTGTTTCCGTCTTCCTTTTTCTCATTGCCAGCTGTGTTTGTTTCTGTCTGTCTATTGGTTTTTTTTTTGTTTTGGTCCCACTTTCTCTATCCCTGCTAATTTCCTCCCTGCTTCTCTCATACTTATTGATTGTGGTGAGTTTTTTGTTTGTTTGTTTGTTTTTAGAAGATGAGGGGGTCAGGGTTGACTTGGGCATTGTGATGATACCGGCCCAATGCTTACATTGAATTCTTGTTTGTTATCAGACTTAGATCAAACGGGGATTGACCGATCGATCGACACTTTGCTGAGAAATAAGTGTTGTGAGATTCAACATAATTATGTCATGGCCTATGTGTCAGGTTTGGCACCATCGACAGCCTGCGAGCCGAGGAGGAGTCAAGCTCAGAGGAGGAGGGTCAAGCCTTCTACGCTGGCGGTTCAGAAAGAAGGTGACTTCAGTTGCTTTTATCTTTTTTTTTTTAATTTATTGATTTTTTTTTTAATTCTCTTATCCATCTCTGACTCAGTTGCCAAAACAAATTCAGCCCTGTGGCCTAGGGTTGCCATGAAGAAAACTCAAAGCACACAGTAGAATTACAATCTAAGAATTCCAGCTCGGTGACAGTGGACATTCAGTGTTCTCATTGAAGTTGTACAAGGGAAATAAACATGGTCCTAATTGAAGATAAAATGACTTGTTGAAGGATTTGGACATCACTCACTAATCTGAGTTACTCCGTAAGTTAGTTGATGCAGCTGCCATCTTTTTACAAGTTATCTCATCAGTCATCATGATGAGTTAAACCAGTAAATGAGGAAAAAAGAAGTCAACAAAATCTATGGATACTTGCATGGGTGAAACTTGTCCGTCTATGGACGGAAATCCATCAAAATGACTTTCAGTCTTGATGAAACTTCCGTCAATTTAAAAAAAAAAAAAAAAAAAAAAATCAATTTATTGGTTCCAATTTTGTGTTCGATCCAAGCTTTCAATCTCTTACCGGAAGTAGCTGTTTCTGTATTACCGGCGTCTTCACAGGCAAACATTGGCGCGTTTGGCTGACAACGAAAGTTTGCACGGTGCTCCGGAAATTAAGTAGTCATGGCTTTTTTGAAAGAAGGAGATCCAGTAGCATGCATCGAGGGCCAAATTAGAAACAAATGGAGATGGCAGTGGCTAAACGAAACTGATGACGACGGCAGTGAATATCGCAAGTGGTGCAAGAAAATGAATGTGGCCGGCATGTGTTTCTGTATAGTTTTCTGTATCATTTGCTCAAAAATGATCAGTTACGGAGCGAATGGAAAAAAGAAACTTCGAAGCCATGCTGATCACCCAGATGATTCAGATCACCCAGATGATTCTACCTTTGAACACAGTCTTGATTTAAATAGTAAAATGACCATTTTAAACAATTTGTGAGGGAAATTTTGTTGATTTTTGGAATGTTTGATCAGTTCAGATTGGGTGAGGAAAAATTTCCCTTCTTGAGTTTTTATATTCTGGTTTATTTCTACATTTATAGACTTTAACTGTCCTGAGCTTGTACAATAAGCCATAAATGTTATTTTTATCCATTTAAATGAATTAATGGAACATAAAGTCTGATAGTAACTCACAAAAGCATGTTACAGTTAAGCTTTTTACTGCAGAAATCATGTTACAATTAAGCTTTCTCTGGTGCAGGGGAGCCAACGAAATTGGCCTAAAAAATTTAAAAAATTCAATTTCGCCCGGGGGGCTTTGCCCTCCTGGACCCCCCAACAGGGTGCTGCCCCTGTACCCTGCCAGGGGCCTGGGGGCCCCTGGACCCCAGCCTTATTTCAGTCAAATCAAGTTTTGTAGGTTTCACCCATGTACTTCATGACAGAAATATATACAGAGAATGATGTGTCAGCAGTACTCACTGCTGTTCTTGAATTTGCATCATTTTCTGATATAGATGCTGTCAGGGATGAGAAGAAACGTAGAATCTTAGACTTTTCATCAAAAACAAAGTGAAGATGACATTTTTTTTTAACTTCTGCACTCCATGAAAGGAAATTATTTGATCCTCTTGTCATTATTTTGACTTTTCTGTTGTTGTTTGAAAAAAAAGGCCCTCACTTATCCTTGTTAGGTACGTTGTTCTACAGTGTAAATAAAATCTGAAAGAAATATAATGGAGCTGCTTAATCTTGATGAAAGATTCTGGGTTTGTCACTTTGCAAGACGTATAATTCAACATGCAGAGAAAAGAATAACCTTGGTGTGGGATTCAGTCCAGAAAATCAAGATGTGTGTGAAATTTTGAAGCAGCTGGTCATCAGTCTCGTTCCTTTGGTTTTGTTTGTTTTTCAGTGCCATCCCATCTTCTGCGTCCTTTCAGCAGTGTTATTGACAGGTCTTATTTTCTGAACTCCCCCTACACAACCAAACCTAGGAGGTTTAGTCGCAGTCTTAGCACAAGCAGTCAGTAGCGATTCATTGATATCATATCATCTCATGACTCAAGGTGAACCCCAGAATAAACACTGCACTGCTAATGAACTGGTGTGGAAGGGGGGGGGGGGGGGGGGGGGGGGGGCAGTGGTCTTTGGTGCCAGATCTGATCCAACAAATGCAAGACACATCCCACTAAGCCCTCTGTTGAGGACCATAAGAAAAGCAGTGTGTTGCCAGTGAAGAATTCTGTTCAACAATTTTTGGTTGATCTTTGAATGATTTATCTGGCAAGTTCTTCCTAGCCCAGTGTTTTGAATTAGAAGACAGAGCTATCCCCCATCTTCAGAAGTCATAAGCTCTGTGAAATACAAAGGAAAAGTGTGTTCTGGATTGTTATTTATCAGCAAATTCAAAATATGTCCACACTGTTGTGAATGACAACTGCAAATAGTAGACTCTGAGTAGTATCTTTTGTAATAGACTCAGTGAAAGTAGCCACAGCTTACAAATCCTTTTTTCCCCAGTAGAGATGAGTTGGTTCTCCATGAGAAGCATAAAACCATGGCATGAATTACATACAATCAAATGAGATGCTGTCATGTTTTGTTCTGTGATTATGTGTGCGTCTTACTTATGAGGAGAAGTAAGACAACACATAATGTCTGTCAAGTCACAAAAAACTTGACTAAAAAACGTCTTTGGGCTGAAATGTCACTCAATTTTGTTGAGTACAACATTAGTGTAAACACCAGTTCATTTCAAATCCACCATTGCTGCCATGTGTAGCAATTATTTTTTTTACTGCAAAACTGACCAGTTACACTTCAGTTTTCCTTTGACAGTCATTGTTTTGTTTAGCATTATACTTTGTGATGCTTTCAGACTTGGAGATTTGTGTGTGTTTGTCTGTGTTGGCGCAGGTAATGAATGTGTGTGGTGTGTGTTTTGTTTTTTCATTGCTTGTGTGTGTACGTGAATATGTTGCATGAAGATAAGATGTACATGTGTGTGTGTGTGTGTGTGTGTGTGTGTGTGTGTGTGTGTGTGTGTGTTTTCTGTCTTCTGTGATAGTGGGCAGCAAGTGTTGGGACCAAAGAAGAAGAACAACGATGCCATGGTGACAGATCTCTTCCAGTCTGCCAGAGAGTAAGTCAGCAGCCACAGTCCTGTCATGAGTTCTGAGCTATGGGGTGCAGACTGGTAGCAGTATCTGAACCAGATCTGCCTTTTGTTACCAACAAATACCATAGCAATAGTCTTTCGTGTGTGTGTAGAAGAGGATTCTAATTAAAATACTTAATTAATAAAGAAAGTGAAAACATACCACTCAGCGCCTCTGTCCAAAAGCAAGAACTTTCCTTGTAACAAAAACAAGTGCCTCCCTGTGTGTGCAGCAGAATGATTTTTTTAATTTTTTTATAAATGATGGATTAAAGTGAAAACAGGGACCTTTCACTACTGTGTATATGCATACCATTTGCTGCTTAATTGATGGTGAATGTAACGGTGAATTTCAAACAACTTCTCATTCAGTTCTGTTTTTTGATTTTTTTGTCATAATTTGGCAGTTGATGTAATCAGATGTCTTAAATACTGAGATGTCTAGAGGAAGAAAAGGGGGGAGGAGCACAGTTCTGTTTGTTGATTTTTTGGTCATAATTTGGCAGTCGATGTAATCGGATGTCTTAAATGCTGAGATGTCTGGAGAGAAGAAAATGGGGGAGGAGCACAGATGGATTGAAGTGTGTGTGATGTTGATGTGCAGTCATGGTGCAGAAGAAATGGACTCCAGTGCAGCCACTGCCAGTGCCAGCCGATCTTCAGTCTTCCATGGGACAGGGTATCGACTGGGAGAAACAGATGGGCCCTTGGAATCGGTGGCCGGGCCAAGCATAGCTGCACCCAGACGACAGGTTGGTTCTCTCGGCATATTTTTTTAAGTTACTGCCGTGCACATTTGTATGTGTGTGCTGTTTTCTTTATGTTGGGAAAAATTTGACTTGGATGTTGTAGTAGTCAGTCAGTCAGTTTTGCCGTCGCTCCTCCCGGAGCATAGGCCGCTGACAACAGTCCGCCAGAGTCCTCGGTCCTGGGCTGCCCTCTCTAGTTGTTTCCAGGTGTGTCCCATCTTCTTGCTGTCTGCCTCAAGGTCCTGTTGCCAGGTGTTTCTTGGCCGTCCTCTTTTCCGTTTTCCCTGGGGGTTCCATGATAACGCCTGTCTGGTAATGTTACTGGCTGGCTTCCTCAGGGTGTGCCCAATCCATCCCCATCTTCTGCGCCGGATCTCATCTTCGGTTGGCAGTTGGTTGGTACGCTGCCACAGGTCTGAGTTGCTGATGCTGTTGGGCCAGTGGATCTGGAGGATTCTTCTCAGGCATCTGTTGATGAAAGTCTGCACTTTCCTGGTGGTGGTCTTTGTTGTCCTCCATGTCTCGGTTCCATACAGTAGCACTGACTTGACGTTGGAGTTGAAAAGTCTGATCTTCGTGCGAGTCGATACCACCTTGGAGCTCCATATGTTCTTCAGCTGCAAGTATGCTGCCCTTGCCTTGCCGATTCTTGCTCTGACGTCTGCGTCTGTGCCACCCTGCTTGTCAATGATGCTGCCCAGATATGTAAAGGCCTCCACTTCTTCCAGCTCGCTTCCATGCAGTGTGACTGGGTCCTCACTTTCCGTGTTGATCTTGAGGATCTTGGTCTTGCCCTCATGGATCTTGAGACCAACTTGTGAGGAGGTGGCTTCTAGCTCTGTTGTCTTGTCCTGCATCTGTTGGTGGCTGTGGGAAAGCAAGGCTAGGTCGTCAGCGAAGTCCAAGTCATCAAGTTGGTCCCATGGTGTCCACTGGATTCCATTTCTTCTGTGTGCTGTTGACCTCTTCATGGTCCAGTCGATCACCAGGAGGAAAAGAAAAGGCGACAGCAGGCAGCCTTGTCGGACTCCAGTCCTCACCCTAAAGCTATCTGTGAGCTGTCCACCATGGACCACCCGGCAAGTCATTCCATTGTAGGAGTTCTTGATCAAGGTGACCAGTTTAGTTGGCACTCCATAATGGCGTAGCAGCTTCCAGAGGGTTTCGCGGTCAACGCTGTCAAACGCCTTCTCATAGTCGACGAAGTTAATGTACAGTGGTGAGTTCCACTCTAAAGACTGCTCAACGATGATGCGCAAGGTGGCAATCTGGTCGATGCATGATCTGTTCTGGCGGAAGCCGGCCTGCTGGTCTCGGAGGAGGGGGTCAACTGCACATTTCATTCTCTCGAGAAGGATCCTGTTGAAGACTTTTCCTGGCACTGACAGAAGCGTTATTCCTCTGTAGTTTGCGCATTTGCTGAGGTCTCCTTTCTTTGGTAGTTTGATGAGGTAGCCCTCCTTCCAGTCTGCTGGTACCTCTTCTTCTTCCCAAATCTTCACGAAAAGAGGGTAGAGCATCTCTACGGTTGCTTCCAGGTCTACCTTGAGTGCTTCTGCAGGGATGTTGTCTGGTCCTGCCGCCTTGCCGTTCCTCAGTAGCTTGATGGCTTTCCTGATCTCCTCTCGCGTTGGTTGCTCGCAGTTGATGTCAAGGTCTCTGTCGGCTGGATCGATGTCAGGGGGGTTTGGTGGGACGGGTCTGTTCAGAAGCTCTTGAAAGTGCTCTGCCCATCTGCTCAGTTGTTGCTCCATTCCCTGGACAGTGTTTCCTACCTTGTCCTTGATTGGTCGCTCGGGTCTGCTGTACTTCCCTGACAGTTTCTTGGTGGTGTCGTACAGCTGCTTCATGTTGTTACTGGCTGCTGCTTCCTCTGCTTCTTCCGCCAGGCTGTCAACATACTTCCGCTTATCTGCTCTTGCGCTATTCTTCACTTCTCTGTTGGCTTTTGTGTAGTCTTCTTGTGCTTTGGCCTTTGCCACCCTTGTTGGGCTGTTGTTTACTGCTGCCTTCTTCTGCTTTCTCTCCTGTATTTTGCGCAGTGTGCCTGCAGATATCCATTCCTTCTGTTGGTGTCTCTTGGGGCCCACTACTTCCTGACAGGTTGATGTGAGTGTTTCCTTCACTTTTTGCCAGTTGGTCTCCAGATCAGCCTCATCCTCAAGTAGTTCTTGTAGCACTTGGTATTTGTTGGTGAGGGACAGCTTGAAATCTTCTCTAGTCGTTGGATCTTTCAGTAGGCTGAGGTTGTACTTCTGCCTCTTCATAGTTGGTTTCATCCAGTTCTTCTTCAGTTTCAGCTTCAGCCTGGCGACCAGTAGGTGGTGGTCAGATGCAACGTCTGCTCCTCTTCTCACCCTTACATCCTGTAGGGACCTCCTGAATTTCTTGGCCATACAGATGTGGTCAATTTGATTTTCTGTTGCTAGATCTGGTGATACCCAGGTGGCCTTGTGTACTCTTCTGTGTGGGAAAATGCTGCCACCGATGACCAGGTTGTTCATAGCACAGAAGTCTGCAAATCTCTCGCCATTCTCGTTTATCTCTCCCAGTCCGTGTCTTCCCATCACTTCCTCATACCCGGTGTTGTCTTGTCCGATTTTGGCATTGAAATCGCCCATGAGGATGTTGACATCTCTCTCTGGGTACTTGGCTATGACGTCATGTAGTCTGTCGTAGAAGCGGTCTTTTGCTTCTTCATCGCTGTCATTGGTTGGGGCATAGCAATGGATGACATTCATCTTTATCTTCTTCTTCTTAGTTCTGAAGGATGCTGCAATGATTCTTGGTCCGTGTGCTTCCCATGCTATCAGAGCTTGCTGAGCAGGTCCAGACAGCATGAGTGCTACACCTCCTGTGTGTGGAGCGTTGTCTTCTTCATGTCCGGAATACAGCAACATCTCTCCGCTGAGCAGTCTCTTTTGTCCTGACTGTGTCCAACGGGTCTCACTGATTCCAAGCAGAGTGAGGTGGTAGCTTTTCATTTCTGCCGCTACTTGTGATGTTTTTCCCGTCTCATACATGGTCCTCACATTCCATGTTCCGACGTTGATGGTCCTAGTCGATAGAAGGGGGGTCGGCCTTGTAGCTTCCGTTGACTCATGGCTTTCACTACACGGCGTCATACGTCCTCTTGAGGAGGACCCTTCCTCTCCCAGGGTAGAAGATCCTTGGTCTGCTGTTGGCGTTTCTGTAACAAGTTGGTTTTTACGGGATGGGGGTGTTAACCCCATGCCCAACCCTCCTCCTTTATCCGGGCTTGGGACCGGCTGGATATTCCCCAAAGGTTACAACCAGGCGGAGTTATGTTGTAGTAGTACTTACTTAATCCTCTTGTTCCTCGGGGAACATAGGGCCGCAACCACACTCCCCCAGCGCACTCTGTTCTGGGACGCCCTCTTCAGCTCGGCCCATGTCATTCCGGTGGCCTTGGCTTCAGTGTTTGTACTTCTCCGCCACGTCTGTCTTGGTCGCCCAACTTTGCGTTTGCCCTGGGGGTTCCATTCCAGAGACTGCCTTGTGATGTTGGATGTGGGCTTTTCGCAACGTGTGGCCAATCCATCCCCATTTCCTTTTTCTGATCTCTTGGTCGATGGATGTCTGCTTTGTTCTGTTCCAGAGGTCTTGGTTGGAAATCACCGTTGTAGTAGTATGTGTGTATATTTTACAAGAGTGTACCTTGTGTGTACACTCAAAATATGAAAAGTTAGTTAAAAATGAGACCCTCAAAGTAGAACGGTCTTCTTCCAGTCAGAAAGCAGACTGAATTATTCTATTAGAAGATGTAAGTGTTTGTGGTGGACTATCAAATGAAATGAACACACTGTTGATAGATTTTCAGAATTTTGATTCTTTCCAGCATCTTTGTAGGTGAAGAAGTATTTGTTAAGTTTAAAATCTTCCTCACCAGAAGGAAATTGTGGAAAAAGGAATTAGCTGACTGTGGTCACGGCAACATCAACGGTGGCCTGAAATGTTTTTTTAAAAAAAAGAAAAAGGAAATCTAAACCTTAGTCCCTAACCTTGGAATGGTCAAGGACGAGGGGGAGGATTTCATTCCCTTTAACAGTCAGTCAGTGCGTCCTAGTGTCTGCCTGGACACTTTAACCCTCTTCAGTAGCACTTCTGCACTTAGTTACGCCGAAAACCTACGGCAAGAGAAGTAACTCCGTAATTTGAACATAGTTACCCAATTTAAAAATTAATTTAAAAGAGAGGAAAAGAAATAATGAAATGAAAATAATTTCAAAAAAATTCCTATAAATATATTTGTTGCTATATCATAAGTTTGAAGAATGTCACATGAGCCATTTACTCAGGGGGAAAAAAAATCTTCTTCAGAACTTTCTTCTGAATCATTGTTCATCATATCTGGAACCTCATCCCAGTTGAAATCTAGGTCACTCGAAGCTTCATCACCCAGCACTTTGACTAAGTCTTATGCCGTAAATCCTACAAATCACAGTATCTTCATCACTAAATCCCATCATAGAACGGCAGAAATCAAGGTTAGCCATGGTAAAAAAAACAGCATTTCGACCACAAAACTTTAAAAATTCATAACTCGAGAACTACGGCACGTATCGACTCGCGGTTTTTTTGCAAACAGAAGTGAATCGCTACAGGAAAAACGAAGTCATGTTCTCACGAGACTTCGTTTTCTACGAGAAACATGGCGGCGCCCATTGTTGCCACGTGTTTTACTGGGTGCTGGCAGGCGCTCAGCCTTTTGGCAGTGTGATTTCCGGTTGGGCGCTAGCAGGCGCATGCTTGTCAAGAGAGTTAAAAAGCATTGTTTCCTCTTTTGCACTTGTCCTTTTGGTAGAGTGACAGTTGAAGGTATGGAGACTAAGCTGAAGCATATGTGGCAGCGAATAGCCACCTCCAGCAGGAGAAACTGCCATGGTAGAGACACTTCATATCGGAGATCCTGCAAATCCCTCGTCCCTCATTCCCCACCCCCACTCAGCCCCCTCTTCATCCACATCCAGTTACTGTATGCTTGTGAGAATTGGCAGTTGTCAGAAAGGCATTCTTCAAATACAAGTTTTTTTTTTCTCATTCCTTTTCTTTGTGTACTGAAAACTACTGTGGTTTTAAAGCACATCTTCACTGCTGAATGCGCAGGGAATGTCTTTGTCGCTTTCTTCATACCACTTCATTGTTTTGTTGACAGGTGGACATGGTCCTGAAGATGTGGAAGAAAGGCTTCAGTATAGACTCTGGAGAACTCCGGCCATATGACGACCCGGTCAACAAAGAGTTCCTGGACAGCATACGCAGAGGGTGTGTTTTGAATGTTCATTTGGGTTCATGTTCTTGTTGTGCTTTGAGGTGAAGCACTGTCTGTTGTGTGGCTTGTACTGTTCTTCATTTCAGTCTTTCACTGTAAGTACAAGTAGCAAATATGATGGTTAAAGATCTGATTGCTGTGTTTCACATGTGCCGCCTCTCTCTCTCTCTCTCTCTCTCGTCTCTCTCTCTTTCTCTGTCTGTCTCTCTCTCTCTATCTGATCTTTAAGAGACCAATACTATTGAAATTGTATCGGACTTTGTATATGTGTGTATGCACGTGTACGCGCATGTGTGTGTGAATGCAAGGAGTTGTTGCATTTTTGTTCTGTACTTTCATTTGCTGTCTGGTGATGTGTAGGCATGCATCAAGTGTTGAAATGTTCCAGGGAGGTTCCTCAGGAGCTGATTCGGCAGGCCAGAGGGGGTGAGGTCAACTTAAGCATGGAAGACCACCGCACTGAAGATTTTATCAAGCCCAAGGTCAGCGTGCAGGCATTCAGCGGAGAAGGACACATGCTTGGCAGGTGGGACACTAGTGAAGCTGTTGTGTGGATGATCAGAAGATAGCACAAGGACTGGTAATTGAAATGTATATGATGGTTTCGTTTTATTCTGTTTTGTTGTATATTCTGCCTTTTTTTTCCATTTAAATAGATTCTTTTGAAATGCTGTCAGTGAGAATCTGACCTGGCTAGAGTGCATTCCCTTGGTCTCTGAAACAACTGGTTCACAAGAGAAGCAAGTCCTGATAAATAAAATCATCTAACTTTGTCGTAGTGACCAAGGCTGTGTAGATATCTTTATCTTTTGTGCCTGGTAGATATTCGAGAGGTAAGTTAAGAAAGCATAGTTGTTAAACACTTTTTAGATGCCGTTTTTTTTTTTTAACCTAACATTTACATTACAGTACAATTTACTGTTTTAGAGGGACAGATGAAATTGTGAAGGAGGGATACCATTTTTTTTTTTTTTTTTCAATTACCAAATAAAGTTCAAGGCCAGATCACACCAAATTTTGCGTAAAGATCATACACTTGTGGTTTAGCGGGTTTATTCAGATGCCATGTCTTAAAACCCAAAGCTTCTCAACTAGCCTTTATGGGAACACAATGTTAGGTCACCCTCGTCAGGTGAATCAGCATATTCACTGGTAAAGGTAAAATGGGTGAGTCAGTAATTGAAAGGTTGAGTAATGTTCATACATTAAAATGTCAAACCACACCTTTAGAGCTGTAATACTTTGGAATAAACTCTCTTACAAGTACTTTCTCCTGTTCAAGCTTCTTTTTAATCCTTTTTTTTCTTTGTCTGTATTAACATCTTGCACATAAATAAAGTCTCATCACCAGGTCTTGGAAGAGGAGGCCAGTTTGGCCTTTGGTATTGATGACACATATGCACATAGCATGCACTGAAACAGTGAATGAAAAATGGAGTGACTCTACCCAGGTAGGCAGCCTGTTTTGTAGAAGAGAATGTGCACTGTAAACCGTTTAGAAATCGGTCTCTAAAAGAGGAGAAGCGCTATATAGGTACTCTTAGTAATAACCATGTTTACATTCTCATAAAACCATCTCCAATGTAATTTTTATTTTTTTGTTTGTTTTTTGTTTTTGTTTGATTCTTTGGTTGTTTTTTTTTTTTTAGGGTTTCAACTACAAAACTTTGTTCAGAAACATTTTAAATAGCTCGACATTTTAAAGAAAAACACCTTTACCTTTTATTACATTTCCATGCATGTGAGAGAGAGAGAAAAGAGAGGCAGACATACAGACAAATAGACCAGGTAGCAGAGGAATCCCTCTGTGGAGCAGTGAAGGAAGCAAGGTGTGTGGCACATATATTTCACATGTAGATGGGCGGCTGACTGACATGTGTGAGTATCTTTCTCCTTATAGAGGTATTCTTCACAGTCTGGAGCATCCTCAAAGTCATAATGAAGATCCGTTGGTTTTGGGTAAAGAATGCCCAGGCAGATTGTTGTGTCATTTTTCTCTTCATCTTCCCTTTCCAAGTTTTGGAGTGTGAATTGATGTCAGAAATGGAGAAACACATCAAAATATTTCTCGACTGCTGATCGTTTTCTCCAATAAGAACTTTCTTTGAGAAAGTTCTGAAGATTTTCCATGGAAGCAAAAGAACAGAAACAGTTGACTGTTCGGTCATAGACCGCAGTGTCAACTGTTTCTGTTTCATTTGTCTCTTTGGAAAATCTTCAGAACTTCATTGAAGAAAGTGGTTATCGGAGAAACACATCAGCAGACATGGTTCTTCCCTTTATTGTGATGTTCGATGTTCCTGTGTCTGGCACCAGCCCCGCCCCAGCAGTGGTCACCACACCTTCGTCAGGAGCCAGTGCTGCAGCTGCCTCAGCTCCCAAAGTCAACCTAGATTCATCGAAACCTGTCACCACCATTCAGATCAGATTAGCTGACGGTCAAAGGTCAGTGCGCCTACAGAAGTTTTTTTTTCACTTAGGTGTGTAAGAGATGCAAGTGCCTATTTCACAGCACGTCTGTGGGGTGATTTTTATTTCCTCCCCACCCCCCACCCTCTTTTTTTTTTTTTTAAATTTTGGTATGTAGATGGGGTGATATCATATATTCTGCATGTTTGCCTCTAGCATTTGATTGCCTTGAAGTTGAACAAAATATTAGCATACATCTCAAAGAAATGGGAAATTTATTTGGAACATGGATAGAGCACAAGCTGGGGAGATTTTTGATAATTACTTTTGTTCAAATGGTTTTAAGATCTCTGCTGCAGCACTCTCACTAACACTGTTTTGACAAAACCAAATGGAATCTATTCAGATTCAGAATTATCAGTGATTTCTTCTGAAGTACTGTTAAAAGGAAGGGTTGCACTGAGTGATTGCATATTGCTGGGGGGCGATTTAGTTCATGTTTTCAAACATGGAGGTCTTTTGTTACTGATTTTTTAGCTAGTTCTGATTGTACGTTTTCTCTAGGTATCTTGTGTCTCTCTGTGCATGAACATTTGCATTGATGTACATGTGTGAAGGTGTGTTTGCATGTGGATGTCTGTGTACATTACTACATGAGTATGTATGTGTGTGTGTTGTTCCAGGATGGTGGCCAAGTTCAACCTTTCACATACTGTGAGAGATATCAGAAATCACATAATAGCGTATCCTTTTTACTGTGTAACCTCAATACACTGTTTAGTATTGTTCTGAGTTTTTTTTAACTACAGTTCAAATGTTGTGTCTCATGATCATTTTTCTGAAGATAGGACATTATTTTTTCCAGCCTGCTCAGTTTTTACCTGTCCCCAGGCAAAACTAACTCCCCATGAATCAGTGATGATTTTAAAGTCTACAAAAACCAGATGATGAAGACACATCAAAACAATTTATTGTTGTCTGTCATTTAGTCGGCAAGCGTCTGAAACTAAACAACCTGTGTACTCCCATTTTGATTGTTGATTGGCGAATGCCATCTTTCTCAGCCAGTCACTTGGCACGATACATTATGTATCGATGTCATAAGCAGCAACACAGAATGATTGTTTCTCATAACAAAATCATCAGCTGTCAAAATGATTATCCATTGTCATTGAGATCATGTTCAGAATGCATTTCTCTGCAGCAGATATGTGAAAAAGAATTGCTCTTGAATGGAGGACAGCTGGCAACATTCACCTTCTGGTCAACACAGGTGATCTTCTGCCGGGGGCAGGCAGACAGCCATTGCTATCCACAGTGCTCTGTTAACAGAAATGTTGATGTACAGGACATGAAAGGAGTTAGGAAGTTTATGTTGTGAGCCAAACACTTGTCATCTTTATCAAGTTGCAGCTGTGCAGGCAAGGACCTCATGATCTTCCTGTACAGTGGGTACTGTTTCGCGGAAATTGTGTAACTGCCAGATCCCCCACCCCTCCTCCGTCCTCCTCCATTGCTACTACTCTGGACTCTGTACTGTCACCCACCTGACAGACTTAAAACTTGTTTTTGACACACTGTGCTCTTTCCATTCTCCAGTCTGTTATCAAGGAGAAGCTGTCATGTTTGACGAACTATGCACAAGTGTCCAACGTTCATATCGTCATGTGAGGTAACTGTAGAAAATGTCATGTTTTACAAACATAAGAGTCTAGGTTTTCCTTTTTTATCGTCTGTTAACCGAGGGAACCTGTCATGTGTGACAAACTCTGCAGAGTTTTTCCAGTTTTTCCCCTGCCTGGTACTGGGAGGCATGTTGCTCTCTGCATCAGATCATAAATGGATTGCATTTATTTCATCTTAATAAGCATAGGAGTTTTCCAGGAACTGTTGACAGTAATCCTGACACTAGTTTACACAGCAAGGTCGATCCTTTTCCCTCTCTGGAAAACCTGTAGGGTTTAATGGGCATTTTTCACTTTGTTTTTGTTGTGGTTTTTGAATTGTCTAACGGTAAATTTTTGAACAGGTTATTAGTGTAAGTGAAATCAAGCTAATCTTTCAAAAAATGTTTGTTTCGTTGTTTTTTAAATTCTGTTCTGCAACTGTGAGGCAAAAGTTTGTTTTAGAGCTTTAATCTTGCAATTGAAATGAGATTTCTACTTGGAGTTGGATGCTGCTGTTGCTGTGCCATATTTCAGAAAACAACCAATCAGTAGAGTTTGAGGCCTTTTAATGCAGGGGAAAAAAATATGTACCTTGAAGCTATCACAGTTCTCATTATAAACTGTGTGGCAATCGTTACCGAAACAGACTTCCATGTTTGTGTATATTCATGTGTGTGAGGAGGGGGTGGTGGAGCGGGGCTAGAGAGATGACAAGGGGAGACATGATTTCAGCTCCTTCAAGTTCTTGTCTCCCGTTATCCTCTTAGTCAAATTTTTCCATTCTCTCCGGTGTGTTTTTTAATGTTCCCCTTACCTCCTTTTCTAGTTCCAGCAGAAGAGTTAGGTCAGTGTGCATGAAGGTGAGACCGATTGTTCCTTGACAGCTGTCAGTTCCCATGGGCAGTATGCCAGTGCTAGCTTTGTGTTGATGACCACATTCCCCAACAAAGAGCTGACCGAGGAGAGCCAGACCCTGGAGGAAGCCAAACTGGCCAACGCCGTCATCGTGCAGCGCCTCAAGTGATGCCACACACACACACAGCCTGCCAGAGGGCAGGGCCTGGAGAGCTGATGTAAGTCTGTGTGAGCACAGAAACAGTGTGATGGTCAAGTTTCATGGCACCATGCCACACAGTGACACACACACACACACAGGGCAGGGCCTGTGATGGTGAAGTTTCGTGGCACCATGCCACACAGTGACACACACACACACACACAGGGCAGGGCCTGTGATGGTGAAGTTTCATGGCACCATGCCACACAGTGACACACACACACACACACAGGGCAGGGCCTGTGATGGTGAAGTTTCATGGCACCATGCCACACAGTGACACACACACACACACACAGGGCAGGGCCTGTGATGGTGAAGTTTCATGGCACCATGCCACACAGTGACACACACACACACAGGGCAGGGCCTGTGATGGTCAAGTTTCATGGCACCATGCCACACAGTGACACACACACACACACAGGGCAGGGCCTGTGATGGTGAAGTTTCGTGGCACCATGCCACACAGTGACACACACACACACACACAGGGCAGGGCCTGTGATGGTGAAGTTTCATGGCACCATGCCACACAGTGACACACACACACACACACACAGGGCAGGGCCTGTGATGGTGAAGTTTCATGGCACCATGCCACACAGTGCCACACAGTGACACACACACACACACACACACACACACACAGGGCAGGGCCTGTGATGGTGAAGTTTCATGGCACCATGCCACACAGTGACAACACACACACACACACACACACACACACACAGGGCAGGGCCTGTGATGGTCAAGTTTCATGGCACCATGCCTCACAGTGACACACACACAGGGCAGGGCCTGTGATGGTGAAGTTTCATGGCACCATGCCACACAGTGACACACACACACACACACACACACACACACAGGGCAGGGCCTGTGATGGTGAAGTTTCATGGCACCATGCCACACAGTGACACACACACACACACACACACACACACACAGGGCAGGGCCTGTGATGGTGAAGTTTCATGGCACCATGCCACACAGTGACACACACACACACACACACACACAGGGCAGGGCCTGTGATGGTGAAGTTTCATGGCACCATGCCACACAGTGACACACACACACACACACACACACACACAGGGCAGGGCCTGTGATGGTGAAGTTTCATGGCACCATGCCACACAGTGACACACACACACACAGGGCAGGGCCTGTGATGGTGAAGTTTCATGGCACCATGCCACACAGTGACACACACACAGGGCAGGGCCTGTGATGGTGAAGTTTCATGGCACCATGCCACACAGTGACACACACACACACACACAGGGCAGGGCCTGTGATGGTCAAGTTTCATGGCACCATGCCACACAGTGACACACACACACACAGGGCAGGGCCTGTGATGGTCAAGTTTCATGGCACCATGCCACACAGTGACACACACACACACATACACACACACACACACAGGGCAGGGCCTGTGATGGTCAAGTTTCATGGCACCATGCCACACAGTGACACACACACACACATACACACACACACACAGGGCAGGGCCTGTGATGGTCAAGTTTCATGGCACCATGCCACACAGTGACACACACACACACACAGGGCAGGGCCTGTGATGGTGAAGTTTCATGGCACCATGCCACACAGTGACACACACACACACACACAGGGCAGGGCCTGTGATGGTGAAGTTTCGTGGCACCATGCCACACAGTGACACACACACACACACAGGGCAGGGCCTGTGATGGTGAAGTTTCATGGCACCATGCCACACAGTGCCACACAGTGACACACACACACACACACACACACACACACACAGGGCAGGGCCTGTGATGGTGAAGTTTCATGGCACCATGCCACACAGTGACACACACACACACACACACACACAGGGCAGGGCCTGTGATGGTCAAGTTTCATGGCACCATGCCTCACAGTGACACACACACAGGGCAGGGCCTGTGATGGTGAAGTTTCATGGCACCATGCCACACAGTGACACACACACACACACACACACACACACAGGGCAGGGCCTGTGATGGTCAAGTTTCATGGCACCATGCCACACAGTGACACACACACACACACACACACACACAGGGCAGGGCCTGTGATGGTCAAGTTTCATGGCACCATGCCACACAGTGACACACACACAGGGCAGGGCCTGTGATGGTCAAGTTTCATGGCACCATGCCTCACAGTGACACACACACAGGGCAGGGCCTGTGATGGTGAAGTTTCATGGCACCATGCCACACAGTGACACACACACACACACACACACACACAGGGCAGGGCCTGTGATGGTGAAGTTTCATGGCACCATGCCACACAGTGACACACACACAGGGCAGGGCCTGTGATGGTCAGGTTTCATGGCACCATGCCACACAGTGACACACACACACACACACACACACACAGGGCAGGGCCTGTGATGGTCAAGTTTCATGGCACCATGCCACACAGTGACACACACACAGGGCAGGGCCTGTGATGGTGAAGTTTCATGGCACCATGCCACACAGTGACACACACACACACACACACACACACACAGGGCAGGGCCTGTGATGGTCAGGTTTCATGGCACCATGCCACACAGTGACACACACACACACACACACACACACACAGGGCAGGGCCTGTGATGGTCAGGTTTCATGGCACCATGCCACACAGTGACACACACACACACACACACACACACACACACACACAGGGCAGGGCCTGTGATGGTCAGGTTTCATGGCACCATGCCACACAGTGACACACACACACACACACACACACACACACAGGGCAGGGCCTGTGATGGTCAGGTTTCATGGCACCATGCCACACAGTGACACACACACACACACACACACACACACACAGGGCAGGGCCGGGCCTGTGATGGTCAAGTTTCATGGCACCATGCCACACAGTGACACACACACACACACACACACACACACACACAGGGCAGGGCCTGTGATGGTCAGGTTTCATGGCACCATGCCACACAGTGACACACACACACACACACACACACACACACAGGGAGAGAAAGGGAGAGAGAGAGACAGCTGGCAATCTCTCAGCAACAAATGGATGTGGAAATAGGATAACTGACAATTGGTTGTGTTACTAAAGGGAGAGAGAGAGAGACAGATGGCTATCTCTCAACAACAAATAGATGTGGAAATTAGGATAACTGACAATTGGTTGTGTTACTCAGAGTGAGGGTTGATTCCTGGGAGGGAAATATTGAATAAACAGATCTGAACATGGATAATATATTAATAGAACAGGTGGATTTTTACCCTTGTTAAGTTGAGCTCTTTGGTATATATCGGTTACTTTTGCTGAATAGGATTATCAGTGTTTTTCAACAGTGCCAGCTGTTTGCAAGATACGAATGATTATGTGCAAGCTTATATCCTTAATAAAGTGAAGGGCTTAAAGCATTTCCAAAAGAAGGAAAAAATACAAACGGTAAATGAACAAAGAAATGCTAAGGAATCTGGTTCTTAAAACAAAGATGTAAAGGTGTCTGATTGCTAAAAGTTAACGATATAGCCGTTTTCCTCTGGGAATAAAAATTGCACCATTCTTTACGTGGGAGAAAATATGTTAAAGATCATGTTGTATGTAAATACCAATTTTTGTTTCAAGATACTGAATGCTGAATAGTTATGTAAAAGGTAAACAAGTCTGTACAAAGGGACATTTTTTCATGCAAGAAAGTCCTGAAAAAATATTCAGGCTAAGGTTTGTGGCCTCAGATTCACCCATGAAGTTTGGCACTTCTGCAGACGCTCCTAAACATAAATGATTTTGAGTGGAATCAAGCTATAAAATGAAGAAGTATACACATTTCGTAGATTTTACTTTACAAAACTGTTACTTGAAAAGATTTTTTTTTCACAGGGTATGCTGATGCAGTTGAATGGGGAAGCAACTTGTGTGTGTGGATATTTGATGGCTTTTATTGGTTCTTGCATGTGTGGTGTACAGTATTTGAGATGACAGAAGCAAGCTAAGTATGATCTGATGGAATGAACAAGTCTTCATGAGTGGCAGGAAATTGTGTTTGGTACATGGATTCATGTAGCATGGCAGAGATAAAGTTTCCAGACATTGGCTGCGTTGCACACAAGGTTGACAGAATGTGAATAAAGGTGCTGGAGCTGCAAGGACAAGGTGTGATGGATGGAGGATGACACAGAATTAATAAAACCACCGTGCATACTTTCTGTCACTGCTCATTCCTGGAGCTGTTAGGACAAGGTGTTATAGATGGAGGATGACACAGAATTAATAAAACCACCGTGCCTACTTTCTGTCACTGCTCATTCCTGGAGCTGCAAGGACAAGGTGTTATAGATGGAGGATGACACAGAATTAATAAAACCACCGTGCCTACTTTCTGTCACTGCTCATTCCTGGAGCTGTTAGGACAAGGTGTTATAGATGGAGGATGACACAGAATTAACCCGTAGAGTGCCTTTAAGCCGTCAGCTGACGCCGCATTAAAAATGCTTTCCCAGTGCCTATGGGCCGTCCACTGACGTCATGCATTTTTCTTGAATTTTCATTCGTTACTATTTCTATCAACGGACTTAAATAGAGTGTGTGTAGTAAGCCTTATATGTCTGTAGTATTAAAATGATATGTAAATGACCACACGTGAGGGGAAAGCCCATTTATTCTCATCACTGACTGGATGACCAGCCAGCACTTCGTCTCGCTTGCAAAGATGGCGGCGCAACCTTCGACAAGCGCAGCGACCAAATCAACGTATTTACACAGCTGAGCAGGCTCTGCTAATGATTTTTGACAAAGACAATAATCTTTTATTCAACGACTCACTCGAGCATGAAGGTGAGATGATGATAGTGATGGAATTGCCAACCGTATTCGTCAGTTATTGTGTCGGGCTGTGTGACCTCAATGTGTGTTCAGCTGACTGGTTTGCCAGCGTCGAACGAGCTCGCCTAGTGTGTACTCTGCACTGCGTGCCAGTGGTCAGTGACGTGGTAGTCAGCGTGAGAGGGGAGCGCGGCCTGCTCGCGGCGCGGCACAGGGCAGAGGGAAAGGTAGGGGAAGAGGAGCAGTGAAAGAGAGGGTTGAAGTCCAGCAAGGGGGCGTGGTGGGGGGAGGGGGGCGTGGTCGTGGACTGACCTGTCTGCATAGAGTGTGAGTGTCTTGATAGACTTCTAAACTGTTTTACTTTCATTTACAGGTGTAGTGTGACAATACAAACTTTATTTTCAACTTTTTTGCTTTGTGTTCTTGTTTGGATGTGAAGATGTAGTGGTAAATACATATGCTTTTGATCGTGCAAAAAAATCTATCCAAATCTAATTGTCTAAATACTTTTTTATTATCAAAATTAAAACAAAAGAAGCCCAGATTCAAAATCTTCATTCAATTTCCTTCAAAAATCATATATATTTCATTGTTATATCTTTTGTAGTTTCTGAGCTAGAATTTTTTGTTAATTATTACCCCCAAATCATTAGATTTCCCTGGCACTGGGAAAGCCTTTGTTTGTAACATTTTCAAGCAGCTTCAAGCAGCGAACGGGTTAATAAAACCACCGTGCCTACTTTCTGTCACTGCTCATTCCTGGAGCTGTTAGGACAAGGTGTTATAGATGGAGGATGACACAGAATTAATAAAACCACCGTGCCTACTTTCTGTCACTGCTCATTCCTGGAGCTGTTAGGACAAGGTGTTATAGATGGAGGATGACACAGAATTAATAAAACCACCGTGCCTACTTTCTGTCACTGCTCATTCCTGGAGCTGTTAGGACAAGGTGTTATAGATGGAGGATGACACAGAATTAATAAAACCACCGTGCCTACTTTCTGTCACTGCTCATTCCTGGAGCTGCAAGGACAAGGTGTTATGGATGGAGGATGACACCGAATGAATAAAACCACCGTGCCTACTTTCTGTCACTGCTCATTCCTGGAGCTGCAAGGACAAGGTGTGATGGCGGGAGGATGACACCGAATGAATAAAACCACCGTGCCTACTTTCTGTCACTGCTCAGTCCAGCTCCCCATACACCAGCTCACCCAGGTTTGTCATGTCCCAGCCCAAGCACTGGCAGTGAACAGCGAGCTATCAAGTGGTTATGAGACGACAAACTAGAGGAGACACTGTGATCTGATGTAAGTAGGGCACCAGATACTAAACCCCCTACTGGTGAAAAAAATTGGCTCTGTCGGAACCCCCATGAACTTGCTAATGCAGCAAATTTGACCTAACCGACCATGGGAGTCCACTCCCGGAGTAAACTGAAATTCTGCAATGCACAGACATTGACCAAAGGAATGCATGGTAGGTAAGCTCGTCTTAGCTGCTCACATGCCCCATGTGAATAAAGGGAGTGAGTTTCACTTACTTTTGATAATTCTGTATTGAAGTAGTTTGTAGTGCATGTGTATTTTTGCTTCTTCTCATCCTTTTTGCAGGTAGCCACCACCGACAGAAGATCAACCTGAACAGAATGGTCGCAGCTGACTGTTGCAACTCACTGGAATTCTCAATACGTCACGTGAAAGGAGAGACCAACGCCCTGAAATTGTTTGCCACATTCTGTGCCGATTGACTGTCATTAGAATGTTTCAGAGTGGCAATTTATTTTTGCCTTTCAATGCTTTTTATTATTTTTTTTTTCCCCATTTGTATGGGTTTAAGTTCTAGACAATGGATTGTTGCCCCTCAGCTTTTTTTTTTTGGCCAGAAGGGTTGGAGTGGGGAATCTTGGTCCTGTTGTTGTTTTAAGTCATGTTGTCATTGTGTGAGGATCGATGGGTATGTGTAATGTGGAAAATATTGCTTATGCTTGATGTGTGATGAGTGAGGTGATATGTGAAATCTGCCACAGGTCAAGATGCGATTTTAATTATATGATATTGATGTCGGTAAGTTTTGAAGGATTGTGGCTGTGCATGCATCATGTCCGGCCTCTTGTCTCGACTGAATAAATGAAATGTGTTGAAATTCTCCCTCAGTGTTTTATTCTTGATCGGTGAAAGGGAGGGAAATGCTAGGAGGATTAACATCATGAACCCGAGGCAGTGTTTCGGCACTGGTTTATGTCATTTTGGGATTTACTTGACCAAATTTAATTTGGGTGAAGATGGTGTCATGATTTGCAAGGTTAATCCCCTTTGTGGTTTAAAGTGGTATGCAGACAAAAGCGATACTGCAGAATTTTTTTCTGAAGTTGTTCTTTCTCATGAACAAGTTATTCTAAATGATAATTTGTGCAGCAGTTCAGTAAACAAGCAAGAAATTTTGAAATACTGTACTTAAAGAATAATTTTTGTTTTCAGTTGAACAGCATTTTCTGACAAGTTAGAAACAAAGCCAAAACTGATCCGGTTGATTGGGGATTATAATTAGATTATGTGATGCTGCCAATTAAAAGAAGGCAAGAAGCGCCATTGCTCGTAGTCTGAGAAAATCTGCCATTCCTGCTGGACTGCTGGTTTTTATACCTCTGCTGTGGGTTTAAACAAAGGACCCTCATCTTCAAGTCATGTTGTTAGACCATCAATGAAAATGAAATCACCTAGCATTTGAAATCTGCACCACAGAAAACCAACTTTGCCGTTATTGGCATACTTTTTTCCCCCGTTTTTACTTTTTGAAAATAAACCAAATACATCACGTCTGTGAAGTTACAAACAGATGTTAACTTTTTAACAGGCACAGTTGAAAGAACTGTGCATAATGATTCAACATATTGAGAATCAGGACACCGGGGCTCCCATTTCCAAACGGATAGGACAAAAAAACAACTAAGCAGTTGAACACTTAAGGCACTGGGGAGAAGGAAATGGATAAAAGCCATTACTGGAAACGAGGCAACTTACAAAAAGCACAGAATTTTATGCATTTTATATGCCATTGGTATGTTAGGTGTATTTGTCGAAAATTCACTTGTCCACTTTATGTTGTGTATTAAACAAGCAATACTTTGCAGTTTGAGTGTTGCTTTGCCTTGCTTGAAGACATTATTCAAAATCAGTGTTTGAATGTTATCCTAGACTTTATGGCATCGCAAACAAATGACCCCGTCATGTGTGGGTGGCTACAGAAATCAGGCCAACTGCATTTCAGGCGTTTCCAGCATCAGAACTGCATTTATCATATTCAACTCGCAAGATCCAAACTTTGGTCGACATGCTATCACTAAAGTTGTTGCGAGATGCTGTACCAATACCTTTTTTTTTCCTTTTATAACAGGATGAACATTTTATTGTGTTCATGGCACCATGGCACCAAGACACTGACTTAACCCTTTTCTCTTTGAAAGTGTCACCAAGAAACTCTTCGTAATATTTGAAAATGTTCATACTTTTTAAAGCACATGGTAGCACCATGCCTGTGCAGAGCCGAAGTTGGCACCATTCTTTCATTGGCTTAATCGTGACCACAGAGGGAAACTTAGTTCGCAGTGGGAGGGTACAAGACAGAGCTTGATGCGTGATAGAAAAATCACAGAAAAGTGTTAGTGATGGCAGCAAGCCGGGGTGGGCTGCAGCCAGTACATACAGACACAACTTATTTCTGGTCAGTGACCTGGGGTGGGCTGCAGCCAGTACATACAGACACAAGGTCTTTCTGGTCAGTGACCTGGGGTGAGGTTGGCTACAACCAGTACATACAGACAAAAGGTATTTCTGGTCAGTGAGCTGGCGCGGGCTACAGCCAGTACATACGAACAAAGGTCTCTCTGGTCAGTGACCTGGGTGGGCTACAGCCAGTACATACAGACACAAGGTCTTTCTGGTCAGTGACCTGGGGTGGGGTTGGCTACAGCCAGTACATACAGACACAAGGTCTTTCTGGTCAGTGACCTGGGGTGGGGTTGGCTACAACCAGTACATACAGACAAAAGGTATTTCTGGTCAGTGAGCTGGCGCGGGCTACAGCCAGTACATACGAACACAAGGTCTCTCTGGTCAGTGACCTGGGTGGGCTACAGCCAGTACATACAGACACAAGGTCTTTCTGGTCAGTGACCTGGGGTGGGGTTGGCTACAGCCAGTACATACAGACACAAGGTCTTTCTGGTCACTGACCTGGGGTGGGGTTGGCTAAAGCCAGTACATACAGACAATAGGTATTTCTGGTCAGTGAGCTGGCGTGGGCTTACAGCCAGTACATACAAACACAGCGTATTTCTGGTCAGTGAGCTGGCGCGGGCTACAGCCAGTACATACAGACACAAGGTCTTTCTGGTCAGTGACCTGGGTGGGTTACAGCCAGTACATACAGACACATGGTATTTCTGGTCACTGACCTGGGGTGGGAAACACACGAAAGAGGTAAGCCAGTGTCCACATAGCCAAAACTTTCCCAAGTATCCAGGTTTAGCTTCACAAGCCTTGCAGTTTCAAGTTGACATCTTAAGAGTCCTCCCCCCTCCCCAACCCTTAAAGATCTACAGGAAATGTGTGCACTCAAAACCTCTAAAAACGCTGTTAATTCAATGCTTCCTGCCTTGTCTCAATTTGACTGTCTTTGGGTGTAAACAAAAACGACTGCAACCTTGTCTGGATGGAAGAGGAGACAATTTACACAGCATATCGATATTTTAGCCGATACCACTTGTTCCCAGTTTTAAATGAACAGCCCTCACATTTATGAACAATAGTGTTCACAACTGGGGTCAATTAAAAACGAACTTGCTATCTGCCCGCACCCAAAAATGGATACAGCCTATGGAATACTAGTACTAAACCTCCAAACATGGATACAGCCTATGGAATACTAGTACTAAACCTCCAAACATGGATACAGCCTATGGAATACTAATACTAAACCTCCAAACATGGATACAGCCTATGGAATACTAATACTAAACCTCCAAACATGGATACAGCCTATGGGTTACTAGTACTAAACCTATCTGCATCTTCAGTTGGGGGTCAACATGAGGCCCTCCTCTTGTCGCCATTTCACTGTAGTGGTGAAGAAAAATAGACAGCCTGTCTTCAAAGACAGAGGGAGAGAAGCTTCAGCACATTTGCACCTACAAAAATGTGTACACTGTGGGAAAACGTTTTGTAAAAAGTTTAATAACTCCACCAGATGTCTTACAAAAGGTGTGTGAAAGTACTGAACTTGCTTTGCACCATGACACAAGTGGCTGCTCAGCATGTACATGACACTCCAAAACCAACTTGGAGCACAGGAACATTGAAAAACACACAGTGCACAGTATGAGTATGTTACCAAAAGAAAAAAAAAAAGGCTTGAAAGTTTCTTTGAAGGAGAAAAAGATACACCGAGATGAAAGACAAGAGTAAAGAGAAAGGACAGACAGGGGGGAAAAAGCTCAAACAATTCTGACAGTTTGTTAAACGTAAACAAAATAATCCAATTTGCATGAACTACCACTTTTTCCCCTACGGTGTAGAAAGATTTCTGACCATGATCGACTTCAACTTCAGGGAAGGAAACAGGTTTTTGAAACCTAAGGTCGATCAGCCAATTTTCACAGAGGTATATTCTGTGTTGTCTATGTGAAAGAGCATCCTAGAGCTGGTTTCTATCCGCGTATATCAACAAAATAACAGCACCTGCCTGCAACTGTTGGTGAAAGAGTGTTGATACCAGTCAACATGGTTTCACCAGCACTCAGGAGGGTCAGAGTCAATGAAACAGCAGCAGCAGTGAAAGATGTGGGTTCAGATTATGACCACCCGTACTCTAAGGCAAAGACATACATGTAGGCGTTATACTGAATACTGTATTATGTACAGCGGCCATACACAAGCCAATGGCATACATCCAACTGGAATCTTCAAACTATGTACACGGGTGAAAGAAAATGTTTCAGCACAGGCCAACATAAAACACTTAACTGCCATTATAAAAAAAAAAAAAAAAAGGTTTTTGCGTACTTTCCATAATGCAAGTTGATCCGTTTCCATGTTTTAACTACTAACGTCAACTTTTACCAGTATACAAATGATACACAAACTGTCTACAGTATGTGTATCCTTCACATAGTGGGAAAAGTTTCTGTGACAGTGTGTGTCCTTCATCTGCTGGAAAAAGTCTATTTACCTTTCACATATTAGCAGTAATCAAAATGAAGTGCATCGGCATGATATTCTGCAGCCATTAACGGAGTTTAGAGGAAACAACTGGGAAACAAACCGCAATAAAAAATATTGAAATTTCACAGAGTTTCATTTCTCATGACAATGCAATTCCTGACTGAAAACTCGCAAGCCATGTAGTCATGGTAACCGATACTTCGTTTCCTCTGAACGCAAGGTGAGTAGGAAGTTTTGTCTCATTTAAAAGGGCCTCACGGTTTCATGTTCCAGCCAACTGGGTCAACCGTGCTAATGAGAAACAAAGACAAGGACAAACACGCTGTTTATCACCACAGATGGGCAGCAATGTTGACTCGATCCTCTGTACGTTTTATCCAGCTGCATGACACTGGAGTGCAAAGAATGGCTTGAAAACACAAATCAGGCTGACAAATCTGACACAGAAAGTCATACTTCTGTCAATCTGCTGGCATCACATTTTGCACACAACCATTATCACAGTGATGGGAAATGCCCTGAGCGACCACCACACAGTAAAATACCTTGTGTTATACTCGCAAACTATCGGGTCTTCTTCCCTCCCCCAAACGGTGTCTAGCGCAGAAAATTAGCGGTGAAAACTTAGGCTTGAGGTCACTACCAAGTCTGCAAGCTACCGTGAAGTGATGTTTCAGATCAACAGAAAAATGCTGATAATAAAGCAGCGTTTGAAACGCTTCACATAACTTGCCTGAGAAAGACGTGCAAAGAATGTATTTTGCATTGAAAGGAATTTACCAGTGAAAATTCTGACACAAATCTCTCTTGGTCCCAATGAATGGGACTATATTTCTGTATAAAGCCATGTATTCTTTGATATACTTTTCAGGCGGTGTCTGAATTTCTGTGAAGTTGCCATAAACAGCAGGTGCAATGCATTTCTTCCTTCCATTCCCGGATTTGGAGATAGTCCCCTCTTCATTTTAGGGGAAATCTGTTCTTGTCATCATTATCTGAAGTTGTGCATGCAGTGAGCTTTACATGTATTGCTGCAAACATGAAATTGTATGAATTCAAACCATTTCCAAAAACAACAGTAAAACAGTGAGAGTCTACGCTGAGTGACCAATTCAAACATGATACGTAACCAAACACGAGAAGTCTTTTTCAAATAAAGTATATCAATATATTTGTCATTTACATTTTTGTCATGATAACTCAACACTGTATTCAACATGCATGCTACACACAAGTATATACAGACCCTAGTACACATACAGAGCTCCCAAATCTGTGTTACAAAAATGCACCATTTACACAACTGTGCTTTGCATTGACCAAATGATAACCCAGTAGTTCGAAGATAACTGTATAATGTTATGTACCATCTTCAGTTGCAAAACACAACAGAACTGCGCATATCATGTTCATAGATCTTGAAAGTTTAATTACCATTGGCTTCATTCATTCATCTTTCATTCAACCTCCTCACTCAACCTTGTCTCACAAGATAAAAATAAGCATACAGCATAATTACTGTAAGCACAAAGACAGCCCTTCCAAACTCTGATAAAGGTTGGCGACATAAACTGGACAATGCTCAACTGGGAACTGTTTTCTTGTCTTTTCCAAAGCATCACCCGCCATCTTTTTGTTTATTTGCTTGCCTGTCCGTTTCTGTCACTGTGTTCCTTCTTCTATCGCTACACTTCAATTCTACTTCACTAGATATTTGTTACAGATAACAGGAATGCAGTTAATCTCCAGTCAACACACATTGGAAATGCTTTCTTCTTCTTTTTTCAAACATTTAACACAAATTGTCATTTCACAGTCTAGCAATAGCATGTCTTTTGTCTCATGCAGCAAAAATGAAAACTTTTAAAAACGAGTTTCACTTGAAGTGAAAAGAAAACAGTGCTTGGGTCAGTATCAGTATAAGTTGTCTGCTTTGCTGTCATCAAGGAGCATCTGACTGAACTGATTACTCTGTTAGCATGACATAGATGCATTTTTTTTTACTTAAGAAAACTTGAATTTTGCTTCCTAAATATCAGCTCAACATAGCCTGTATGACAAGAAAAAAAAATTATCTGTAAACCACGCACACAAAAATAGAAAACTGCTCTTGAGTTAGCTATGTATTTCATTGGGAGTACTGAGAGAAGTGGAACAGCACTGAGTAAATGCATATCCACTTATGTTATTTTCTACTGTCACCTTTGCACCAGAACATGACTTAAACACAAGCACACATACACACTGGAACATGGCCAGCTGGGCTATGGATAACACCCTCTACACATACGGAATTTAACAGCACTTGCCAGGTGAAATTAGCCATGGTAAAATGTTCTAAGTTACACTGCAGGAGATGCACTTTTCCAGCGCACTTTAGCATGGTAAAAAAAAAAAAAAACCACACACACACCAAAGTGCAACAGCATGGTACATGTATCACATGCTTTTTCATTTCAAATTATTTTCATTAGAAATCAAAGAATACCTGAAGTATCACATGCTGGAAGCGCACAGAAAGAAGAGGAGAGACATAAGATAGGGAATGAGGGGGTATGAAAGGTTAAAGGGGAACATGGGGCCGGGGGAGGTCGTGCTTTAATCTAGCTTGACAAGTCATAATTCATTTTTCTTTCCAGAACGCCATTGTTGTGTGTGCCTGAGCCACAGACATGATTACATTTAGACAGTGATACTTTCCAAGAACACTTGTAGACAAACACGCAAACTTTGTAAGAAAGATGGGCAATTCATTTGTTTAAACACATATTAAAATATACACACATAAAAAAAAATCCAGCAAAAAGGAAATCTCAAAATACTGGCAATGATAAGAGACACATCTGTGTGTGTAACCTTTCTCCAATCACGTCTTCAGCATGATGCTTGGGACCCACATCGACGTCCGCTAAACTGATTTCATCTCATGGTTCATGTCCTTTTTCACATTAACTTCCTGTGCCATTCCTTCCCCATTCCTAACGCATCACTGACTTCCTTGCCAGTTTGCCTGCAGCCCTTACTTTCATCAAGCCGCTCCATTTGTTTAAAATATTTAATTTAAAAAACAAATGAGCATAAAATTGTTTTTCTAAAAAAAATATATATAAAACATGGAGCAGTGAGAGCACTTCAATTTCTCTGAGCGTTTGCACAGGAGTGTGTATGCATACACGTATGTCAGCAAGTGCACACCTGCGCTTTCAAATAACCCAGTAACATTTCTTTTTGTAATCTAACTTATTCTCCTTTGATCCAGACTGAGCCGGCTGCAAACAGATCTGCGATGGGGAGCACAAACCCGAGCAGTCCAGTTGTCCCAATCCTTTTAATCCTAAACACAGGCATGTCCTGCTCTCCCTAGATCCTTGACCCTCCTCCGCATCGCAGACAGAACCACCAGTCGATACACCTGTCACTCCAACAATAACGAACACACGTCACCAACCCACTGTCAGGAAAGGATTTCAGAGCAATACCTCCACTGTGTTATGAATTTCAAAACTGCAGTTTCTGCACCCATTACTTTGACCACATGATCAAGTGCATCGTTTTCATCATCTTCTAGAGGTAATTCACTTTTTTTAAAAATGAGCTGCTGTTATACCAAAGGCCTGGAAATGAATGGCTGACCGTAACCTCTTTCTGGTCGGCCACATTTCCTCCCTTTCAAAGAGGTGGGGCCATGAATACGTAACAAGCTGGAAAATCTTGCCTGTGATTTCGGTCAAGCAATGTCAACATCCTCCAATTAATGAACCAGAATAAAGAATGACTTGGATGTCACTGATTTCTGATCAGTTCTCACACCTGATGCACGTCCAGCGGTTTATGCACAAACTGGAAAAATAATCAATTGGTATTGTTCATTCTGATCAGTCCCTACATCTAATGCATGCCCCATGGTCTATGCCCACATTAGATCGAGGATAATTTCTCTGCATCATTTGGAAGCCTTCTGTGGGAGACAGACAAGGCACATCTGTTTACAGTTTAAAAAAAAGGGGGGTGGAGTGGTAGTGGTGGGGGTGGGGGGGGGAGGGGACAAAATACCTTAAATTTCCATTCATTTGTTTCACAAGCAATGCGTCAAGAGTGACCACTTTTTCAATAGATAATTAAAGGACAAGCTGGCAAAGGGTGTACTACAAGGGAACAAAACTGGGGTGGATATGTACTTAATATTCAAGGCTGCCTTCATGACATTTCCAGGAAAAGCACAACTGTCAGACTTTCAAATGTAAATACAAATAACCCATTCACTAAGGAAAAAAAAACCCAAATTATTCTTAAATCATGCTGGAAGATATAAAACATTTTTTTTTTCTTTTGAAATACACAGTGCTGTAGATCTGTGAAATACATCATAATAAATTACTGTGAACTGTAATAGCCTTGACCCTGAATAAAGAGGTTCATTTCACGATGATCTTTTGGTTCAATGATCTTTCGGTTCAATGATCTTTCGGTTCAAAACCTGTTTCCCCTGATAAAGAGCCTGAACTTGCCAACTGCCATCTTAACTACAGCCACTTGGGAAACACTGTTTGAACTGCTGATTGCAAACAATAAAACATGGCCTGTCTTTACCTCCTCCGCTCATTCTTCCTTTCACTTCAGCTATCATCAATCAATCCACATGATCTCGTCATGGCTGTTGGTCACATAAGTTACAACATGGGACAGGTAATCTTTTGACTACAGTACAAAATATACGCAGATTATATGTATCCAATTTGCTTTTTTTTTTCTTCACAGAATCACACTTTTAAAGCATCAACTGAAAAAAGAAAAGTCATGATGGGTGTTGCTCTTCTGCCCTATCCATGAATCTTCAGCTGTGTAAGAGAGGGAGAGAGAGTGTTTGAGTGTATGTGTGTGCACTGGAGTGTGCGCACTTGACAATGTGATTACTGTGCGTCTGTGTGTGCGAGTGTGTGTGCTTGTATGTGTATATGCGTGTGTGTGTGCGTGCGTGTATGTATGTGTGTGTGCGTGCATAGATGCATGTGTGTGTGTGTGTGTGTGTGTGTGTATGCGTGTGCAGGCGTGCATGTGTGTGTACGTGTGCTTGGGCTAATCTTGAGAGCGTAAGCGTGCTTGTGGGCCTGCACAGGCACTTGCACACACATCTAAATCACACAATACTTTCCACCACCGAGAGACCACATCCAAATGAAACCTTCCAGTCAGGGAGAAGCCAGACTGGTGACAGTTAAAAAGGCGTACAGCTAATGGCAACCACTGGGTCCCCTATCCATCACAGCGCTAGGGTTGTTTCCCCCTTAACAACTACTGGGTCCATGTCTACACATCGCAGCACCAGGGTTGTTCCCCCTATGTGAGACATGTCCAGGAAGACATGGCATTTCCTGTTCCCTTTCCCAACCCTGTTGTCCTGCCCCTGGAAAACTTACCCCCCCCAAAAAAACGGTTCCACCATTACGCCCTACAAGATGATACCCAAGCTGGAAGGATGCAGGTCTAAGAAAACAAACAAACAAACAAACAAACATATCTCGTCTCCATTCCCGCACAAAGCTGCCTTACAATAACTGTCGTTATAAAATTTCACAGGACCGTTTGCCAATCTTTCTCTTCTTCTCCTTCTTGCCCTTCTTTTCTTTCTGCAAACACAAGAAGAACAGAAATAATGTCATTACATATGTGGGGATCAACTTGCAGTGATAACGGAAATACTATGTCCGACAACTATAAATGCACCATATGCTGCGATCAGTGTAGCCCTCTGAACAGAGGGCATTATCTGCCTACAGCACAGCTGCTAACCCTCCACAGACCAATACATCTGCGATGATGAAAAATGTAAATATGATCAGCTGCCGTGGCAAAGTGGTTAGCATCGCGGACTCCCGACTGGGATGTCGTGGGTTCTCAAGTCCCATCAGGGCCATGTGGGATTTTTCTGCTCCGACAGGCTTTTACCAACAGCTGAGTTAGGAAGACTGGGACCACACAGTCAAATTTCATCCGCTTAATGGATGCATCTCTGAGAGTGTTGCTCAAATTTCCTGACCACCACTGCAGGAGTCTGTATCTCTCGAGCCTGGTTGATGTCAGGATATATTATGAAAGTAAGCATAAAATACAGCCCTGTATGCAGTCTCTGACCAAAATGGAAATCCACAGCATCATCCTCATTCTCATCCATCAGCATAAAAAAAAGTCTCAAAGTCCCTTCATGCCCTGCTCTCATGGTGGCCTCAATTTCGATGTCCTCTCCACATCCATGGCCTTTTTTGATTCTGTTGGGGTCACCCGCATTGGCAACTTCATGGGAGTTGTCACTGGATGGACATGGTAGCACCCTCCGGAGGCAGAGCTCACTCCAACGATTCTGCGACTAAGCAATTATTGTCATCAGCATGTTGGATCAGAATAGGCACCACTGAACAGCACCAAAGTGACTCGGCAGCAGTGCAGTGTCTCCTCTGGTGGGTTGCCTCTTTGACGACTTGACATTGACTACTCCCTGTGGATTGCCAGTGCCGGGGCTGCAATGGGCTGGGCCAGGCTTTGGCTGTGGACAGAGGTTTGGATTGGGCGACCTGGGTGCCATGCCACAGAGGTGGCACGGAAGACGGGACAGCAACAACAACAAAAAAAGTAAGTATGAAACGGCTAGCACAGCTGTTGACATGTGCAATATCCTTTTAAGAAAACTCCATGGAGTAGTCCCAGCAAGCAGAGATATCTTAATGACAATATAGCGGCACTTATCACTGGCAGCAGATTCAAGGCGAGGAGGAGTGTGAACTTGACATAACTCGCAATGCAAGACAGAAAGAACTGCTTGACTGCTAGGTACATGAGCTTCACACCTGTTGGAGCATGTCTGAGGCTGCACAGAACTAGAAGCTTTCAGGTTTTTTTTTAACCTTTCAGTCTGAGTATTCCGTAAAGTCACTGCAGTTTCCGTTTTCTTGCATACAAATCGAGCTTGCTCTACATAATATGGGCTGTTCAGCATTAAAGGACCACAACCTTTTCAACTCCACATGTTGATAAGATGAATAACATGCTCCTGTCTTTATAATCGTCCAATTTGATAGCTGGAGATACAGCACGAAGTTTAATTTTTCACTGAAGAAATATTACTTTTTTTCTTCCTTTTTCCCCCTTTTTCTTTTCTTTTTTTCCACTTTTTTCTTCTTTTTGATCTATTTTATGTTCAGATCTCTCTTGGAAATACTCTCAAATACTCTCACGCTGCTCCTTCTGGCTTCAAGCACACACAGCCACATCCAAGACATCGTGCCCACAGAGTCAGTGTCAACAGTCCATGATCAGCTGTAACACTGGGCAACCCACCTGAGCAGAAACTGTACTGTTGCTAAGTCATTTTGGGGGGGGGGGGTCCAAAGCACTGCGGCAGGCCATTTTGGTCTTGAGATCACACAACACAGCTGTACTCCACATTTTCTACACTATGTATCCCAGGGTCAAACCAGACCCAAGAGATACAAACACCTGCCATGTCTGGATGCAAAATTTGAATGTTCTACGAGACATGTCCACGACGTGAATAGACCTGGATTGTTTGGTTTGTGTATCCTCCTCTGGGCACATTGTACCCTCAACAACTCATGAAGTCCATCAAGGGCTGAACAATCCCACCAACACCTTGCAACATGCTTGAACCAGCGATGTCCCAGTTTACAGTCAAACATACAAACACTGTGCCAGGGCAACTGTTTCTGAAAGCATTTACAGCGCTGTCTGAACAGATCAGCAATGGGGTCCCAACGAAAGCATCAGCCAGTCCACTGATTCCTGATGTGCAGCACATCATCATGGCCCTAGTTGGCAACACCGTACATCACCCTTTCCCCATACTGATCCTCATACCCCATTTTTTCCACATCTTTCTGAAACACCAAGATTTCCTTTTTCATTGCCAGATATTCAGCAGGCTTTGTAGCCATACAACTAACACATGACTACTTTTTCCTTTCCAGTCTCCCACCACTCAGTTTTGAGTCGCTATGAAATCAATTCTTAGTGCTTAATATCACATGCTAACAAATGTGTATTTAAAATAAATTAGCATGTTTCTTTTGCTGTCGTGATAACAATAAGGGCCCATCAAGGTAAAACATCCATGTGTAACACAAAATAGAACACGACATGCACATAGCAAGAACTTCTGGACACATGCAACATATGCACTAGCTTTCCTTCCAGCAGTCAGTTTTGGGCTTTGGAAAAAATAGCGATTTGGGGCTATAACTAATATATTTCACATGATTATATACTTCACATTTATTCCACGTGAAGATGCCATGGTCTTGGTCTCACTATCATTAATGTACATATTATAAAATTTTGTAAAATTGACACGATATATCCCTCGAAGTCGGAGTGTGGTTGCCCATGTGGCAGGGTAATCAAAAACAGTCACACACGTAATGTTCTCATCCCCAGCTGATGCATTTGTACCATAGTGTTCAAGTACTTCGGTTGTTTGGATGATCTCTGGAGTCTTTTAGCCAGGGTATGACAACAACAACAACAACGACATGATATAAACCATGAATGTGAATATGTAACACGAAACGGTAAAATCTCATGTTCTTGAGTTCAATCATGAACTCATTGAGTAAAAGACTCGGTATAAAATTATGTGCCTGTTTTGTGTTCTAGTTTGTTTTTTTTTTCTCAGGTATAATGAATGATACTAATCCCTATATTCAATTCATACTGAACACTGGGTTGCATTGGTGAATGATCCAATGGATAAAAATATTCTCAGGGGTGGGAGCAGAAAATCATAGCCATACTGAAAAGGCTGGAGGGTCCAGGGGGCCGCTTTACGCCCCTTGTGGGTGCTGGGGCAACAGCCTTCTGGGGGGTCTGGGGGGCACTGATTAAAATTTGTCTTGCCTAGACACTTTTGTGGCCTCTCCTTGTAAACAAAGTTAATAACTAATTTCTATACAAAAAGACTCCAAATATGACAAAATATGACTTATGGCTTAAATACCAAACCGAAAATGTTATGGCAAGTACTTAGAATACATCTTAAATTCAGTTGACTGAAGGAGATTAAATCAGGCGCCAGTGACAGAGGCAAGCAGTGTTCCGCTAAAAATGCACAAGTCCAAATCTTGGCATCCAGCAGGGAATCAACTTTAGACACCTGAGCCATTACTGGAGCAGCAGCAGGAAGAGCTGATGTATGTTTCAGTGCATTCAATCTCTCCTGGGAATGCATTTCGATTGACTTTTTTCCATTTGACTTGTATACAAGCTTCCGACTGCACAGTATACACCAAGCAGCGCCCACTTCACTTGCTTTCCCCAGCCATTTTCGGAACGGACGATTCAATTCATCCATCTCATCCATCCATTCATTTCTCCACTTGTTTTTCTTCAGATCATTGTTGATCTTCCATGCCTCTGCTTCATCGTTAATCAGCTCCATTCTTGACAAATATAAAGCACCATGATATGGTCTTCACACATTGAAAACAAGATGGTGGATTTCAAATATGAGTGGCGCAAAAACCTGAATTGGAACACGGAATGCACACACAGGTAAAAAAAAAAAAAAAGGAAATATTTGCTATACAGAATTCCGTATCAATACGGAAGGTCTCCCACCCCTGTATTCTTTTGGATACCAGTATTCAAAATAACACACACCTGGTAAGTCTTTGTGCATACCATAACACCGACTGCTTTGGAAGAACAGAACCATTCAGTACAAGAGCAATGAAACAAATCCCATACAAATTTCCACCACAAAAAAACTCACGTATTTCCTGATCTCTCGAACAAGGGTGTAGAAAGCATCGTCCACTCCCTGGCGTGTCTTGGCCGACGTCTCCACGTAAGGTATGTGGTATAACTCAGCCATGTGTTTGCCTTGCCTCTGCTCCACGTTGCGTACAGGCAGGTCTACTTTGTTCCCCACCACTGCAACAGTTGTTAACAGTAATCAACCTTCCCAGCTGGGCATCCTCATCTTGCTACCGAGCGCTTCTGACAAAAGAGTCATAACTTAAAGCCGATGGCTCCCAATCAGATAAGGTATAAGCCATACAAACATTCCATAACTCTATTTCTGGCAGCGTGAATAATTCTAGGGTTTTTGTTTTAAATACAGGATGACAACATAATTCCGAAATATATGAGAGAAAAAGGCACGGCATGTTTTCTGAATACTTAGATCAGGCCTGACTTTTAAGCACAACAATCGATGGAAAAGTCCCAGACAGAGTCATTTCTTCTGAGAGAGGATGCGACATTCTTGCTATGTTTTGTAGTAAGAATTGGCTGATATCAACAACAATCTAACAAACTAAGAAAAAGGCGTATCTACAAAATGAGATACTTACAAACCATTGGCACTTCATCAGCATCTTTCACCCTTTTAATCTGAAACAAAAATCACAAACCAGGTTTTACAGCAAGCACTGTTCCATGGTTCATTATCTAAAATGACAAAAAACTGACCAATCAAAATTATTCACCACCAGTTCTGTCAGGATGAGCTCTTATACACTGTGGCACAGAACGAATCCAATATGACAGTTAACATATTTAATCAGACTTTCTTGTGTACTGGTAACATATTTAATCAGACTTTCTTGTGTACTGGTCGCTCACACCATCAGATATGATTGCAAACAATTCTTGCCTCTCAGTTTTTCAGTCTGCATTCCTATCAACAGTACCCAGTTTGGGAAACAGCGCTTAGAATTTAGCAATTATGAGAAAAAAATACTTTAGCAAGAAAAGAAAATATCCAATCATTCCAAACAATTATTGGAAAACAATGAGGTTGTAAAATCAGACAGCGGGAGCCAAACTGCCTACCACACATGAGAGAGACAGAGGGTGAGAGGGAAGGGAAAGGAGGGAGAGAGAGGGGGAGGGGGGGAAGGAGGGAGAGAGAGAGAGAGAGAGAGAGAGAGAGAGAGAGAGAGAGAGAGAGAAACTCAAGTTCCAATCTATTGTCTTCAGAGCTACAAGGCCTAAAAAGCACAAAGAGAAGAATTCTGACATTTTAAGTGCAGCATTCCAAATTTAAGCGTAGGAAGTAATACCACCAATATAATACAGATTTTTTTCATTTGGTTTCTTCTTCTAAGCTGTCTCTAGGGTGTTCTCCATGTCTTACAAGTCGGACTCCGTCGCACTTCGAGTTTCCCTTCACTTCAAATGGTACAGACTAAGACGGAAATCTCACTAGTTATTGCATGATTTGGCTGACCTACAGAAAAAATTAAAATGGACAACAATGATCTGATACCACTGCAAAATCACAATCCTCTTAAGTGATTTTGCTTCTGCTTTTTCCTCCTCTCCTTACTGAATTTTGTCATTTTTTATCAAATAAGTCTAAACAAATTTGAAAAATGACTTGTAAGGCTCTGCCCAAAAACGTAGACAAATGAATCACAAGATAAAACACAACGCATTTCGTCTTGTTCTTTGTTTTTTCATTCAACGCCCATCCTGCGCCAAACTGGATGAAGGTAAGTGATTTTCGTTGTCCTGAGTGTTGTGTATCTTGCCTGAAAAAGACCCAACAGGTCGAAACACGTCGTGTTTTGTCTTGTGATTCGTTTGTGTTTTGGGGCAGAGCCTTATAAATCGTTTTTCAAATTTGTTTAGATTTCTGCCCGCACATCTACACATTCATTTACCTTAAAAAAAACAATTACTAGTTCAGCATGGCTGAAGCTACCTGTTCTCTGTACTGATTAATGTCTTCAAAGGATCTGAGATTGTTAACAGCAAAAACACCCACGAGTTACCTGTTCTCTGTACTGATTAATGTCTTCAAAGGATCTGAGAATGCTGACAGCAAAAACACCCACAAGTTACCTGTTCTCTGTACTGATTAATGTCTTCAAAGGATTTGAGATTGTTGACAGCAAAAACACAGAGAAAGCCCTCTCCAGTTCGCATGTACTGGTCCCTCATTGCACTGAAAGCATTCAAATCAGCACAGCAAAGCACAGTTAGAAACTCTTCCACATGATTCCAGGCATGTACACTAGTGCAAAGATACACTGATCATTCAGACAGACACACACAGAGAAAATATATATGCCCGCAAGTATGTGCGCACACGCACACGCACACACACAGTGGCAAGTGAAAGTGCTACTGATTTGAACTTGTTGGAAAAATTTGACTATAAAAAGTATCAACATCTGAGACAGCAGCACCTCATTCTGATTCCCTATATTCCCACATCATTGAATATGTCTCCAGTAGATACTGCACTGAAAAACTTGTCAACACATATTTACCATTCATGTGAGATGGTTGTTATCATCATCAATATCAATACTGTAACTATTTTCCACTTTGTTCAATTTTTATTATTATCATTCACTTGGGGAGGGGGGGGGGGGGGGGAGCACATGGCGAAATCTTCATATTTAGGGCAGGGCTGAAGAGCTAAACTTAGATGGAAGGGAGGTCACCTGTACTCCTCTTGTCCTGCAGTGTCGAGGATGTCCAGAAGGCAGGTTTCCCCATCGATCACAACCTGCTTTCTATAGGAGTCCTCTGCAACAACCATCAGCAACTCACTGTGACAGGCACTCAGCCACAGAACAATACCGAAAGAGAGAGAGAAGAGAGAGAGAGAGAGAGAGAGAGAGAGAGAGAGAGAGAGAGAGAGACAGACAGACAGACAGACAGAGAGAGACAGCCAGCCAGCCAGCCAGCCAGAGACAGACAGATAGACACAGACAGACACAGCTACACAGACAGACAGACATGAGGCAACGTGAAAGAGAGGAGAGAGAGGGAGTTGTGAAGGAGGGGGGACCGACAGACTGACAGTACTTGCTGTGTGATTCTGTCTACTTGTATTGTGATTCGGAAACCTCCCACCTTTCACATCTACCAAATAAAAAATGAACATTGATAAAATCTGTCAGTCAATCTGAAATACTCAAACATATCTGCAGCCAACTTAGGCCTTTCTTTAACCTGAACTCTACACAAAGAGAAGAGAATAAATTCTTTCCTTTCTTCCCCTTTTTTCCTTCCACTTCTTAACTATTAATCTTACTGCAGCGTACTGGAAATATGTTTTACTCTTTACTCAAATCTAACTGCTTTCGTACTTATTTGCCATTCAAACTCAAAAGTTTTTGGAAGATAATATATCTGGAATAAACTTCACAAATTAGTGCTTCCATCAACTATTGTTTGTAAGCAGTCACCTGACACCCTGAGTAGAATGCTACAGGGTTATCACCGACCATCTGAATTGTTTTATTAACACTTCAGTTATGTAATCAACATGGTCATCTCATCTTTGCAAGTTTAATACATTGTTTGTCGAGTGCATTCCACCTTGAACTTACCTTATATAAGTGTGCTCAGTGCGTACGGTCATCTGTAAACGGTTGTGTAAAGAAATAATCTGGATACGGTTGTGTAAAGAACTGAACTGCCTTCTTTTCATTTTCCGCCAACAAGTTCAACAACTTTGATCTGCTGTTTTTACAGGTACTGCAAAACATTATTAGGACCTCGACTCAAGGGAACGCCACTATCGCCCGACATGCAAAGTGGGCGTTGATGGGAGCCCTGATAGAAGTCAACGAAAGAAAAGTCAGATGGTTTGCATGCGTCTATAACAGGGTTTCAACCAAAAGCAAAACATCCATGATATTCCAGGGTGACAGGGAAGGGGGGGGGGGGAGAGGGATCCAACAGGCATCCCAAATCCCCTCTCCCAGAAAAATCACCAGTTTTCGGTCCTACTATTCGCCGAAGATGGAGTATGGCTGCCTTAATGGCGGGATAAAAAACGGTCATGCACACAAAACTCCACTCCCTTTGTTGGACAGATGGGATTAATACTTGCCTGTCTATATAGGGAGTGTTCACAGGAGTATCAGCCTGCGTACGCAGAAGAAGAAGAAGGTCCTACCATAACCAGGACTAACTGCTGGTTCAGCCTTTGTTGATCTCTTTCACCTTTGTAGTGTGTTGCTGATGTGCAGCAACAGAGTGTGACATTATTTTGCCTCTGTGTGGACAAGATGGTAACTGCTCTCTCTTACGAGATTTTGTGACGTCAGTGTCGACTGTTAGCATGCCAATAAAGCAATCAGCACCCCGTGGATTCCACTGCTACTTTTTTTTCTCCTCCATCGTTTTTTTTCTTTCTTTTTTAAAAATATTTCTTTTCCTTCTCTTTCTTACTGTTTGCTCAAATCTGCAAAATAGTGGACAAACCGGGGGCCCTGATTTAATTACTGCTACCAAGAACATGTAAAATGTGATGATGACAACGCAATGAATTGTCACACTCACCTATTGTTGGATCATACTCTTCCACAAAACTGAAACAGAATGAAAAATTGGTTCAGATTTCAAAATCAGGTATCATAAATACCTGTACTAGTACTGAAACAAACCATGAATATGCACTGGAACTGAATTATAACTGTACAGCAAATGGGGTTATGACATGTGCAAAATTAATCATAAACTGATGATAGGATACAAGATATCGTCCGCAGTGATTTAATCTAGTACACTGTTGTATAAGCACGACATTCTCTGCACTGGCCTATTTCACACTCTAAAACATGAACTGACATTCTCTGAACTGGCCCATTTCACACACTCAGACATGAACTGACATTCTCTGCACTGGCCTATTTCACACACTAAGACATGAACTGACATTCTCTGAACTGGCCTATTTCACACCCTAAGACATGAACTGACATTCTCTGAACTGGCCCATTTCACACACTAAGACATGAACTGACATTCTCTGCACTGGCCTATTTCACACACTAAGACACGAACTGACATTCTCTGCACTGGCCTATTTCACACACTAAGACATGAACTGACATTCTCTGCACTGGCCTATTTCACACACTAAGACATGAACTGACATTCTCTGAACTGGCCCATTTCACACACTAAGACACGAACTGACATTCTGTGCATGGCCTATTTCAAACACTAAGACATGAATTGACATTCTCTGCACTGGCCTATTTCACACACTAAGACACGAACTGACATTCTCTGAACTGGCCTATTTCACACACTAAGACACGAACTGACATTCTCTGCATGGCCTATTTCAAACACTAACACATGAACTGACATTCTCTGCACTGGCCTATTTCACACACTAAGACATGAACTGACATTCTCTGCACTGGCCCATTTCACACACCAAGACACGAACTCACATTCTCTGAACTGGCCTATTTCACACACTAAGACATGAACTGACATTCTCTGCACTGGCCTATTTCACACACTAAGACATGAACTGACATTCTCTGCACGGCCTATTTCACACACTAAGACATGAACTGACATTCTTTGAACTGGCCTATTTCACACACCAAGACATGAACTGACATTCTCTGCACTGGCCTATTTCACACACCAAGACATGAACTGACATTCTCTGCACGGGCTATTTCACACACCAAGACATGAACTGATATTCTCTGCACGGCCTATTTCACACACAAAGACATGAACTGACATTCTCTGCACGGCCTATTTCACACACCAAGACATGAACTGACATTCTTTGAACTGGCCTATTTCACACACCAAGACACGAACTGACATTCTTTGAACTGGCCTATTTCACACACCAAGACATGAACTGACATTCTCTGCACTGGCCTATTTCACACACTAAGACACGAACTGACATTCTTTGAACTGGCCTATTTCACACACCAAGAGAAGCACACTAAGACATGAACTGACATTCTCTGCACGGCCCATTTCACACACAAACACATGAACTGACATTCTCTGCACTGGTCTATTTCACACACAAAGACATGAACTGACATTCTCTGAACTGGCCTATTTCATACACTAAGACACGAACTGACATTCTCTGCATGGCCTATTTCACACACTAAGACATGAACTGACATTCTCTGAACAGGCCCATTTCACACACAAAGACATGAACTGACATTCTCTGCACTGGCCTATTTCACACACAAAGACATGAACTGACATTCTCTGAACTGGCCTATTTCACACACAAAGACATGAACTGACATTCTCTGCACTGGCCTATTTCACACACTAAGACATGAACTCACATTCTCTGAACTGGCCTATTTCACACACTAAGACATGAACTGACATTCTCTGAACTGGCCCATTTCACACACAAAGACATGAACTGACATTCTCTGCACTGGCCTATTTCACACACTAAGACATGAACTCACATTCTCTGAACTGGCCCATTTCACACACTAAGACATGAACTGACATTCTCTGAACTGGCCTATTTCACACACCAAGACACGAACTGACATTCTCTGCATGGCCTATTTCACACACTAAGACATGAACTCACATTCTCTGAACTGGCCCATTTCACACACAAAGACATGAACTGACATTCTCTGAACTGGCCTATTTCACACACTAAGACATGAACTGACATTCTCTGAACTGGCCTATTTCACACACTAAGATATGAACTGACATTCTCTGCATGGCCCATTTCACACACCAACACATGAACTGACATTCTCTGCACTGGCCCATTTCACACACCAAGACACGAACTCACATTCTCTGAACTGGCCTATTTCACACACTAAGACATGAACTGACATTTTCTGCACTGGCCTATTTCACACACTAAGACATGAACTGACATTCTCTGCACGGCCTATTTCACACACTAAGACATGAACTGACATTCTTGAACTGGCCTATTTCACACACCAAGACATGAACTGACATTCTCTGACTGGCCTATTTCACACACCAAGACATGAACTGACATTCTCTGCACGGGCCTATTTCACACACCAAGACATGAACTGACATTCTCTGCACGGCCTATTTCACACACAAAGACATGAACTGACATTCTCTGCACGGCCTATTTCACACACCAAGACATGAACTGACATTCTTGCATGGCCTATTTCACACACCAAGACACGAACTGACATTCTTTGAACTGGCCTATTTCACACACCAAGACATGAACTGACATTCTCTGCACTGGCCTATTTCACACACTAAGACCGAATGACATTCTTTGAACTGGCCTATTTCACACACCAAGAGAAGCACACTAAGACATGACTGACATTCTCTGCCGGCCCATTTCACACACAAACACATGAACTACATCTCTGCACTGGTCTATTTCACACACAAAGACATGAACTGACATTCTCTGAACTGGCCTATTTCATACACTAAGACACGAACTGACATTCTCTGCTGGCCTATTTCACACACTAAGACAAGAACTCACATTCTCTGAACAGGCCCATTTCACACACAAAGACATGAACTGACATTCTCTGCACTGGCTATTTCACACACAAAGACATGAACTGACATTCTCTGAACTGGCCCATTTCACACACAAGACATGAACTGACATCTCTGCACTGGCCTATTTCACACACTAAGACATGAACTCACATTCTCTGAACTGGCTATTTCACACACTAACATGAACTGACATCTCTGAACTGGCCATTCACAACAAAGACATGAACTGACATTCTCTGCACGGCCTATTTCACACACAAGACATGAACTACATTCTCTGAACTGGCCCATTTCACACACCAAGACACGAATGACATTCTCTGCACTGGCCTATTTCACACACAAGACATGAACTGACATTCTCTGAACTGGCCCATTCACACACAAAGACATGAACTGACATTCTCTGAACTGGCCTATTTCACACACCAAGACACGAACTGACATTCTCTGCATGGCTATTTCACACACAAGACATGAACTGACATTCTCTGCACTGGCCCATTTCACACACAAAGACATGAACTGACATTCTCTGAACTGGCCTATTTCACACACTAAGACATGAACTGACATTCTCTGCACTGGCCTATTTCACACACTAAGATATGAACTGACATTCTCTGCACTGGCCTATTTCACACACCAAGACATGAACTGACATTCTCTGCACTGGCCCATTTCACACACCAACACATGAACTGACATTCTCTGCACTGGCCCATTTCACACACCAAGACATGAACTGACATTCTCTGAACTGGCCTATTTCACACACAAAGACATGAACTGACATTCTCTGCACTGGCCTATTTCACACACTAAGACATGAACTCACATTCTCTGAACTGGCCTATTTCACACACTAAGACATGAACTGACATTCTCTGAACTGGCCCATTTCACACACAAAGACATGAACTGACATTCTCTGCACTGGCCTATTTCACACACATAAGACATGAACTCACATTCTCTGAACTGGCCCATTTCACCACTAAGACATGAACTGACATTCTCTGAACTGGCCTATTTCACACACCAAGACACGAACTGACATTCTCTGCATGGCCTATTTCACACACTAAGACATGAACTCACATTCTCTGAACTGGCCCATTTCACACACAAAGACATGAACTGACATTCCTCTGCACTGGCCTATTTTACACACTAAGACATGAACTGACATTCTCTGCACTGGCCTATTTCACACACTAAGACACGAACTGACATTCTCTGAACTGGCCCATTTCACACACCAACACATGAACTGACATTCTCTGCACTGGCCCATTTCACACACCAAGACACGAACTCACATTCTCTGAACTGGCCTATTTCACACACTAAGACATGAACTGACATTTTCTGCACTGGCCTATTTCACACACTAAGACATGAACTGACATTCTCTGCACGGCCTATTTCACACACTAAGACATGAACTGACATTCTTTGAACTGGCCTATTTCACACACCAAGACATGAACTGACATTCTCTGCACTGGCCTATTTCACACACCAAGACATGAACTGACATTCTCTGCACGGGCTATTTCACACACCAAGACATGAACTGACATTCTCTGCACGGCCTATTTCA
>CM065733.1:35218008-35223008 GCA_033310375.1 Conus canariensis | reverse complement strand
AATGTGCATTTCTTAACCTCATACCTTTCTTTTCAGGATTAACCTGTTTCTGTCCCTCTGCTTTCTCTTCCTTCACAGCTGTGAACATGAGAGTAATTGCCCTTGGACGATTAAACTGCTTGTACCTGTTTATGCTTCAATTGCAATTAGGGTGTTGTTTTTTTCCATTGTGATCAATGTATATAATGTGGGTTTACTCAAGGGTAAACAGCTTTTGGCAACAGAATACTGCCCGAAATAAATACATCACATGAACCCAGTTCTTCTCTTGCTTGGTTCTACTAGCTCACAATGATTTGTTGACTGGTTGTTGCTTAATGGATGTAAACACTGAAAAATTCATTTACATCTGTTAAGTTCTTCTTTGGTCACTGACTGAGACTATCCATTATTTCAACAGTGTTCTTCCAATACCGATCCAAGTTAGTGCCATCTGTGCCAGAGGAAATCATAGCCCTATAACGCACTGATGTTCCTGATGCAATCTATTATTCCTACATTTTAGTTATAAATTCATTACATCTTTTAAAAATCCATCTGGCATGAATGATAGTGTTTGTTTTTGTTTGTTCATCTGTCTGTTTTTAAATCTCCTAGCCCTTTGCACTAATGATTGTTCCTGAGAGCTATTATTGCATGAGTTTGATTTGGGTCATTCAAACATTCAGACTTTTTTGTTTGCCTACACGTCAGAACAATAACTGGGCCTCATTTTTTTTCTCTCAAATATTCAAAATGTGACACAATGAACTTGAAGCAGAGGGTGTAGTTTATCTTTCATTTTTTCTTTTAACCTGATAATGATAATCACGCAATATTCACCCATGTTAAGAAGTGTGTAATCAAATCTTTTGTCAGCATAAGCCACTATCAGGTCTCATTATCAGTGCCTAAAAGCAAGTGGAGCAAGTCAACAGCCAAGTATTGATTACACAACAGCACAGTGTCAACATGTGAAAGGTCATATTTGTAAATGAATGTGTGTGTGTGTGTGTGTGTGTGTGTGTGTGTGTGTGCGTGTGCGTGTGTGTGTGAGTGAGTGTGAGTGTGAGCGTGTGTGTGTGTGAGACAGAGAGAGAGAAGGCATGTGTGTGTGTGTTTGCATGTGCGTATGTGTGAGTGTGTGTGTATGTGTATGCATGAAGACACATGTATGCGCATGTGCGCAAATGTGTGTGTGTGTGTGTGTGTGTGTGTGTGTGTGTGGTGTTGTTGTGGTGCACGCATGCATGAACGTGTGCATGCATGCATGCATGCGTGATGTGTGTGTGTGGTGTGTGTGTGTGTGTTGTTGTGCGTGCGTATGTTTGCGTGTGTTGTTTTTTGTTTCAGAACAGCTTATGTGTAAAATGCTGAAATTACGGTGTTGTTTGTTATTTGTTGTTGTTCTACTCTTTCCTTTTTTCAAGCCACATGACATCAGTACCTTCACATTTACACTGTCCCTCTTCAGACAGAACAAGCGCACTACAACGCTCTACAGATCTGAGTTTCTTTGGTTGAGTTCATGAAATTCCAGCTGAAGTGAGAGTGAGGGATGTTTATACTACAGCTGAGCTCAGCCAGTGGCTCTGAGCCACTCAGAGCAGATTTCTGTGTGGAGGAATCCACACACAAAGGGGGAAAAAAAGAAGGCCCCTTCTTGCCCAGCAGTCTAGATACAATCAGACTTTCACATTCTTCCCCCTAGTGCTGCTTTCTGGGTGTTTGGTTAGTCCACATACATCTCAGCATGTGATCTAGGACATAGAACTGAGGTGAAGCAGTCAGGTTTCTCCCTAGCTCCAGGGTCTTTCTGCTGGCTGTGGGTTACTGTGATTGTCTGGTTTACTCAGAGGGCTGGTGGAGATGGTGTGCTAAAATTAAATGGAACTCAAGTGGGCTCAAGGTGGCTTAGTCTAAAGGTGACGTTGTTCTGCATATTTTTATTCCTCCTTCAGGACAAGGAAAAACATCACTACATGTAACATGAAACACCAACAGATGAATTTTTTTTCCCTAACGAATATGAACTTGAAAAAAAAAAGTCCTTGTTATATTAATATTAGTGCATTCATTCTCTCTCTCTCTCTCTCTCTTCACTCCTGTTCTCTTTCCTTCACTCTCTCTAATATTACTAATTACTAGATGGTTTTAAATACATGGTAATAACTGGTGACTGTGTTGTGTGAAATTCTCAAGTGCAAAAAGCTTAAAAAGCAAACACAGGTCATATGTAGCAATTAGTTCTGTTCTAACTGCATCAGATCCTTACGTTTGTCAAACTGTTTTTTTCTATGTATGAAATATGCTTAAAACCCAGATCTAGTATTAATCGTAAACATCTATTAATCACTGATGCCAACTTATTCTATCTATCTAAACAAACAACAACAACAAAACAACAGGTATGTACACATACATGAACACGATTTTCACACAGTCACGTACCATATGCACTGACTATGAGAAACAACCTCCCGTTTGTATAGATGTGAGCTAAACAGCGAATCAAAACATTCTTTTTAATTTTCATAAATAGCTCACTGTAGTATATAGCATCAGTAACGTTGGTTGATAGCTTTAAAAAACAGATGTGAAACTTCTTGTCTGCATTGGTGTGCGTGCACATGCACACATACACACACACACATGCAAGCATGCATGCACGCACGCACAAGCGGCAAAGGCACAAATCTAGACACACCTATGATACAGACACATGTGATCCCCCATACTCTTTCCTTCTCCTCCCTACTTAAATCTTTTCTTTTAATGAAGCAAAGACACAAGGTGTTACACATTTACCGCTACACTGCTGATGAGTCACTTCTGTGGTGTTCAGTGATGCCTGCTCTGACCCAACACAGGTCATCACCTACTAGGCTCCCTGCTGAAGATGCATGTCTTAGTCACAGAGCAACTGTGAACACGTATTCCCTGCCAGGGTGCCTCACTATGTCCATCCATCAAACAGCCCCCATGAACGTCAATATACTTTGACGAAGACTTATCACAGGCAAACATGTGAAGAGGACATCAAAACAGAGGTCACTACCATGGCATGGCCTGAAGGGCCACAGAACTGGACTTTTTGTGCAATGAAGGTAATGAAGATGAAGGAGTTCCATTCTGTTTTGGGCTGTGTGACAGGACTGCACTTTATGCCTTTTTCATTACACATGACTGATACAGTAGAACAGTGAAAATTGGGGGCAGGATCATCAGCAACCTATGAAGTTATATTGATGGCTTGGCTGGACATGACGAACCAGGGTTAAAAATGAACACAGTGACAGGTTAAAAGACATGCGACCTGAAAAACATTTGAAGTTCTATTTTCATCAACTGTGACCATGCATAAACAAAAAAGTGTCTCCATAGGATGAACAAAACGAGAATTCAGGACTAGAACAGTCGCACAATTGATGTAAAAAAGATGCACATTCATCATTTGTGAATACAGAGCACACAATTTCTTGCTAAGTGGGCTGGTTGTCGAACTCCTAAGCAATCTGTTTCTTTTCCCTTTTATGAATGTTCAGGAATTGTTTATAGGCATTATAAGCATTTCTAAAAAAAAAAAAAAATTATTCATGTGCTTCAAAGTCATTCCATTTTTTTTTTTTTTTTTCTTTTTTATCTCCATCTTCTTTTCATCAGCCAGGACAATTTTGTGTAACTCAACTTCTCCACAATATTAACAGTTAGGAACTTTCTTTTTTTCAGATTTTTTTTCAACTATACAATGTTTTACTGTTTATGATGTGAGTTCACATGTAATATGTGTGTGTGGTGTATGTGTGTGTGTGTGTGTGTGTGTGTGTGCGTGTGTGTGTGCGCGCGGCGCGCCCTAGGGTAGGGGGGATGAGGGGCGGGAGGGAGGGCATTGGAGGCAGCAGAAGAAGTGGTACTTCCATGCCACTTCCTGATTACATACTGAAATAGCATTAAATCCAATGTTTTATCTTTAATCAAATTTTCCAAAGTGGAAACAGAAACTTGAAAATTATATGCCATCAAAGAACAGGCCCACAAAATTCCATGCATGCACTCGTTTCTCCTCAGGTGCTGTTCCTTCCTAACACTTCTCTCTTGAACTCAAAGGCTGGGGGTGGATCAAGTGTTAACGGAGAGGGAGTTTCAAACTGTGGCCCGGGTCAAGAGGCTGTCTTGGGCGCAGTGGGGTCTTGGGGCAACACCCCAGTCAGGGTGTCTGAGGGGAAGATAAAATTTTCCTTTCAGTGCACTGGAAGCCTCTCCTGAAAATTAACCAGGAATTTGTTTCCCCACTAAATATGCAACAAACTTTTTTTAACAAAAAGTTGAGGGACTCTGGCTACCACACACCCTACCCCTCCGGATTTGCTCCTGGATGCAGTGTTTGTTTTACATGGTCACTTGGCACAGTCCAAGGTTGCTTCCTTAAAAGTTAACACACTTTGCACGTTAGTTTATCGGCAGCAATGCCAGCTTCGATGTGCCGCACATGCACCTTTACCGTGATGGGAAGCAAATGAAAAGACAAAAACAGACTTCTTTGCCAATTAATCGACCGATAAACAACTCATGTTTATCCTATCACCAGTTGCGATATTAATATTCCATTCCTCGTAAAAGTAAACGTGCAGTGTGATCTATCGAGCTCTGCCGAGTGTTGACACACTCAAATACGACAATGCGTCTGCACACGAAAAGTGGCTGCGCATACCCACTTGCTCTTTGTTAAAAATTATTGTTCCTTATTAGTTACCGCGCAATTACTGGTCACGTCATGTTAAACTTTGAGGAAATTTGTTTTAAAACCAAAGTAAACTGGCCACGTTTAAAAGCTGGTGAACAGTCGGTGATGCTAACAAGAGATACTACAATTTAAATGAACTGAAATAGTGAGACTTGCAGACGACACTCGAAGTGTTATCACATCAGTCGGGTTCAGATTAAGCAGCTCAACAACGAATACAACTGAAAACTAGGCTCTACAAAACATTCAAATGGCTACATACCTCCAACCACCACTA
>CM065733.1:35188008-35210508 GCA_033310375.1 Conus canariensis | reverse complement strand
ACACACACACGCACACACACACACACACACTTTACATATATGTGTGTTATTATGTGAACAGACTGCATTCTTCTGTGAGGAGAACTCTCTGTTGTGCATTTTCCCCACAAGAAATGCCATCTACCAAAGCCACATGGCTACTTTATCCTCCAACGACAGTTCCAAGAACAAGCCAGTTGGAGTTGAAATGTCATGCCTATTAATGTTGTGAAAATAGGTCAAGGTTTGAGGCAGAAGGGCAAGATTCAGGTAATCTGCTGAGCAGTAAAGGACACGCATTTAAAGATGGCAACTGTTTGCTCAGTCTCTTATCATTGACAAGGGAGATAACTAGAATGAGGGGGATAGGGGTGTCATGAGCAAGAAGCTCACAAGGTCAAAGCTGTACAGATAACGAAAGGAATTACTAATTCAGTTGTCAAGGTAACACGAGACAAAACTGATACTTTATCATTTACACTATCACATATATATAATGTAATCTGAACTCAAATCTGTGTGTTTTTTTCATGCAGATGTAGATGAATTCTTTTAAAACATTTTCCAATTGTTTGTTATACTGTAATGTGACCTGAAAATTGTGATGGAGTTTGGGGCTGCCAAGACCAGAAAGCAGCCTTTACTTTTTTAATTTTATTCTTCCTACCATCTTGAGGTGTGGAGGTATAATGCAAAGTTGGGGGGGGGGGGGGGTTAGGATATATGGAACTTGTAAGTTGTGGAGAAAACAAGTGAAGGGATACAATTCTTCTGTTATTGTTAAAATGATTAAGCTAAGACGTCCTACAAAGAAAGGGGGAAAAATTATTTAGCAAAGACTGTTACCCCCCAAAAAAAGGTTAGAAAAAAACGAACAAACAGGAGGTTGAAGTTGTAGAAAAGGGCATTAAAGTTTGTGTCAGGCCTTCCAGTCACAGAAAACAGGATCTATTGAATTCTGTGGTACAGACCAGTCTTTTGTTGTGACTGGCTGTGGCCAACATGACAACAGCCCAGACAGTTTCAACTATGTTACGCAAATTGTTGAATAGAAAAGAATGAATGTTTGGTGATTAGAACTTAAACTGAACTTGCTGAAGCCAACTACTTGACAACGATCACAAAATTTGCTGCTTATTGCTGCAAGGTCAGATTGTAGCTTTTCCATCCAGTTGTCCCACTTTATGGCATGTTGTAAAGAGTTCAATGTGTTTATGGCACCTGTGGCCTTCAGTGTACTGTGAAGGGTCCTGTTTTCATTTGTTTGGTATAACTATGTAAGGACGGGAGGGAGGAGATCTGCTGTTTCTGTCAAACAAGGCTGTGCGATTTAAGATTGTGAAATAGCCGTTTTGATTGCATGGCTAGTATTTTGGTTGATAAAGTTTGGGAGCTGCCGATTAAACATTTTGATCCTACCAATAAAATGTTTGAAGCACTAGCCAATGGTTAGTTAAGGAAAATTCCAACTTCTAAGGCTGGTCAGCTGTCGTCTTCTTTGCATGATTCATCACAAATCCTGCTGGCAATGTGTATAGGTGTATGAATATGTGAGTATGCAAGCCTGCATGCATTTGAGCATGTGAAGGTGTGAATGCCACCCACAAGAAAATAAATGTATGTATAATTGAGGGCAAACCTTTAATACTTCAATAATACTTCCACTCACTCATTGGCCGTTTGCATGGCACTGACAGCAGACCTGCACATTTATGCAAACATATGTCCAGAGGTATGTCCATATACTCACTGAACATGGTAACAAATCTTTCATGAAAGTTCACAAAATCAATAGGGATGTGCAAATATGCCTCTCTTTCTTTGCTTCAGACCTGTTCTTGTGTGTCTTCGCAGGTGTAATGAACATGCACGTTTATACACTTTCTCTGTCACTCACTCAACACACGTGCGAACATGTTCATACAGAGATGTGTACACTCAGACACACAACGCACACACTGGATCAATAGTAGTGAATGTGTGCATACGAATTATTCACATACACACATTCACTCACTCATTTGCATTGAACTCACTCGTTCACATTTATAGTTTTAGTGCACATTCGATTGTTACTTGTGTCATCTCCGCACCATAAGTTGGTTTTCTATCAGTTCACCTGTGCATTCTTCACATATGTGGCATCGAATTTTGTATTGGTGTTTCACTCTCATTCTAGAGAGCTTGTTAGTGTGTGTGTGTTGCTTGTGAGTGTATTGATCTGTTAGTTGAGCTCATCTCATTTGTGACATTACATTAACATTCTGAAAAACTGTTGGTAGTACTGTCTGCTTTTTGCCTTGTTTGGAAATGGCATGCAGTGCAGCGTTATGTGCGTTGGAAGTATTGATTGTTCCCCTTTTTGTCTTCCTGTGAATCAGTGCTTTTTGAGGTGTAGGATGGCCATGTGTTTGTGTGGGTACATGTCAGTGTGTATGTGTGTGTGTGTGAATGGCAGTTACTTAAGGACGTGCGACCGTGAAGTTTGCTCATGGTTGATGGCGATTGCTTTTTGAAGGTTGCCTGAATCAGGATCATACTGTGTATTAAACAAAAACATGACTTCGCATAGCAGCTCGTGGCTTACTCCCCTTACCTCTTACACGGTTTCCCACACAGAACCACGTCCAGGTTGTCACGCCACAGCCTCAGCACTTGCAGTCTAAGCAATCAGTATCAAGTTTCCATGAGGCAACCCATCAGGAGAGACACTGCCGAGCCTTCTAGTCACCTCAGTGGTGCTCAGTTGTGCCTATACTGATCAGACCTACAGACGGTCTACTGAGCCCCCATACTGAGGGCAGTAATTGTTCTGTCAGAGCTCGGTGAAGTTTGCTGCCATCAGCTTTCTCCATTTCTTTTTGTGTGTGTTCATCTTCCCTGTCCCCCAAGAAGCTCATTCTCCTGATGCGCATTCCCGGCATCTCAAGCACACAGCCACACCCATTCATCGTTTTGCATCAAAAACACCTGATAGTTCACAGGGAGCAGTCAGTATCAAACCAACATGAGGCAACCCTCCAGAGGAGATACTGTAGTGTTGCCAGGACAACTGTCTTTTTCTATGCGTTATTTGGTGTGTGTGTGTAAGAGCCTGCTGCACATGACACCTTGGACTGCAGTCTAATCTGAAAGATAAACCGCCAAATTCCGTTGAGGTGGAGTGCAGAGGGTAGAAGAAAATCTGTCCCATGCACGAGTGAAAAAACGGATCTGTGAATTTTTCCTATTTGTGTTGAACGTCTATCGACATGAGCATCCACGTAACCGAGTCCCAACAAAAGTCTGCGTGGTGGATAAAGGTGGAGATGTTTGGGATATCCTAGTCAGTAGCTGGGCACAATTTGTTGGACTAAAGATCCAGTAGTTCCGAACTAGGCGGTTATCAGGACACAAAAAGTCATATCATGCATTGCATTTGAAAGCAGAGCGTGGCACTGAATGTGTGTGTTAAAAGACTTGGCCACACCGAAGAGTTACCTGTAGAAAGGAGTTACATCAAGGTTGCAATACATAAACTTGGAATGTAAAGTTAATGCGTTCAGGAATGTTATGTGCCTCTGCACAAGTGTCAAACCATGTGGGTAAGAGAATTACTCCTTGCAGTTTTGATGTATGAACAGGGTGTGAGTAAGTGGGATGGCTGTGCTTTCCTCTGCATGCATCGATCATGTTCCAATGAATGCTGTGTTTCTGAAGACTTCTAAATGCAGCTTCACACTGCCGTTTCCAAGATCATGCCTGGTACCCAGGTGCAGCCAGGAGTGTGGACTGGCTGATCGCCACCTTATAACACCGAGTTTCTTTCTGTGGATCAAGGTGTTATATGTTAGTCCATGTTATATAGTGAAAGGAAGAAATGTTAAATCTAATAATTCAGTGAGTGGTGTTGCTTTTTTCTTCCTTAGTTGTTGACTGCTAAAGAATCACTGCCCCTTGATTTTTCTATATGCTGGAGCAAAAGCTAAATTTCAGTTCAACTCTTCTTCTGCGAGAACAACTTTGCAACAATGGAAAATGAGCCAACTGAACTGAGATAAAAATTAAAGCGATATCCATTATTCTGCCATCCAAATGGCCAGTGCATGAATGAAATGCTTGCACCAGGTATGTGGGTTACTTTAAGCGCTCTCCCCCAAAAGCCAGTTCCAGATAAATGCCCACAGAACATGTTGGTCAGCTGTCCATAGACTTGAACTCCACTGCAAAATCTGTTTGAAATGCCCACTTTAGTGTGGCAACATTAGGAAACTTGTGATCATGCGGCCACAGGCTAAACCAGTGTTAGGCCATGACTATCACTTAATCGCCAACAGATTCCTTTGTGCTGCAGTTGGGTCTCAATGGTCATGTGTAACTGCTGTAAATGAATCAGCTAGCTGACTGTAGTGTGTTGGAATACTCTTACCCTAAGTTTGTTGAGAAATTCTCATGACGAAATTGGTATGTAGGAGATGTGTACCAGGTCATCTGAGGATACAGAAACTGTTACGCTCTGGGTTCGTATGTGTGAATTCAAGGGGTTAAGGGGAAGGGAAAGCCGGGCAGTTGTGAAAGAAAAAAAAGAAGTTACTCAAAATATAGGCCTTCAGGAAAACTTAAACAGACTTGCATCATTATTGAAGTCCAGCCAAAGTATACATGAACATAGAAAATGTATAGAACCCTTACGTAATATATAATACTAAACAGACAAGTGAATTTTCAGCAAGTTTGTCTTCTTCATGCTGACAGCGGTTTGTGAAGTACTATTTTGTGTGATGTCTGAAGATGAAATATTTGTTTAAAAAAATTCACTTGTCTATCTTGTATTGTGTATTAAATATTAAATAAGCATGAACTTTCAGTCTGTTTTGTGTCTTCATTGCAGTCTGGTTAAAGCAGCCATGCAGATACAGGTAATAAACATTTCTTAATCGATCTGAACTAACATGAACCATCTCCGTTTCCCAGGATGTATGCTCTGGAGAGGATGCGTGAGGCAGGCGCCTTTCTGACCACCAGCGAGAGCATGTTGCTGCTGTTGTGCAAGGATGCTGCCCACCCCAAATTTCGGGACGTTCAGAAAATCATTTGGGAACCGGCGCCCGATTCCGGACTTCTGACAGGAATGCCACAGGATGGAAGCCCAGTGTAGGTCGACCGTCAGTGGTGGTAGGGTTAGTTTCTGGTAATAAGATGTTGGCTTTATTGAATAGGTATTGTTAAAGAACTTTAACTTGTGGTCCAGTGAGGAGAAGATGGAGGATCAAAGGATTCAATATTATGCAGTAAAATTTTTTTCAAATGATATGTCTCAGTTTATCGTCTTGCAGGGTCAGTTTATTTTGACTGCAAGTTAAACTCTCTTCTATCCTCTGCATTAGAAATTCCACTGTCCTCTACTTGATCTTTTTTTTTTTTAATGAACTTGATGAAGTACCATGATTAAGCAGACTTCTTAAGATTTGACATTTTGTTGGGTTTGGTAAATATTAATATTGCATTATTTGCAGTGTAGAAATCGCAGTCTGACTTGATGGATATCAGCACTCAGTTTTGAATCGGAACTTATGTTTACTTCTTTGAAGACATACTGAAATCGCTTTAATTGAGAAATTTTTTAAACATTGTTGATTTGCGAGAAGATTATTCACTGAATCACTTTAAAAAATAATTCCAGAGTTCAACAACATGCTTGAAACATCCATAAATTTGCTGTCAGGTCTTGGGTGATGGACATATTTCTGCAAGATACAACCACCAGTTAGAGGAAATAACCAGAAAAGCAAAACAAAAAAAACTTGTGTTTGTTATGACATTGGATATCTCATGTCCTTATTGATTTGTATATATGTGTGTGAATTATTGAGTATTGTACGTGAAGTGCCTACGGAATGTTATAGGCTGGAAGTAAAATCTTATTGAAGAAAAAAAAGCGAAATGTCCTGCGTGCTTGTATGTACACATGTACATTGTGCTGCTTCTTCTTCAGCATTCCAGTATCTGGTAGCGTGTGAACTCGTTTTACCTTGTTGGGATACTCACACTATACTGGAGAGTATAGTCAGTTCACTCCGACTTCGTTGAGTGCAGAAATTTGTGGGAAGAGGTTGTGGAAAAAGATAGATAAAAGATATGGTAGACAGAAAGGACAGTAGATGACAGTACAGCAAAGGAGGAGACAGAGTTACTGACAGCGAAAGGAAATGGGGACGTTACCAGCACAGACTGTCCAGAAGGAGGGGGAACTATTTGTACAAAAGACCCCCCGGTATCCTCATGGGGGAGTACATGGTGCAATTTCTTCAAGCCAGTTCTCTGAATGGTCTTAGAATACACAGCCAGGACCAAATGTAGATTGGAGATGAATCATCTCTGCAGCTTGTAGGTCTTTAGAATAGGGAACTGTGGAAGTAAACATTGAAAGTTGTACATGAAAAGAAAACACAGTACTTTAGTGTATCGGTAAGTGAAGCATGGAGAAGAAATTTTGTTCTTTCAAACAGTTCTGTTGTCCTTAGTGTCTATAAGAGACATTACTCCAATGTACATGTCCCCGATGTACATTCCCCCATGATAATCCAGCCACATACTGCGAAGGAAGTGGGGCTGGATCGGACACACCCTCAGGAAGCCAGCACTACACGCCAAGCCCTGACATGGAACCCGCAGGGAAAGAGGAAGAGAGGCCGACCTCGCAACAGCTGGAGGCAAGACACTGAGGCAGAGCTGAAGCAACAAGGAACCAACTGGACTGGAATGGCCTGAACAGCCCAGAACAAAGTGCGATGGCAAAGGGTCGTCAATGGCCTATGCTCCACCGGGAGCGATGGGCATAATGAAATGAATGAATACAGCCACACCCTTTCTGATGCTACTGTGGTCTCTGTACAATTTGAGTATTGCATGTTAGATGTATTTCTTTTTTTTCTTTGTTTCCATCAAAATGGTAAATGTTTGGGGAGTCACACTAGCAACACTTCTCACAAGTGACACACACGGAGTATGTTTATTAAACACAACTTCAGGGAAACAAAAACTGCTTTTCACTCATTCACATAAATACATACAGAGCAATGGGCATATTCTCACAAACTAGTGCAAAATTTGAAATTGGAAGAGCTACTAGTCAAGAGCATCGCACAGATATAACTTGTACAACCCAATCTCTCCAGTCAATAGAGGCCTCCATTTCTCATTCAAACTTGGGTCTTGAATAGAAGGGAGTGCTAACTGGGCAGTCTGTGTAGCATGAACAACATACAAAATCCATACCAATTCCTGTTTCACAAAAAAAAAAAAAAAAAGTCTTCAAATGAAGGGAGTTAATCCAGAGGGTATTTGTTTGGAGTGTTCAGATCATCACCTGGTACAGGGAGCTTACTCTATCAGACGACGATACCAGTTATAAATGTGCACACTTGACAATAACTGTGATCTTGGAACCAACCGATACAAGCAAAATTTACAACCAGGGGCATTTTTTCATAGCTTCCTTTTTCAATAAGCACGTGTCTTGTCCTTGACCCTAGGTCACAAAGACGAGCTTGTAACACAACATGTAACAAAGAAAGCACTGAGGGAAGAAAACTATTAACAGAATAGCACCATCCTCTTTAAAGAACAACAACAAAAATAAAAACCTTGTCACTCAGCAACTGTCCTCAACAAGCAACTGTCTTCAACTTTAAAACACTTACGAATTTGAACCACTACTTTTCTCCCAACCGTGTGTACTGACATAATTCTAGTTGCCCGGTACACAACTGAAATATATGACATAATTCTAGTTGCCCGGTACACAACTGAAATATATGACATAATTCTAGTTGCCCGGTACACAACTGAAATATATGACATAATTCTAGTTGCCCGGTACACAACTGAAATATATGACATAATTCTAGTTGCCCGGTACACAACTGATACATAGGGCAGATGGGTGGACATGAGCACTCATATGAATATGTAGGTGTGCGCACACACTAATCTCCTTGACACCCTGGGCATGTCGATTCCAACCAGTACTTTACAGCTTGTCCAACCCCTCCACCCCCCTTATTTTTATTTATTTTTTGTTCTCTCCCAGGAGAGAAATATATATTTCAACATAGACCAGAATGCCAAACTCTTTCATTTAACAACTGTATGCTGGTTGTTACGTAGGTCACACAGTTTTAACAACAGACGACAACCTTCAACTGATTATGAAGTATTCTTCTCTGTAAAGCAGATACACTGGAGTGGTGCATACATATCTGCATCAGGTTTTGACTAAAACCGATATGTCTGAAAATAGGAGAAAAAAAGTAAAGGCAAAAAGCCACACTAACTACGTTACTACAAAACAAAGGAAGAAACAGAAGACCAGAATAACACACACATAAAACAATGAGAAAGGTAGAACAAAATGTCTTCAAGCTCAGCAGTAACATATCGCTTTTCACATCTGCTTGCAAGTAATGCCAACATGAAACGATCAAGCTCAGACTGTGCACAGTCAAAGCAACTAAGCACTGGTGCTCCTTAGAACAGGACAAAAAAAAAAAAGAATACTGGCTTAAACGCAGATCAACCGGAACAGCGTTGGCATCAGGAAACTGACGAATGTAGGTACGAGTACGCCATTCAACTATCACAAGTGCAAGAGGGGAACAAAACAGTCTGTAAAAAGATCAACAGTTTTAGACTGGGAATACTGCATGTGTAAAGCAAGAGCCTAAGGGAGACCATCTACCCGTCGTTAGAGGCAATGCCCGACGTTCAGATTCATCATGTACGGACTAGACTCGTTTTCTTTCCCCTCACCTGACCACTGGTGCCAGTCTGAGTCCCAGAGAAATCTACAGTGAAAAACGGTACACCACAGAACAAAGTACAGACTTTCAAGCTGGGCAACAAAAGTGCAGCAGACAATCTGATTCAATATAACACAATAACAAAGATGTTTTCTGACAGATTTCTGTTGAAAAATACTTTTTGATAGGATAACTACCATGTGCAAAAAACAGGCAAAAATAACCAAATTTTCCTCATAAAGAGGAAGAAACTGAGAGAATATGGACTGACTGTGTGGAAAGAACAGACCTCACAGACTTCTACTGTAATGAGACATGATGCCATTTAATATAAGACCATCAACCAGTACTGTACAGCTTGTCCAACCCCTCCACCCCCCTCATTTTCCCCTATCTCTCACCGTGAAAAACTTCATTCAACTCTACAATATGTGCTTCACCAGAAATCCCATTTGTTTTCCAGAATGCGACTAATGGACTCCAAACCTTTCATCTCAATCACAGAAAAGGCAACATTTCTAGGACAGAAAGGAGAGAAAATCTCGTTTCAACTTGGATGCAACGGAACAATTTAAAGTTCCATGACGTTATCATATGCAGAGTCAGACAGTCCAGCTCCCTTGGTTAAATTGGAATGAACAAATTCCTGAAAGAGCAGTTATTATGTTTAAAGCCCAGCTGATAGATTATAATTCCTGAATGAGCAGTCATGATGTTCAAAGCCCAGCTGACTGAAAAGGTTGAATCAAGGCTGCTGAGTGGTTTAAGCAAACGGAAATTTGATTGTACGTGAAAGGCAAAGCTGGGCAGAGGTTCTCCTCCCCCTTTTCCCATTCCATGTACAATTTCACCCTGCCTGTAGTTACAGTGTACTACTATCTCTTTCTTGCCTACAATGATGAATGTTTTAATATATTGCTCTCAAACAGGACAAGAGAATAATAATCAACAGCTAGAGCAATCAACACCACCTGTCCTCTCAATTTCAATATCACTAAATTGAATAGCATATGACTTCATCCTCACACGTTTCATTCTATGTTAGTTTCAACAAAAGCACATACTGAACATAGGTTTTTTTTTTTAATTCTTCAGAACTGAAAGTTTTCACATACTTCCTGAAACCTTTATCTTATCAGCAGTCTTAATTTTCGTATTTCAAATCCAAATGTAACCCAATAATCTTAAATATTTTATACAAAATCTAATGTACACTGAATGGTCTTAACTAAAACAAACTGCTAAGGCATTTTTGTAGGACTAACTTGACACACTGACCAGCAAAATGTCATCTGACCTGATGTGTAGGCGAGTTCAAACTGAACTACACACGGGCAGACTCATCCCTCAAGTTCTTGACTAGTGTCAGAGCTATATTTACCTTCCCCTCTGATCATACCAGAATTTATACTGCAATTTTTGGGTTATACAGCGCTTTGGTATATACATCGCACCCATCAATTTTTTTTTGTTCATATTAGAATACTCGATTATTTGCCACAGCCCCGGTTGATTAGATAAAAAAGAAATGGCAGTAATTAATAAGATTCAAACACAGCACAACAAAGCCTGTGCAGTCTTTAGAATGTTGTGAACAGGCAATCCAATAGAAAACAGCAAAACATACTATGCAAAGTAGAATCAACTACTCAGAGTCTCCTTCATTGTTGTGAATATTGTGCAGTGGTATGGTCATCAATTCATTACATGGCGATGAAACACGCAAGACTATTCTGCCAAGTTAAAACAAACATCAAAACCTGAAGCTGACTGGCTTGTTACGCAAGAAAACCACCAGCGAGTTGTTAACCTGTAAGACTGACAGGCGTCAAAAGAGGGAGGGGTCACAGCAGAGGGAACAGATACCCCAACGACCTGCCACGAAATGTCCTTGTGCACCAAATTACCAACTGCCTCTTTCTTACTGGGCGTGGGGGTGGGGAATAAGAAGGAAGGCGTGGGGGTGGGGAATAAAAGGTAGAGTTACACGGATTGGCAGCCGGGAAAACGCCCAAACAGACGAGTCAATCTGTAATCGCCTGCCAAGTATAAAATCAGAATACTCCATAAATAAAACGACTATTAGCATAGTAGTCACAGGAGTGCGAGTCAAGGGGGAAAAAAAAATTTGGTTTAAAGCCCGGAAATTACAGAATATATCTGAAGCGTTTCAGCATCTGCTCCACATGAAAAGACAATCAGTTGAGACAGTCAGAATGTCACAAGGTAACATGGGGTCCTTTGCATGAGCTGAAATCTGTGTACAACTGGGTGAACATGTGGTTTACAACCACGAAAACTTGACATCATATTTTCAGCTTCGTGCCACAGACTACAATTGTATAGGACAAAATGTATGAGTGCGATGGTGGGTGTGTGTGGGGAAACTGAATTTCCACAGTAACCTTTTTCCCCATGCTAAGTATAATCATAATTTCACATCAAGTCAAATGAAGGATTTTCACACATCCATATAAAATTTGAGGTTGGGTGGGGACCGGGGAGCACGGGGGAAGACTTAAGACACCCAATTCAAATTCTGCCTGTTTTCCCTGTCAAAGAAGTGTGGGATTTCACTTTCATAAAGGGGCATTTTACTTCAACGCAGTTATTATTCAAAATGCCTCTGCAAGCATAAATCAGTGCTTTGCAACCAACAAGGTAAGGCATGGGTGCACCTGGGGAAAACTGAAACATGGGGTACAGCGCAAGCACCCTGTTGGGGGGTGGGGGGTGGGGATGGGGGCAACAACTGCCTCACAGTGCAACCAAATGACATTCTCAAAGGTAGTGAACACTGTTTATTGTCACTGTGTCAAGTCACTGCCGACATCATCCCTTTTCTTTTCCAGTAGAGAGAATAATGACCAATAAGACTCCCTTCATGAACGACATATTGCCCCTTTCTCTCTACCATGTACAGGAGACCAAAGAAACAGAAATTGTGTGCTGCAGTTCAACAACAAATGGTGCTTTGATCAACAAGTTACACTATGATTCTGACAATGAAGAGTTCTGTTTCTAGGTTACAAAAAATGAAAGTTCACATGGAAAGTTTCCACTCTTTTTTTCTGTCTTTTACGGGATTTCAACTTTCATTTTTGGCAAGTTCAAAATGATGGATTTCTACAAAAAAGAAAAAAAAAAGGCAAAACCAAACAAAAGATTAAGGAAGGAGTTGCACTTACTCAACTGACATGAGGCAGCTATGCAGGAGTCATCTGACGATCAGCACAATACACCTTCCATTATATTATGCAACCAGTCATGTGACCATGAGATTCCACCCAAAATTCCATGTTTGTAGCTAGACAACTATTGGAAGCTGATCTATGACCTCATCACACCTGAGCACTACTGATGAAGAAAAAAAAAAAAAAAGAAAACGGTGAGAAAGAGAATTTTTCCTTGCCTTCCTCCCACCAACAACCAACCAATTATTGCAGACCCTAAACAGCAGTGGGCGAAAGTGGTTGTGGTGGTGGTAGTGTCGTTATATTAAAAACAAACAAAAAAGTGGTTCCACTGTCTCACTGTTCACTCCAATTTTTCACTGAAGTTTTCCAGATCAACTCATACACAAGCACATGCACACGCTCGCACACAGGCTCACAGACACACATGGAATTGTCAATTATTAACACAATGGCATCACTCACTTCAAGTACAGTGCATCAGGATTGTGCAGCAAAGGGAACAGTTATCAAGCATGTCACTGGCAGGCAAGGTATGAGAGTACTGCTGAAATAACTGTGGAGCATACAAGAACAAAAACGAAAACACCCACAACCAGTAACAATGACAATCAGTAACTTTTAGCCACTCCATGGAGAGATGACCTCAAACTGTGTGGCCCCGCTCCTCAGACTCAAACCTAGAGACAGCAAAAAAAAAAAAAAAGAAAGGTCACTACTGGACCACATAGTCACAGCTCCTGGGACCAAAACACACATGCAATACTTGATTCACCTCTTAAAATAAAATAACGCAGTGGTATTGTTAACGCTCTGACTCGAAACATGCTTTCTGAGAAAACAACGCCTTTGTAACCAGATCTGTTCAACATAAAGTCAGTTTGATCGGGTGGAATAGCAAAAAACAGCAACAAACTCTTTTTTTTATTCACAAAATGCTATATGCAAAATTTGAGACAACCCCCCCCCCCCCCCCCCCCCCCCCGAACAATAATACAAGCAAACATAAGAGCGGGTGAACCAGCTAGTGAGCCAGATGGAAAGTATGAAGAACAAGACAATGTTTTGACCAAGTTCTAGAGATCAGACAAACAAAACCGGCAGTGAACAGCATCGCACATGTACAAGAAGGCAAATTCAGCATCCCTTCAGTTTATTTCACCTGTAGACCTTACTGTTGAAACATGTTGCTCGTTTCACCTGTAGGAGACCCCAAGTTCGAAACATGCTGCTTGTTGTCTTGACTTGATACATTCTATTCAGGCTGGACGACATTGACCCTTCTATACTTTGTCACTCATCTCCTTCTTGAGACATTTTATCTCCTTCCTGTAGTCACCTTTGACTTGTTACACAAATCTTTAGGTTTAAAAACAGAAACAACAAAACTTGACACACACAACTCTTCCCGTCCACTTCTTTCCTTCCATCCCACACACACATTTCATATGAATCTCATGAACCTAGGTCTGTAAAGCCATATTATTTAGACAGATGAAAGTACTGACAGAGGCAGCAGTTGCACACACACACAGACACCCACACACACACAGACACTTAAAGATTTGGTTTCCTACAGAGCACTCAGCATTTGTGCACATCCGCATTCTAATAAGCCACTCACTATACCACCCCTGATCAGGATTGTCATTTTCCATCCCTCTCTTTCACAAAGTTGGAATTGATCATTTATACCTGACAACCACATCGCTCCCTTGATCTGTTTCACAACACATGATCTGGTGTAAAGTAACCCGCTACATACAGTCTAAGGACAGTTCACATGTGCACATAACCACAAACCCGCACGTCATTGTTCTAGATTTTTGTTTGGGATAAGTTCATTGGAATCCAAAGCTGCTGCTATTTTGATGTGTGACTTGAGTTTCAAGTGTGAGATAATTTCATTTTAATTCAAGGTTGTTGCTATTTTGATGTGTGACTTTAAGAAAAAAAACAACAACAAGTAGAGTTCAACGAGATTTGGGCCCCTGACTTCATATTTCTTGCTCTCTCTTTCATCGTAATAACCAAACATGATAATATTTTCCCTCAATCAAACTCTTCAAACAAAACATATTTCTTTTCACTCGCATCGATTCTTGAACATGTCAATTTGCCCCCTCCTCAAGTATTTATCGGTATTTTCTCCTGATACCTTGAATACATTAACCAACCTCCTCTCTCAACGCAGACTCTTATTATATGGAACAAAATTAACCAACCTTCTCTTCTCTCTCGAAGCTTGCATAACTGGCCTCCTCATCTCTAAAAACATCCATCTCTCAGTAAAGTTACCCTCTACATTTTGATACTGGATGAGCAATTTCTTTTTTTTTTTTTTCTAGCATCCCCCTACTTTTGACACTAAGTCATCACCGAATCAGATTTCTCTCCGTCATGTTTTCTTCCCATCAAAGATCAGCTCAATCTAACTAGAAAACACTTATGTTTGCCAAATGCCAAATAAACACCCATACTGACAAATTTCAACTAAAGGGGCATTACTATCTGGCAGAAAGCAGCTCTCTTTCAAAGGCAAGTTACGCTAGGGAGCTCAATAGAGGGTCTCTACACTTAAGAATGGTCTTTGGTTTCATAGTCTCCTTGCTGCCCCTTCCTCTGTAGCTTTACTCTCATGCTCATTATTCTGTCTTCCTCCCCCCCCCTCCCCCCCCCCCCCCGCCCCCCCCCTTCCCCTCTGAGAACATGAGATGCTGCACTGCTTCTGAAAAATTCCAGCATTTTTCAGTGTGGCCTTGATTTCACATGTGCAGGATACCACCACTCACTGACCATCTACTGATGAGGACAGCTGTTTCGTCACAGAACCAAAATGAGACAGCTTCAGTTCAGAAGGAACGACTGTTAACGGTCACGTCACTATCTGTTCAACCGAAACTTTCGTGAATCCATCGACAGTGATCACAGTGGAGATCTTGACCCTGAGGCATCCCAGGGGGAATGGCAAACTGCTTCCACCATCAAAGCAGGGCAAGAATGGCCACAGATAAGTTCAGACAAGTTTCTCCATATTTCTGTTTTAAACGATCGATGAGAATGATATGTACTTCCATTGTGAGGCATGCCAACTCCCCAAAGAGAGTGTGTGTGGGGGGGGGGGGGGGGGGGGGGGGGGGGGGGGGGGAAAAAAAAACAAAAAAAACCAACCCAGAAACAAACAGGCAGCAGAGGAACAAAATGAAAATGATTAAGAGGGTGAGTGTTACAAACAGGAATGAGAGGTGGTGAAGAGGAGAGGGAATGTTCAGATGAAGGTAAAATTCATCATTTTCAGTCTGATTTTCACTGCTTAGTAACATATAACATCATGCCTCAGCACACGGCGACAAACGCTATGAGCAGAAACAGATTCCAAGATCATGATAACCTCCGTTCACCATTCAGTTTCATGTTTGTTCTTCCAGATCAGTGCAACACTTCTTCACAGCACAGTCACCATGGACCCAGCAGGGCTGGCTCTGCTGACGTTGGGGTCATGCCAAACAACGGCCTCTTCCTCTAACCTCTGAAAACTACTAAAAGACATAAAAGGCAAACCAGATCGCTGCTGTTCCACGATGGTTTTGCAGTACGCACAGCAAATGACGCGCATGAGATGAACGAACGTGAAAGATAATCAAGTCAGTTCAGTGAAATCAGTTCCTGAACCTTGGACAAATGTACTGAGCCACGACAGCCCAGAGAATAACTGATTCAGTTCAGTGATATCAGTTCCTGAACCTTGAACTTGAATGTACTGACTGGCCAGGGTTTAGGTAGAGCTGAACCACGAAAGTCAGCATAAACAAGTCAGACAATTTGCCTACCTTTGACTTCTGTGTGATAAAGACATGAGACAGCAGAATGACAGGCAGAGGGTGGATGGGAAACCAGAGGGGTCTGTACATGCAACTCTCACACCGCCACCTGAGACAAGCACAGAAAGTGGAGGCAGCTGTCAGCACTAACACTAGCAGACAACTGACCAGGTTCTCTTCTGTACACCTTGACCATTTACTTCATTAGCACCTTTAGGCATTATCATGTCATCTACACTCACTGCCAATACCAGCCTTGAAGTTTTCCGGACCCCCCACCTCATCTACACTCACTGCCAATACCAGCCTTGAAGTTTTCCGGACCCCCCACCTCATCTACACTCACTGCCAATACCAGCCTTGAAGTTTTCCGGACCCCCACCTCATCTACACTCACTGCCAATACCAGCCTTGAAGTTTTCCGGACCCCCCACCTCATCTACACTCACTGCCAATACCAGCCTTGAAGTTTTCCGGACCCCCCACCTCCTCTACACTCACTGCCAATACCAGCCTTGAAGTTTTCCGGACCCCCCACCTCCTCTACACTCACTGCCAATACCAGCCTTGAAGTTTTCCGGACCCCCCACCTCCTCTACACTCACTGCCAATACCAGCCTTGAAGTTTTCCGGACCCCCACCTCCTCTACACTCACTGCCAATACCAGCCTTGAAGTTTTCCGGACCCCCACCTCATCTACACTCACTGCCAATACCAGCCTTGAAGTTTTCCGGACCCCCCACCTCATCTACACTCACTGCCAATACCAGCCTTGAAGTTTTCCGGACCCCCCACCTCCTCTACACTCACTGCCAATACCAGCCTTGAAGTTTTCCGGACCCCCCACCTCCTCTACACTCACTGCCAATACCAGCCTTGAAGTTTTCCGGACCCCCCACCTCATCTACACTCACTGCCAATACCAGCCTTGAAGTTTTCCGGACCCCCCACCTCATCTACACTCACTGCCAATACCAGCCTTGAAGTTTTCCGGACCCCCCACCTCATCTACACTCACTGCCAATACCAGCCTTGAAGTTTTCCGGACCCCCCACCTCCTCTACACTCACTGCCAATACCAGCCTTGAAGTTTTCCGGACCCCCCACCTCATCTACACTCACTGCCAATACCAGCCTTGAAGTTTTCCGGACCCCCACCTCATCTACACTCACTGCCAATACCAGCCTTGAAGTTTTCCGGACCCCCCACCTCCTCTACACTCACTGCCAATACCAGCCTTGAAGTTTTCCGGACCCCCCACCTCATCTACACTCACTGCCAATACCAGCCTTGAAGTTTTCCGGACCCCCCACCTCCCTTCCGCCCCACTACTCCAGAAAACAGTATAATCTCACGCACTTACTTGTTACACATGTGAGTCAAAAAATACGGGAGTCCAGAGAAACTTGTGTTGCATTAGAAGAAAATTGATGACCAGGGCATAGTCGAGAATGAGCAAGTACCTACTGCACTTGCACTTTTTCCCCTGACAATCCTTATTTTCTGCCTTTAAGTCCTTGTGAAAATACTCAAACAAGTTCCTCTGCTTCCTTTTACACATTCCAACAAAGAACACAACCATTCCCCAGATTCTTGTCACAAAGTTGTCAGTTATGTTTGTTTTCATTGAGAACAAAGAAAAGCAACAAAAATAAAAAAAGATGTAACAAAAGGAAAGAAATCATCCAAAACATAGGGAGTTGGCATCCAAGCATGTAGGTCTGATCTACACTGGCATCAACCACACTTCAGAGACACCTACAATGTGTTCACCCTTTGTTTCCATGAACACCATAGCATACTGTGTTGTCCGCTTGCTCCCACTGAGTGCAAGCACATTCTACTCTACAGGCTGTCTTGGGCTGGCCAGTCTCACAATGTTAACCATTAATCCACAATAACTGAATCTACTATCTCCCAGAATCAGAACAGTACACCTCTACACAATGACCCTGATACAAAGTTTTTAACTATAGACAAGCTAAGGCTGTCATAAGGCATGTGTATATGTTGAGCTTTTCCCCCCCCTAAACCTTAAGAGGTGCAAGCAATTCATTCTACAGTTATGAAAAACAATTCCCAGAAAATCTGATTCAAAATCAAATTGTTCTTCAGCCCAACTTCAAAAACCACATTTTTCAGACAACAGCAGAACTTTGAAACAAAGAAAATCTGTTTGAAACAGAGCAGTCAGTTCTGAAAATTGGCTTTTTTTTTTTTTATAAACCGTAGCAGTGCAAGCAAAATTTTCTATGTCTACGAAAAGATTTCCCAACAGTTTTTTTCTGTTAAAAAAAGTTCTTCAGTCCAACTCCAAAATTCACAGTTTACAGACATTTGCATAACTTTAAAACAAAGAAAATCTGTTTGAAATTGAGCCCTTACTGTTAAAAATCCACACTTTTAAGATCTAAAACCCTTGCTGTACAAACTGAACCCAATAACATACTAACGGCAACCTTTTTCTCACACTGACCACCAGATTACACGACAAACAGCAAGATTATGCAGTCACTGAAGAGGCCCTGCACTGCGCTATGCAACAGGCACGTTGTAGTGTCGATCATCTTCAGCCAGCAGACAGATAGATGGCCATTCTTCCACACCCTCGTCCGGGAAGCTGCACTCAAAGTCCTGCTGTCCGTGATGGTCGAGTCGAGCGACGCACAGCTTGACCCCCAGACAATGGCCCAGAAGACACATCTCCACCTGCACAGTAACACAGAGGTCATCGGGTTAAATCACCCCAGCCGACACATCTCCACCTACACAGTACACAGAGCATCAGGTTAAATCATATCACCTACACAGTATACACAGCATCAGGTTAAATCACATCACCTACACAGTACACAGAGCATCAGGTTAAATCGCATCACCTACACAGTACACAGAGCATCAGGTTAAATCACATCACCTACACTGTACACAGAGCATCAGGTTAAATCACATCACCTACACAGTACACAGAGCATCAGGTTAAATCACATCACCTACACTGTACACAGAGCATCAGGTTAAATCACATCACCTACACAGTACACAGAGCATCAGGTTAAATCGCATCACCTACACAGTACACAGTGCATCAGGTTAAATCACATCACTGATCCCAAGCCACGTAACAACAGGCTTTTTTCCCTGTTTATGTTGTTTCACTTTCCATTACCCTTATCTCCTTGTACCACTATTCCATCGCAGTCCTGGATATCAGGATTGTTTTCCTTACAAGCCTTTGGCTAGCGCTTCCAAAATATCACTGGCCACATCAAAATTTTCATGTGCCTGCCCAAATTCTGCAATCATACGCAGAATAGTAGCCACACACCGTCAGAAAAGGTGTTTTGTAAGTTTGAATTGCACAGCGCAAAATGTGAAAAAGGACAAAGGCATAATGAGTAGATACCTGCACCTCCTCCATCCAACATTAACAGCAAGTAAAATTTTGTTACAAAATGCTTCACAGCAGAAAAAAACACTGCAGGTCTGGAGAGTCGAAGATGACACAAACACATGTTGAACTGGTTACAAAACGAAGTAAAGTTCAATGGCTGGATTTTGAAAAGCTGTAAGATAATGTTGTAACAACCGGTTGCAAACTGTGTGATCATTCTGATTTCGTCGTCTTTGGGTGAAATATTTCTTCTAATTGCTATGGCAAGTCAAATATCTGCCACTCGCAGGGGTGCCGCACTGCTTGTTCCTGCTCCCAGATGTACACACTTTCATCCAGTTGCAGTTCCCGGAGCTGTAGTCCACAGGGAGCAGTCTATTTTCAGGCATGGGAATTGGAAAATTCAAAATCAGCTGAAACTAGGGGGGTCCGGGGGCATGCTCCCCCGGAAAAAAAATTGAAATTTATGGTAAAATCTGTGCATTCTGGTGCATTCTGTGCACATAATTCCTTTAATTTTAAACAGCAAAAATGTGTATTTTCTGGACTAAAAACTGTGATTACAAAAGTATTCATTCTTTCTTCATGTTCATTCTCTCTGTAATAGACTGTCATACCCTGCTATTAATTTAAAATAATAATGACAATTAATGTCTTCATGCAAGCAATTTTTTTTTTTAACCTTCATCTGTTGAATTCAATAAGCACTTGTGGAAAGTGTTGCCTGAAAAGTTTGCAACAGTATCCTTGGTGAAAAAAGTGTTGGTTGTTTGCAAGAGTAGCACTCTTCTCCAAGTGTTGTTTGCCGGCCAGATGGTCCGTCAGCGCTACCAATCCACGACTTCCATACTGGACATGCTTGTTGCAAGTGACGCATCGTGCCTCGCCTGGCAAGTCCACTTTACGGAATCGCGTGCCGACACGTTCTTTCCTTAACTCTCCTTTCCATTGTACTTCGTGCACAACTGCCACCCACTCCCACCTCCAGGCGTTCGCACACGAAGAGTCGTCAAATTTATTGCCTCGTTCAATGATACGCATCGCCATTGTTCTCTCTTCTCGAGCGGAAGCGGAAAGCAGAATAAGCTGAACACACAATGTTCCAGTCGCCTCCGGGCATGCGCGAGACGGTGCACAGGATCTTTCCCCCCGAAAAACTTACTCAGCGGATTTTTTTTTCCGTGGACAGATTTTTTTTTCAGCGGACAGAATTTTTTTTTCAGCTGAAATCCGCGAATCCGCGGCCAATTCCCATGCCTGTATTTTAGATGGTCATAAGGCAACCCATCTATGGAGACAACTGCAGTGCTCCACAGTCACTTTGATGGTGTTCAGTGACAACAGGCTTTAAACACACAGACCTACAATCCATGTAATATGAGTGCGCACGCTCTTACACGCACATTCACAAACACTGAACATCAAGAGAGAAAGACCGATACCACTTCTCTCAACATTGTTTTAATAAGTAAATTAACGTATGTCAAAATCATGAAGGTTTTTCATTTGAATAAGCAACCACACACAAGCAAACCTTTGAGCTACCACACATGGAAATTGCAAAACAGTATTTCCTCCTGCCTGACCTAGTTTTCTATGAAACTGGTTTCAAAGCTATTTCACATGTGAACTCATTTCACAGTAAGCTTCTCTCTCACAATACATACATATATCTATATACACATACACATTTTCACACAATGAGGTAACGGTCAGTACTGCTTGTAGACATGCCACATTGGCTCTCGCTTGACAATCGAACAGCAGATGAGAAGTGGATAGCCTGCTTCAAATTCTTTACGTGGTAGAAACTTTGTTTCAAATCAATTCATTCTATTGCCACTTAACCTGAGGGACACAATACAGATGACTGGAAGAAACAGACATCTAGAAACAAGCTGGCAGATCTCACTGACATCTATTTTGTGCATCAGTCAAGCAGTCTGCGGGTACAGAGCAATGGTTTGAACATGTGACATTTTGCCATGGGCATCTTATTGCGCATGCATGCACGTGTGCATGTATGCATATGTGTGTGCGAGTATATGGGTGTGTGTGTGTGTGTGTGTGTGTGTGTGTGTGTGTGTGTGTGAGTGTGTGTGTTGGAAACAAAGTACTCACTGTTTTTCAGATTGCTACAGTTTTTTTTTCTGAACTCGATGCTTTCATAAAATAGATGAAAGCAGATTTTTTCGAATCACATAGTAGCACACAGAAAATCAGTTGAACAGCTGTGTGAGTTCATTCATAGAAAGGAACACAGTGAAGGCTATAGCCAATCCAGGAGCAAACCATTGGAAGTATTTCTGTTGAGAATGGAAACGTGGGATGGTTTCAAATGCACGTGCACACTCACAAGCATGCATGCTCGCAGTCACACAGTGTACAAAAAAAACAAACAAAAAAAAACCGGTCAGGACATAGTGGATAAGCAAAACTCTGTGCTTCAAAAAAGCATCACCATTCCTTACCTGATCAATCCCTGCAGAATCACCCACACAGTTGAGGTGATTGCGCACAAAGCTGATGATGTCGGAGGAGGTGTCCCTGGCAAACAACAGCCAGGCAAAGGTCGGCACCTCCGCCCCTCCCTCATCTCCCGCTGCAGGTCATTGGCCCGGAACAGCATCATCAGCTTCAGGCCCTCCATCAGCTCAGTGTCGAAACGTTCGCTGCCGTTCAGTAGGCTGAGGGTGCGAGCCAGGCGCTGCTCAGCAGAGGTGTGGGCACTGATCTCTTCTATCTGGAAACAGGACAAACAAGCAAAAGGTGAATGCACCATTTTAAGCTTTTTTTTTCTTTTCTTCTTCCATGCTCTCTCAGTGCTTGACTCCTGTGGTTCCATGGATGTGTGAATTTTAGCCAAACATGAAAATGAGAATTTGTCCCCCACCCCGCCTTCAAATTTCAGCAAATGCATAATTATGGAAAATGAAAAAAAGGTGTAATGGAAGCCACAGAGCACTTTTCATGTTCTCCGTATGTTAGCAGATGACACTGACATCATGAGATCTTGTGAAATCTTCCTCCAAGCTAGGCAGTCACCATTTTGTCTGCTCGGTCGAAGGCAAAATAATGTAAAGCTCTGGCACTGTGCTGGCAAGATGCTACTGAAATGGAAGACACTGACAACAGCAGCATGAAGAAGTGGTCCCGGCTGAGGTTGGACAGAAAAAAAAAAAAGATGATACACCACACATGACTTCGATCTGCTTTCTGACTATCCTATTTTGAAGGCAAGTTACCATTTTTTTTTACACAGTTGGGAGGGGGTTGGGTGGGTTTGAAAGACGACAGGAAAGGAGGACAGGGGGATATGGGGAGGGGGGG
>CM065733.1:35150508-35180508 GCA_033310375.1 Conus canariensis | reverse complement strand
GAACAGGAAGCCAGTGAACAGAATGAATGAGAGCAGCAACATGAGTAGATTTCACTGAAATGGGTCTGATGTTGTTGTTGTTTTTTTTTTTTTTTTTTTTTTTTTTGCAATCTCTCAAACAGACAAACCAGCAGACTGGGTTAAAAACCGTAAGTTAAGCAGAGGAAATGATCAAGTCAAGACCCATGACAGATGATCCCTATCACGCTTTGCGGATGAAAAGTTGGTGGGACCAAAACTACTGAGTTTAATTAAGCGTCACTATCATGAGCTGGGACAAATGATCATTTTCAAACCTCAAATCAATGATTATTATTCTGAATATCTGTAGAAACTTTATCATCCTTTTTTTACTCATCTATTTTGGAGAAGCAAGTTAGAAACACAGAAATAGCAATGCAGAGTTCGCTGTTTAATCCCAGCCTGCATCACTGATCCGCCCCAAAACTGAACGCGTATGATCCTGGGCTATTTATCTCTTTTTACCAAGTCATGTTGAAATCGGTTTGGTTAGATTTTCAGCAACCTAGAGCACAGAGAAACACACAAACAAATCAACAGATACTGGCGAAAACATAACCTCCTTTGCAGAGTCCAGAAGAAAAAAAAAAGATAGTGATTTACCTGTCTGATGGTCTGTGCTTTGGACTGGCGAAAACATAACCTCCTTTGCAGAGTCCAGAAGAAAAAAAAAAGATAGTGATTTACCTGTCTGATGGTCTGTGCTTTGGGCGTGTCCCCTTTCCATTCACGGGCAGCATAATCCCCGATAGGTACAGGTTTCCCAATACTTGTTGCCTTCTCACTGTCCTCTTTCCACTGCCCTGCACACAGGCCCATCCCTGGCTTGCTGATCTATGCATTGTCTTACCCTCTGACATACCTGATGGTTTTTGTTTCCTATATACATCCCTGACTTGTTGATCCATGCATCGTCTTACCCTGTGACATACCTGATGGTTTTTTTGTTTTTTTTCTATACACATCCCTGACTTGCTAATCCATGAATTGTCTTACCCTCTACATACTTGATGGTTTTTTTTTTCCTATACACAAGTAAAGAATGCATTGTCTCACCCTCTGACATACCTGATAGTTTCTTGTTTCCTATACACACCCCTGACTTGTTGATCCATGCATCGTCTTACCCTCTGACATACCTGATAGTTTCTTGTTTCCTATACACACCCCTGACTTGTTGATCCATGCATCGTCTTACCCTCTGACATACCTGATGGTTTTTTTGTTTTTTTCTAACACATCCCTGACTTGCTGATCCATGAATTGTCTTACCCTCTACATACTTGATGTTTTTTTTTTTCCTATACACAAAGTAAAGAATGCATTGTCTTACCCTCTGACAAACCCGGTAGTTTCTTGTTTCCTATACACATCCCTGACTTACTCATCCATGCACTGTCTTACCCTCTGACATACCTGATGATTTTTTTTTTTTTTTTTTATCCTATACACAAGTAAAGAATGCATTGTCTTCCCCTCTGACATACCTGATGGTTTCTTGTTTCCTATACACATCCCTGACTTGCTCATCCATGCATTGTCTTAACCTCTGACATACCTGATGATTTCCTTTTTTTTTCCCTATACACAAGTAAAGAATGCATTGTCTTCCCCTCTGACATACCTCATAGTTTCTTGTTTCCTATACACATCCCTGACTTGCTCATCCATGCATTGTCTTAACCTCTGACATACCTGATGATTTCCTTTTTTTTTTCCTATACACAAGTAAAGAATGCATTGTCTTCCCCTCTGACATACCTGATGGTTTCCTGTTTCCTATACACATCCCTGACTTGCTGATCCATGCATTGTCTCACCCTCTGACATACCTGATAGTTTCCTGTTTCCTATACACACCCCTGACTTGCTGGTCCATGCATCGTCTTACCCTCTGACATACCTGATGGTTTCTTTTGTCCTACACACAAGTAAAGAAATTGCAAATGTGACCAATGTGGATGCACACCATCAGAACTTCCATTCTGACCCCCTTCTCCTACCCCATGCATATCTCAGTTTGGTGCACTGATGGCTCCCTCAGACTAGTCAGAGATTACGAAAAAGAAGAGGAAGAAGAGAGATTTACAGCCGAAGAAATAAAAAAAAAGGGACTATTGAGTAGTGAAATGAAAAAAACAAAACAAAAAAAGAAGTGACAGATAACTAATCAACTTTGTAAACATCTGCTCATGTCAAGTGGAACTAACCTCCAGCCTCTTTCAAACACGGATCTTCTGACTGTCCATTTACTGCAGCAAATTTCCTGAGTCGTTGAACTCAATGATGAATGGTATGTACCCCAAGGTCACTGAAGCAGCAACGTTAACCCATTACTTCCTAGTTGCCAACTAACTTCAACTTCCCACAAGACAGCGAATTCATTCTTCTTCAAACTTCTTCGATACTCTTCAAGAAGTGCACCATCATCTTCAAATTAAAGGCAGTCCCTTAATCAGAACTGTCCTGCTAGGATAACTCAACAACTCCAAAAACACCAATAAAACCTGTTCATGGGAATTATCTGCCAGAATTTCATGGGAATAATCAGTCAGAAACAGCTGAAACAAATCTGACACTGAAACAAAAGATTGAGTATAGCAATCTTGTCATTCACAAATACATGCTATGTTTCGCATATCACTGTTTTACATATAAAATGTAGTATAAAAGTATGAATTAACGGAATCATAATCCTTGAATGAGACACACCCTATCTCTAAGGACATCAGTAATGATTTGAAAACTGTATCCCTCATGCAGAGAGAGTAACATGAACTTCATAAACCTTACCATCAGTTCCATCTCCACCTAACTTTGCTGCTACTTCAGGGGTGTCCCTGGCTGCTTCTGATGATTCAGCAATCCCATCACCTCTGTCTCGAAACACGGATCCCCCCACTTCTCCACAGTCCCAGGAGAAATCCACACTGCTGGCTCGTGAGCTGCGACTGGAGTCGGAGCGGGCAGTGCTGGGCATACGTTCCCACTTTGTTCTTGGCCGCTGATGAGGGAGTGAAGGTGAGATCTACCACTGTGATGAGTGCGATGAACATGATGGACCAGATGAGACGGGCTGGATTTGGCCACTGCTTTCTGAGCAGTCTCCTGGGTTGTCCCCTTCTCGATCAGCTCATGCAGTTTGGAAGTGATGGATTCAAACTCGCCTTGAATGTCATGGAACTCGGTCTCCAGGTTCTCCAGGCTTTTGATTGTTGAGTCCTGCCCTGAGGGTGTTTCTGCGGAAGACATCTCCTCTTCTGGCACTATCATGGCTTCCGCCAGGTGATGGTCTAAACTGCGACTGCGACCTATCCGCCGGGCCTGCAGCATGGCTGAAGAGTCTGGCAGCGGCACTGGGGAGGGGGACTTTCCATAGTCTTCAGCGAAAGTGGACCAGTCACGTATCCTCTGCATCAAGGACTGGCGGAACTGACTGTCAGTCATGGCCATCTGACTGGGGGTCAAAGGGGACACATCTTTCTCTTCATCCTCCCAGCTCCACTCTTCCCCACTGCTGTTGAAGCTGCGTAGAGACTCAGAGACTTCCAGCGATGGGTCGTCTTCAAAGTCATCACTGTGTGAGAAATTGTTCCCCTTTCGGGCAGAGAGGAGACGGGCATCATGACCTTTCTCTCCTGAGTGCACGGAGGAAGACATTTCTGAGGAGGTCGCAGGCTCTGTCTGCACTAAGGGCACAGTCAGGTCATTGTTGACCTCCCCCTGATCCAGCCCGGGGACCATGTCAGCATCTGGAGAACCACAATCCACAGGATGGGCGTGTAAAGATGCAAAATAGCGGTCGTTCCTCTCTTTCAGGGAGGATACAGAAAAATTCTCTTTGAGGGATGGACTAAGCTCCTCGTCACTGTTACCCTCCTCTTCTTCATTCACTTCTGGTAAGGTTTCAAAACCTGATTCAGCTGTGGAGTAAAAAGATTCCCTGATGCTGAGATCACTCGGGGGAGAAGCTAAGTTGGGGCTTCTGCCAGAAGGGCTGTCTCTTTCAGGGTTGACCCTGCGTGCAGGTTTCTGCACCGTTCCCATCCGACGGAGTCGAACGTTGTCGACCTCCTCTTGTTCCTTAGGTGACCTTGCTCTGCGGCCGAGAGCCACCCCGTATTGAGGTGAATAGAAAACAGCGGGCGTTGCTCCGCTGGTGTTGTTGCCCATGGCTCCATCGACACCACTGTCACAAGAATCCTGCACACAAACACCAACAGCAATGTTTCAAAATTGGATGCAGTCTGCGCATGGGACTGACAGTGCTCAGGTTTCAAAACAGTAGAGCTGACCGCTCAAACCGCTGGCACATTTTGACCTCCCTTGTATCCCTACCGGATCTTCAAACATAGCTTAAGACATCCCCTCAAATTGATTACAAATTGCAGAGTTCTTTCTTTTTTGTGCACCTTATGTAGTACTTTCTTCGTATTTCCCTTTTTTGCCCTTCGTTGGGAGCTGTGGGATGCCACTGGATGTTGTTTTTGTCCCCTTTGTGGAGAAAATACCACAGAAAATTAGGCAGAGGTAGATCTTCAATTGTTACCGTGGATAGACTAACATAACAAGCCGAGTTACACTGACGAGTCCCAGCCAGGGAATGGAAGTCAAATATGGACAGGCGATACGAATGGTTCTGTTTTCAAGATGGATTTTGATGAACCCCGAATGCTGCTGTTTACAGTCGAGCGTCCTCTTCTTCATTCCCTTCTTTCTTCCCTAGCACACCTTTTTCTCAGTAAACCTTTTCCAAGTAACTGTCTTCACGACAGAGGAATTTTCCAGCTACTGTTTTGTTCAACATCGGTAAACACACACACACACACACACATGGACATGCGCATGCGCGCGCACACACACACACACATGAACACACACACACACACACATGTACACACACACACACACACACACATGAACACACACACACACATGTACACACAAACACACACATACACACACATGAACACACACACACACACATGTACACACAAACACACACACACACATGTACACACACACACACACACACACACACATGTACACAGACACACACATGCATAATTCATAACCCAGTAGTGTGTGTGTTCTTGCTGCTCTGCCTGAAAGCAGCAGCTTAGGACCCCTAACAAGACGTGGTAGGAGAAACGTGGCCTGTAATTTGTCCAATCTCCCAGGCCACCCAATGTGCACTCTTGTTCATGCCCGAACCCCAGTCATGAGGCATGCAGAGCATCAAATACACACAGCAATTCACTGGTTCACCTGACCCATCTGCATGCGCATCGAAAGTAACAACCACGTCCACAAAGCACGCACACACATCAACACAGGTTTAACGAGATCCAGGAGTCGCATTCAAAACCTCTGTCTGACCAGAGGTACAGCGTATGTTGGTGCACATTGGTAAGGCAAGTACAGATCAGTGCTGTCAGAACCATGCAAATCTCACTGTACTCAACACATTTTCAACCACTTGTTTAAAACTGTGAAAACACATATATGCAGCCTAAAACAAAGCACTGAAGATGCACACAGATGGAGTCATGAATGAACTGTCCACATGACTGGTTCGTTTCTTTGTTTTCAGATGCGAAATAATGAAACCGGTATTGTTTTTTCTCTCACATATAGGCATCTATGTACATCCTGTACCTCTTAAAACATGCAGTCAATTTAGCAGACGTCCAAAACAGTAAGATGACTATAATTAGTATGACAGTCTGTTAGCAAACCTTTATATGTTTTCTCTACCAGACTAAGTCATGTTTAAAAGTGGGCAGTATAGCTTCCCCAATGTGACGAGGTTTGGTGTGTAGTTGTGACACTTACTGGAATTCCCTTGCAATGCATTGTTTCTGTGAATACTTTGTTGGAAATTTCACACACACACACACACACACACACACACACACACACACACACACACACACACACACATACACACACACACACACACACACACACAGGAATGTAAATTTCCACTGCATTCTAAACCAGATCAAGTCACGCAAGTTAATAATGAACTACATCCTTTTTTTTTATTTTTATTTTTTGGCATTTCATCCCACACAAAGCTTGTTTGTTGAACCACAAGGTCAAAGTGAACGCTGAAGTTTCCTTGTTGTGTAGGCAGTTGTTTTATTCACATGTACTGGAAATCCCACTCTTGTCACTGGCCCTTTTTCAGGATATGTCATGCATGCACATGGGTGCACACACACACACACACACACCACCACACACACACACACACAAACACACACACAAACACATACACTGATTTCTCTCTTACGCATATACTGATCTCTCTCTCTCTCTCTCTCCCCCCACCCCCTTTCTCACACAGTTCCCTCTCTCTCTCTCTCATACACTTATACACTAAAAGATCTCTCTCTCTCTCTTTCTCATTCTCAACACACTTAAAATGCTCTCTCTCTCTCTCTCCCTCTCTCTGATGCACACACACACATACACACGCTCACTCTCACATCTCTCTCACAACACAGCGATTTCTCTGTCTCTTTCTAAGTCTCTCTCTCTCTCTCTCTCACACACACACACACAAGCATACACACACATACACACAACGCACACTCAACACACCGAAATTGATCTCTCCTTTACATGCACGCATACTTGACAATACGCTTCACTCTCCCAACAAACTGATGATGATTTTTCTCTCTCTCTCTTTCTGTACATCAAATCCATTCTGATCTCTATTTGGCTCTGTTACAAATACACATATTACATACCATCTCTCTCCTGCCCCCTCTCTCTTACATATATACACACATGAATGTGCATGCGTGTGCGCACACACACACACACTGTCTTCTATTTCTCTCATAACACACTGACTTCTCTCTTTCTTCAACACACTGATCTCTCTCTCTCTCTCTCTCTCTCTCTCTCTCTCACACATACACACAGACAATAATCTCCCATATAAATGTCTATCTATACATACTGAGACATATACTTACTGATATGTCTCACACAAACACACACTAATCTCTGTCTCTCTTACATTACACTGATAGCACCCTCCCCTTAGCCACTGCACCTCCCACTCACCCTCCCCTCCACACACACATGCACACACTAACAAACACGCATTGACTGATTAATCTGTCTCTGTCCATCTCTCTCTCTCTCTCTCACAACACACTGACAATAAATGATCTCTCTCTCTCACTCCCCCCCCCCCCCCCCCCCCCCCCCCCGACAACGACACACACAGATACACACACATACACAGAGAAAGATTTCCAAAGGCTTATAAAACAAAATCACGCACACATGCATACACAATCCCCTTCTCTCCCACTCTCCTCCTGTAATCCAACGCATCCCTCACCACTCTCTCTCACACACACATCTTATGATACAGCAGACCTTCCTATGCCAGATATTACCCACAAACCCACTAGACTTTACATAACTGTGCCCCTCCCACCCCACCTTTACCTACTGGTAATATCCCAAACAGCATGAAAACAACACTGACAAAAATAGGATACACAACATTCAATTACGGTTTATCACCACAAAGTCAACAATAACATCATTCATAAAGCCACAAAGTTTGGGCTTTTCTTTTCTTTTAGTTCAAATTACCTGACGCTGTGAAAAAACAAAAATTTACCTTCCAGGATGAGTACACTCTGAAAGAGAATCCAACTTGCAGACGGCTGAATGGAACACGAATGTGAACTCTCCTCTCTAATCGCTTTGTCTCAGTCGACATCTTTATTTTATACATATTGTATGTATTATTGCTTCCCTTTTGCCGTTTTTGCTTCTTCGTTTAATTTTTTATAATGAAAATATATCTGTTGATTGGAAAAAAAATTCTTTGAAAACAAGTGTACAATTTTTCTTTTCTATTCATACATCACTTAATCAGTAATTCATGTACTTTTTCATTTATCTCACAGAAATTGTGTAGTGTATACTATTGTATTTTCAAACTTCACAGATGTTCTTCGCTTTTCTGAAAATACTCTTTCAAGATTTGTTCATCATGACATGAAAATACAATTACATTTTGAAGTTATCTGTCGTGGTTCCCCCGAAAACCTGTGCAATAATGTTCACTCACTTTTTAAAGTGGATGAATGTAATAAAATGGTAGGTGTAAGGAAAACGGTACTCTCTCGTCTTCCTCAAAATCCGCTCCACTTATTAACATGCCATTGCAATCAAAGATCTGGATTGGTTTTCTGACCAGTCAAGAATGTAGCCACCCTTTTTATGCTAAACAAGAAACACGCCAGCTTCAGTTGTGGTATGTGACACTACATAAATACACAGACTCCAGCTGAGTACACGTCTTACGAACACTGCAAGCAGCGTGACTGTGAGCCCTTTGGGCAGATTTCCAACACGGTCACAGTTCAGCAGGAGACACTCACAGCCATGTGAGCTGACCTCGGTCCTTTATCAGCCCTCGCAAACTTCAAGCCCACTCTCAGTTTACATCCTCAACCTTCCCCAAAGTTATATTTAGCAGCGTGTGTAATACTGACCTCATGGTTTCAACGTTACGGCACGCAAATGGGCCACCATTCTCCCCTCAGGCAATTTGGTCACTGACTTTTTTTCTTTTTTTCAAAAAATTATTTAATTCCCCCCTCATGCAATTTGGTCACCGACATTTAAAAAAAAAAAAGTGAAGTCATTCTTTTAAAACACACTAAATGGGATTGTTACTGGTACACTGCTGGTGGTGGGACAAAACACTCAATCCAGGAGTATAATCATAAGAAAAGGATGGAAGATAATGGACCGGGGGGGGGGGGGGGGGGGGGGGGGGAGGCGGGGGTGTGTGGTGGTGTGTGTGTGTTGTGTGTGTGTGTGTGTGTGTGAGCCATACCAAGCTTGCTCAGGTGACAGAATGTTAGGCAACCAGTGAACGAGAGGGTGGTGGGAGCATAGAATAGGCACTGAGGATGGTGACTGACTGAAGACGGAAAAAAAAAAAAAAAAGTGGGAATAAGACCAAAGATAAAGGGAGAAAGGAGCAAAGGAAGAGGTGCGGAAACGGTATAAAAAAAAGAAAAAGAAAAGAAAAACGAGATATGGGGACGGGGTGAGGAGCGGGACAGTGGCTCTGATGGGCTCAGTTATTCAAAAGCACATGATCGACATTGCTGAAATGATTACACTATCTTAACGGAATTGTTTTCCCCCCCCCCCCCCCCCCCCCCCATTCACTCTTACCAGAACAAAAAGGCCTTTGAACAAATAATCTGTGTGTTAAAATATGAATAGGCTCAACTGAAATGATTACACTATCTTAATGGAATTGTTTTCCCCCCATTCACTCTAACACAACAAAAAGGTCTTTGAACAAATAATCTGTATGTCAAAATAAGAATGGGCTCAATTGTGTTGTACACGTCCGATTCTCACTAAAACACACACACACACATCATGCCCATTACACTAAGTACTGGCTGTCTGCAGTGTGTGTATGTGCGTGTGTATGTGCGTGTTCGTTCGTTCTTTAGTTTAACGTCTATCCACCTAACAGTGATCTTAGACAGTATATGCATGTGTAAGTGTGTGTGTGTGTGTGTGTGTGTGTGTGTGTGAGTGTGTGTGTGTGTGTGCTTGCGCGCGCGTGTGTGTGTGTGTAAAAGTGTGTGTGTGTGTGTGTGTGCATTTGTGTGTGTGTGTGTGTGTGTGTGTGTGCGTGTGCTTGAGTGTGTGTGTGTGAGTGTGTGTGTATGTGCGCTTGAGTGTGTGTGTGTGTGTGTGTGTGTGTGTGTGTGTGTGTGTGTGTGTGTGTGTGTGTGTGTGCCATGCTTATTTCATGTACTCAAGTGTGTGTGTGTGTGTGTGTGTCCTTCATGTACTCAAGTGTGTGTGTGTGTGTGTGTGGTGTGTGAGCATGTGTGTGTGTAAATATGAGTGTGTGTGTGTGTATGCGCATGTGTGCGTGTGTGTATGCACATGTGTGCACATGCATGTGTGTGTGTGTGCGTGTGCGTGTGTGTGTGTGTGTGTATAAGCGTGTGTGCGTGCTTATTCATGTCTGCAAGAGTGTTTGTTGTTTCATGCAAGGGAGACTGTCCTTCCATCCTATAGCTTCTATTTCTTTCTCTATCTTATATTCACGCCATACAAAGCGTTAATATGCACAAAATAAAAACCACAGACTAACACCTTTGGACAGCTGTGTGAAAGGTGCAGGTCTCACGACTGATCTGCAGAATTCACCTGCAGCGACACAATTGATCATGTTCACACGCAGTGAACTGAACACCCAAACCACCTGATTCACACACACACACACACACACACACGCACGGATGAATAACAGAACTTGACTTGTGGAAGTGTTCCATGCATGACAGACGCAAAACCTGATCAACCCCAACACCTAACAAAGAATATAACACAGATGACCAACAGGTGTCATTCCCTGGGTTCATGTGCCAATCACGAGAAATTTGGATGAACAGCACAAATACAAATCATGCTGCAGAACTTGTATATTGACTTAAAATGTGTGACTAAGAGAGATTGTGATCAAAAGCAACGTCTAAACAACTTTTGTCTCTGATTCTGCTTTCTTCTGTTACAAATCCACTTCATTTTGAATACACACATAATACATGTTGTCTCTAAGGGCTTGAGTCAGAAAGAAAAGTTTTTTTCCCCCATGCACCATTCATTGTAATGACTTCTGCTTGGTTGATGAAAAGATCGGATTTGTCACCCTCAACTGCTCAGGAATTTCTTTATTGTCTTTAAGGGTTTGAGTCAGAGAGATTTTTCTTTTTCAAATTATATGTTGCCATTGTTTTTTTTTTGTTTTTTTTTCTTATTTTTACTTTTTTGGGGGGTGGGGGGTGGGGGGGGGGGTGTGAGTTTTTTGTTCGATTGTTTGTTTGTTTTCTCCATGCACCATGAATTATAACGACTTCTGCTTGGTTGGCGAAGAGATTGGAGTTGTCACTCTCAACAGCTTAGGAATTTTTAATTGGTGATTAGCTGCCACAGCTGTCAGTGCAAAGCTTCAGTTTCAAGTTTTCATCATGAAAGCCCGGCGGACCACACACAGCCTTTTCAAGGCTGCCAAACTCACACAGGAAAAAACCATGTCTCATCCTGAACATGCCGGATCATTAAAAAAAGATTACATCCTGAAAAGAAACCAAACAACAAAAGCAAACCATACACTGATATCTCTGGGGATATAAAAACAGACTTGAGAGCACCCTTGATTTCTCGTTACCAGATAAAATGAATATAACAAAACAAATGGATGAAAAACATTTGAATGAAAATATATAACAAAACATATGGGCATATACAAACTGCAGGATGGGTGGCTCAGTGTCCACTCTATGCAGCGTAGATAATTTTCATTACCTGGTCACCAGATATCATCAGTGCAGGTTTTGCCAGTGCATTTACATCAGCGCTTGGCAGATCAACATCACCTGCATACTAAGCATCGTGACAGTGGTAAAGTTTTTAGCCACTTTTTTAAACATGTAGATACCTGTTGTGGCTACTCATTTAGACTTGAACCTAATGGAAAACTGTTAGGATAAAGTGGTGGCCTTTTCTAACTATTTTTGCGCTCTCCCTGTTCTGTCGTGTTTATAGCTGTTTGGCTCCTTTTATGTATTTATCCAGATCCAGATCCAGAAACAAAGAGGGTGATCCAGAAACAAAGAGGGTGATCCAGAAACAAAGAGGGTGAGAGAAAAGAGGAATTTAGCAGCACAGAATTTCTAGAAGGCAGGGGAAGCTACTCGTACTGAAAGAACCCATGACAACTGTGCTCCCCAAGTCAAGAATTTCCAGAAGGCAAGAGAAGCTACTCGTACTGAACGAGCCCATGACAACTGTGCTCCCCAAGTCAGCCAGTATTGATTCTGTCATACACACAAAAAAAAGTGGTCTTCTTCTGTTTGTCTGTGCAAAACTCTACTCCATTGCCAGTCTGCTCTGATTTTGACAGGCATGTGCAGCAGTCTGACTCTGTTGGTCTCAAATACTCCTCCACCAACCATCACTGCTGCTGACTCTGACGTGTACCGCAGTCGCATTCTGTTTGCTGCCACCACCCATACGTCTGTCTCTCTGTTTTCCTGATTTTAGCAGAGGAAGAATTCCTTTCAGCCTACACAGTACATTTTGAGCTTGTGGCTTTTTTCTTTCTTTCTTTCTTTTTTTTTTTTTTTTTTTTTTACCAGATTGAGCAACGCCGACAGCCCCATTATCACAGAGAAATCAATACGACGCACATCAACAAAAGTTCACTTGTTGCAGAATCAAGTGTCTTTACACTTTTTCCACTCACGACTTGTATTCCAACGGCGTGTCATTTAAAAAAAATAATAAAAGGAAAAAAATTAAAAGGAAGTAACCAAAATAAACAAATTGGGGACTACATCAACAAAGGCCCACAAAACCACCAAAGACTACGACATCAGTGAGTGTGCACTAATGAATGAACTTTGATAGCAGGTCTCTAGGCCTGAGACAGATCAACAGAACGCACAGGTACAGCAAAAAGTAACCCCAGACCCGCCCGTTCCGCAGTCTGGACACTCCATTCCCTCTCTCGGCTCTGACAGGAACATTCTACCGCATCCTTCTGTCACCGGCCCAGTTAAGACGCACTGCAGACGGCAAACCCACACCTGTCACGTCTCAGTGCCGTCCCCCCCCCACCCCCCCGGGCTTGCCATCTCCATCGCCATGGCAACACGTGCTGTGTCACGCACGTACACCTACTTTGATTCACAATGAACAAAGAAATGCCTCAGGCTGCACCGTGATTTCCCTTTATTTCCCACAAAGATTGTTGAGCTGGATACGTCGGAGAGACTGATCTAGTTTTGAAGGACAGGCCCAGGGAGAGAGAGAGAGAGAGAGAGAGAGAGATGAAAGCTATTGTTATCCTTCCTGAAATAGGAACATATTAATTCTCACAGCAACAAAGTCACGTGACATTCTGACAGGAAAAAACAACAACTCAAGTTTACTGGCCTGATTAAAAGCAAAACAAAACCAACCCCAAAACAGCAACAATAACAAAACCGAAAATCACTTTCCTTTATTTAACGGAGTGCTTCTTTACGGCACAAGCCCCAAACAGTTGAAATATACTGAAACGTGTTTATTTTGGCATTCATAGAACGTACAGGATGCGATTCACTTTGATCTTTGGATGAAAAGAAAGCAGAATGAAGAGAAAATGTTTGAAAGAAAGAAAGTGTCAAAAAGCATGAGGCCCAAGTCCCTAACTCAACACAAAGTGTCTTTGAGGATGCTCAGAAGATTTTAAAACAGAAAAAAACACACAAAAAGAAGAAAAAAATCTTCAACATTTCGGTCATAGACTGTCTTCAGGACTTGTGACAAAAAAGAAAGACAAATGAATGACAGATTTCCTTTTGTGTCACAAGTCCTGAAGACGGTCTATGATCGAAACGTTGAAGATTTTTTTTTTGGGGGGGGGGGGGGGGGGGGGGTCACAAGTCCTGAAGACGGTCTATAACTGAAACACCGAAGTTTTTTTGTTTTTTTTTTCCTATTTCAAAATCTTCAGAGCATCCTCAAAGACATTTTGTATTGTTCAAAAAAGATCTGCGGTCAAAAATCTGTATTATCATCCCTCAACTCAAGTTTTGCCTGCATTTTAGCTCATGGAAAGAATGAACTCGTTTCTTGAATTCCACTCGTACATTTGCACATAGCTTTGTAGTCGCACACTGGCCCATGGCACGCTGACTTTCAGAGAAAGATGCTAAAGTACCCGCCATCCGGTACACTTTGACAATGCCTATTTCTGGATGCAAAAGAACAGACCGACTCCTCCGTTTGTCGGAACAATAGATACTTCAAAATACCACGCGAGTGGGAGTGGCAGGGAGTGAGCGACAGAAACAGAGACAGAGGTTGACTGGTCGATTTAGGATACCCAAGGACAAAGACTGACTTTAGATACACCAAAGTCTATAGGACATAGAACTCATGGAATAGAGATAGTGTGGAAGGGGGCAAAGAGAGAGAGAGAGAGAGGGGGGGGGGAGAGAGAGGGGGGGGATATAAACAGAATATGTGAGACAGAGGTGGGAGGGGCAGGGTTATTAATAGGATATGAGACTAGAGAGAGAAACAGAATCTTGTGGGAGAGAGGAGAGAGAGAGAAAGAGAGAGAGAGAGGAGAGAGAGAGAGAGAGAGAGGGAGGGAGGGAGAGAAGCTGACAGACAGAAAGAGAGAGACAGAGGGAGACAAACCGGGCCAGACCAACAGTCAACATACACACAAAATTAAAGAGACTGAAAAAAGGAAGAGAGAGGGGAGAAAAGGGTGCGAGAGGATGGGAGTGAGGGGGGGGGGGGGGGGAATGGGAAGAGGGGAGGAGAGGGGGGAAGGGGTGGGGAAAGGGCGATGAGGGGGAGACAGGATGACTCTCTGACATAGTAATATTCATTGACATAATCTGGAAAAAAAAAGTCTTCTGGCAAGAAGGTAACAATAATTCTGTTTTTTTTTAATTGCATCAAAAGAATAACACACTAAAACTCACACCTACGAAACTGATCAAAGAATGAAAGCAAACATTTTTTTTTTTTTAACAAGCACTGGAATTAAATTTCAACAAACCTCATGAGATGATCATAAACATTACGAAAAAAAAAAAAAAAGCGACCAATGTGAAATAATGTTTACAGGCGTTCTTGGCAATCTGCTCGATCATATAATGTTATTTTATTTAAGAACCTGATAAACTTCACATAGCCTTAAATATTTCTTCTCTTGGCATATTACTGTTAAGAGTTATAAATCTGTATTTGTCTTTTTCCCTGTGCTTCAGCAATACACATGGCGAAGGACTTAATAGCAATGTCAACATCTGACAATATAATACAAACATAATGTTATTCACAACTGCATACACTGACAGTGGAAATGTTGTTCAGAGAGAGAGAGAGAGAGAGAGAGAGAGAGAGAGTGAGACAGTACAATTCATGTCCTTAATTAATAGTCAAACCAACCACAACGGGCAATTTCAGGGCTGTTACCTCATTAGAGTCAATTCCTTGTACAACTGTTTAAAAAATGTTCAGTTTGGAAAAAAAAACAAAAAAACTAGCAGACCTGATATCTTGAAACATGCACAAGCACACTGACTTCTTCAAAGTGAAAAACGACCTGAAGACAAGTAACGTGTGTATGTACACAGTGGATGTTGATTTTGCTGCAGCTGTATACATAATGCTTACCTGTTACCTGTCATGTCCAGGTCTGATCCCCTATAGTCTTTTCTTGTATTTGGTTGCTGGCTTTAATGAGCCAAACTACTTAGTCACATGGTGTGTGTGTGTGTGTGTGTGTGTGTGTGTGTGTGTGTGTGCGTGTGTGTGTTTGACTCTGTGTGTGTGTGTGTGTGTGTGTGTGTGTGTGTGTGTGTGTGGTGTGTGTGTGCATGCATATGTGTGTGTTTGTGTGTGTCTGTGCGTGTATGTGAATGTGTGCACACGCTCACATGTGTACACTAGCGCCACGTGTGGTTGCATGAATGCATCACACCACAACAACCGCCCCGAAAGCAAACCTGTCTCCCCCCCCCCCCCCCCCCCCCCCCTTTTTTTTTTTTTTCTTTTCACCCTGTCCTTGGGACTCTCAGTCAAGCTATTGACACACACCGGCTGCAGCAGACCCACCCACACAATACCACCAGAAAACATCAATCACCAGCAACAAGACCTAACACACTGGCACCTGTGTAATCTCTCATCAGGTGTACACACAACTAGTTCACCAGTACAAAAGGTCGATCACTGCGGCAGGTGAGTCAAAGAGAGTCCGAGCTGTCACAGGTCCAAAGAAAGCAGCGACAGCAACAGGTGTGCTTTCCCATCCATGCTGAACATTGCTGCTAGGACATTAGTTAGGGCCAGGCACGCGGCTGGTGGTTTCACACTTCCCTCACACTCAGGCTGGCCTTTGCCAGCCAAGCTGGTCGTGACAAAGACTCCCTAAGTGCATCCCTTGTGGGCAGCTGCATGAATGTCATTCATCACACTTACAACCTCTTCCTTCCTTTCGGCAGTTGAATCACGCCAGCCAGCCATTCCTCTGCGTTTACTTAACATCAGTATCACTGTTTGGAGTGGGGATTTGTAAATATGTAATATACATAATGAGAAAGAGAGAGAGAAAGCAGGGGTGGGGGTGGGGGTGGGGGAGGGGGTGAGAGAGAGAGGGAGGGAGGGAGGGAGAGAGATAGACAGACAGGCAGAGACAGAGCTTGAGAGACATGACATAGAGAGAGACAGAGACAGAGACAGAGAAAGGGGGAGGGAGGAAGGATTATCTACCAACCACGTTTCATTCAGAACTCTGTGTGTGTGTGTGTGTGTGTGTGTGTGTGTGTGTGTGTGTGTGTGTGTGTCTGTGTGTGTGTGTGTGTGTGTGTGTGTGCGCACGCGCAGGTGTGCGTGTGTGTGTGTGTGTGTGTGTGTGCCACGTTTCATTTAGAACTAGGGGTGAAAGTGTGTGCGTGCGTGCATGTGTGTGTGTTTGTGTGCGTGTGCGTGTGTGAACGTCCTAGCTAAAACACAAGAAAGCACACAATCTCCAGCTATGATAATTCTCACAAGCTCAAATCCAGTCCCCCAGCATTTGATCTGTGCGTTATTTGATGGGAAGCACACCGACTCACACATTTACCTCCGACTAGCACAATGACACTCACTGCACTACCTCTTCAATACACCACTCACACATTTACCTCCGACTAGCACAATGACACTCACTGCACTACCTCTTCAATACACCAAGTGTGTCTCCAACAAAACAGGGTGAAGAGATGAGAGACTCTGGATGAAGGAAAAAAAAAAAAAAAGCAGATGACAGCCTTGAGGTTGGGGGCAGGGCATTGAACTTAATAAAGGCAGAGGATATGCGACTGATAAATCACAAGCATCATACACTCCTAAAAATTGGCCATGGTCATTTCATTCAGCTTCACAAAAAGAAAAGAGAGCACACTTGGATACAGTGCATCTATTACACACAGAGAGATGGGTCGTTGTGCACTATGATGTCACAGAAGGATACCATCATGAACTGAAGCATGCCATGCAGTATGACCTTGCCTGTTCACATCCCCCTTAGTAAGTGTTCCTGAATCCAGTGCAGTTTTCACTGTACCCGCAGAAAACTTTAACGGGTATACCCAAAGCAAACTTTCAGGGATCCCTCTCTTCTCTCTCTCTATATATATACATACCTATACATACATCTGTATCTATCTTATCTATATGGATGTGTGTTGGTATGTGTGTATACCAGTACAAATAGCATTGGGAAATGGATACGGTAGCACATGATTTATTCAGTTTTTAGAAACTACCGATCATACATGCTTTCCTACTGACCATACATGCTTTCCTACCAACCATAAATGCTTGCCTACCGACCATAAATGCTTGCCTACTGACCATACATGCTTTCCTACTGACCATACATGCTTTCCTGTGTTCGTGCTTAGTTTCAGGACAACCCAGCAGAGCACAAACAGAACTGTCCAGGACTGGTCAATCCTTTGTTCCAACCCTCGACTGGCCAACAAGACACACAGAACTGTCCAGGACTGGTCAGTCCTTTGTTCCATCCCTAGACTGGCCAACAAGACACACAGAACTGTCCAGGACGGGTCAATCCTTTGTTCCAACCTTGGACTGGCCAACAACACACACAGAACTGTCCAGGATTGTTCAATCCTTTGTTCCAACCCTAGACTGGCCAACAAGACACACAGAGCTGCCCAGGACTGGTCAATCCTTTGTTCCAACCCTGGACTGGCCAACAAGACACACAGAGCTGTCCAGGACGGGTCAATCCTTGTTCCAACCCTGGACTGGCCAACAAGACACACAGAGCTGTCCAGGACTGATCAATCCTTTGTTCCATCCCCAGACCGGCCAACAAGACACACAGAGCTGTCCAGGACGGGTCAATCCTTTGTTCCAACCCCGGACTGGCCAACAAGACACACAGAGCTGTCCAGAACTGTTCAATCTTTAGTTCCAGCCCCGGACTGGCCAACAAGACACACAGAGCTGTCCAGGACTGGTCAATCCTTTGTTCCAACCCTGGACTGGCCAACAAGACACACAGAGCTGTCCAGGACGGGTCAATCCTTTGTTCCAACCCTGGACTGGCCAACAAGACACACAGAACTGTCTAGGACTGGTCAATCCTTTGTTCCATCCCTAGACTGACCAAAAAGACACACAGAGCTGTCCAGGACTGTTCAATCCTTTGTTCCAACCCTGGACTGGCCAACAAGACTGACAGAACTGTCCAGGATTGTTCAATCCTTTGTTCCAACCCTCGACTGGCCAACAAGACACACAGAGCTGTCCAGGACTGGTCAATCCTTTGTTCCATCCCTAGACTGGCCAACAAGACACACAGAGCTGTCCAGGACGGGTCAATCCTTTGTTCCAACCCTGGATTGGCCAACAAGACACACACTTCTTTCACATCTGTTCAACCCCCAAACTTAGCCTCAGTCAGAGGATGTCTTTCTTTTAAAGCAGAAGCACAGATTTGGTGTTCTTCACAATAATAAAATATGTGGTAATAAAAGGACTGTTCCTCTTGAAAGGAACACACAAACATCACTACTCTCTCTCTCTCTCTCTCTCTCTCTCTCACACACACACACACACACACACACATTCACACACACACACACATTTACAAACACACGCTTTTACACACACGCACGCTCACTCACACACACTTAATCAGGAGTGAGGGAACAGGGAAGAAGTGAAGGTATGAACTGAGGATAGAGGGATAGAAAATGAAAGGGTGGGGGTTGAAAAAAAGGGGAGAATCTTTACGAAAGGAACTTCACTGTGCTGATATCATAACTTCCCTCAAGCCAACCACAGTGGCTCCACATGGAAATATGATACAACACAACACAACACAATACAACAAACAGCAATGCAATATGACACAATGCAACAAAGGCAGCTACAAATACTGCAGACCATGTACTACAACTACAGCAAAAATTGTTTTGTGGAAAGTGAAGTTAAATCTTTGATTTCCTCTCAAAAACAGAAAGGCTAAGATCATTCAGCAAACGTGTAAAAGATGAAAAAATAACAACTCTTTGATGAAATTCTAAATTAAAGAATATATACATACCACTTTTCATGCACATACAAACTTAAAAGAAAAAGTCTACATAGACAACTCTCGAAATGTAATACATTCTCCTTCTGTACAACAAATGTTAAAACTAATCTAAACAGACATAATTCTCAAAATGTAATACATTTCTCCCTCTGTACAACCACCGTCGAACATGATATTATAAAGCATACCTCCATGTTATGATTTACCTGGCACATGACTGAGATCTGGGAGACCCATCAATACCGTCCCCTTACAACAGCACACAGTTCTCACCCTCAGCTCCATAGCTTCAACGACCTATCAATGAACTGACGTGCAAGTCAAATGTCACATCAGTAACTTCCCGACTCTTCCTCGGCAGTCGGTGACAGCAGACTTAACGACCACTGGGATCTTTATTCTATTCATGTGTTCCTGTAGTACCTTGTACACATTCATGGCCCCGGTGGATCAATAGGATGAGCTTAGCGGCTGGTGTCACATGGCACGCAAAAGGTCAAAGTTGCTGAGTATCTGCGGCAGACTTGAAACATCAGTTCTGTCTGTCTGTTCGTCTCTGCCTCTCTCTCATTCATTCAAGTCAAGTTGAGTCATTCTGTGTCCTGCCAAGTTGACCACAGGGCTGTATGCCAATTAAAATTCTGAAATGCATCCAAATTCAAATCCCGAAGAGGGACGGTGGCAAAGCATCAACGTCCTGTTTCAAAGTCCCAGGGTTCTACTCCCAGAGCAGCCAGTCCCCTTCATAGTCCTTCAGATGAGGCTTTAAACTAAGAATGTGGCTACCTTCATCTTGGGATTAAAAATAGTCGTATTCGCAAAAATTTTCACCACAAGTGAACCTCGGAGGTCTAGCTGTGGAGCAGAGGGGAAAAAACACTCTCAGAGACGCATCCATTGAGTGGATGACACTGAACTTTGTTATTTCAAGTCTTTTCATATGTGCCCATAGCACAATCAACACTGAGTATGAAATATCCCACAATACATGCTTCTCCTGGTAACTGACCCACCAACCTCCCAACACGCAAATCTGCAAAGCGCTGCATCTGATTTAAGCACAGATCCTTCCATCCTGAATGATGCAGCTTTTATGTTCTTCAGTTCATTACACAATCTCTATGCTGGCATGACAGCAACAATGATAGGAATAAAAAAAAAACTCACACACATGCAATAAATAACATGATTTAAAGTACCCTTGATCAAATGTGTTTGAAGTGCTATGAATTATTTGACTGCCGCTTTTCACAAACCGTGACATGGCTCTTGCAGTAAGCTGTGCTTTAAGTCAATAGTCACTCACTTTCAGTCAGACACCAAGATGCACTGAAATCCTGGATACAGTCATGATGAACAGTCTCACAGTGCAGCAAATACATGCCTGTCCCCACCATCTTCCGTAATGATTTTTCGTTATCTGTTGAAAACAGACTGACACTCGTATAACGCTGTGATGTCTCTGTGAAATGTTACAAACCAAGCTGTCAGACATCATAATCACTCTGAAAATAGAGAAAGTCCCTTGAAAACAAGAGCGCCCTTTACAGTTCTCCCATCTGCTGCTGAACTGCTTCTTTTCTTGAGTTCTCCTGAAAAATGTCCGCTTCCTAATCTGAAAAGATACGGGACTAATTCTGCTGGAGAATATTTTCTATCTCTTTTTGCACCCACAGCCTGACGCGTCCTTCTTTTTTTTTTCTGAAAGATTAGGGAGTGTCTCTTATCTTGTTATGTGAAAGTTCCAACTTCGCTGAAGAATCATAGATAAGAGTCGAGGTAAGGTAAGGTAATGTTGCTTAGAGCCCAGCCGACTGCAAAGGGCATATCATGGCTGTCACTGCGCTGAGGTCAACTCACAAGTCATTATTAAACAAAACAAAACAAACAAAAAACATAAGAAAAACAAAGCAAAAACGACTCATTCACACAACCCTTTAAAACACACCTTCCAAAAACATACCGGAAATGTTGTTAAAAATCTTTCTTCCATAAAACTTTACATCAGATGAAAAATGTTAATCTCCTTCAGAAATTCAAAGATCACATCAGGTGGGACATCTCTGAACAAAGTTTTCATGGAGTCTGCTGTAAAGTGTTTATGTCTCACATCATGCAAGTCCCAGCACTCTAAAAGAATACGTTTCACTGTGAGTGGTACAGGACATGCAATGCACCACAGAGCTTCTTCACCTTTTAAAAGATAAGAATGGGTGTAAAACAAATGGCCTGTATGTAAATGGCACAGAACTGTTTCTTCTTTACAGCCGCATTGGGAACATGGTAAAACCTTTTTCAGGTTTGGACAGATTTTAACTAGTTTGTGATCAGTCTGCGAGTTTCATTCCTCTTGCCAGAGGTCTTTGACATAAGCCTGGGTTTGGGGTTTCAGATCAAATCAGAGCTGTGGTAATGATGAAGGATAAAACAGGAAGGGAACTGGTAGTGATGTAAGCCAGATGCCATGAGAGACACAGCACACAACAGAAACATGGGAAAGGAAAAGGGCAGGGAGGTGGAACTGATCTGCAGATCTCAGAGTCAGGTTAAGAAACAGGTTATCCTGAGAGAACTTTGTGTCAGTCAACACAGTGTCATCTGCCTCCCCACCCCCCTCTCCCCAGTAAACACTCTCGCTCCGCCTTCCCTCATTACTCCTAATCTGAATTCCCTTTCTTCTTCCTACTTTCAACACCCAACAAAGCTTCCTACCCCCCCCCCCCCCCCCCCCCTTTTTCCCCAACTTTTTCTTTTATCTTTTATCAACACCTACATATGTCACTAGAATGCCATATGGGAGAGTGCAGACCTCCACTAATGTCGCACAGATCCTGGATCTGCCCTCTGATCCGGATCCACACTAAAATGTACTGGGTAGGTCCTGGGGTTACATTTGATATTTCTATCATTTTTGTTAAAAATCAGTTGGTAGATTCTGTGTAACTTGCTGAACTGATTCTGTGCCTGCCCTTGGGGAACCAGATCAGCACTATTTAATCTGTTCACATTCTGTCCTTTGGTTAAGTTGGTTCAGCAGATCTTGCATAACCTTGTTGAACCTCTCCTGGACAGGACCTTACGTCCACATCAGTGTCATAATTAATGCATTCATACTTGGGTAACACACCACCAGGTATTAATAAAAAGTGGTTCAAGAATTTTTGCAGACTCTTGTTCGTAGAAATCTGAGCAAACAGATGTCAGTGTGTATGTAACTTCCTTGGCAGTGGTAGCTAGATGTTGTCTTCCGCTTAAATCTTCGTCTGCTTCCGTACAATGTCCTAGATCAACAATTTGATTACTGTTATTACTAAGTCACATGAACAGGAGCTTGCCCTTGAGACAAAACGCTGTAGATTCAATGTATGTGAGAGGTCACTGACACGTATGTGTCGATGGACTTGTAGGAAAAAAACTGTTCCATTCCCATTATGTTTTAGAAGGAAAAGAATTCCTAGTTCATGTATTGTGTTCAACACTAGGGACCAGAAAACTGTTCACTGCATCTGCACCATTGCCAAGATGATGCTGGCTGAAGCGTCCTTTGCATCTGGGTAGCAGACCAGGTGGTAACTGATCCTGTAAAATGTGATTAGGCATGCTGTTTGTCTTCCATCTTTGAGACTGGACCATTTCAATTCCTCCAGCATTTCAGGTTGAAAATTTCTGTTGTGCTTCTTTGCAGAGCAGGCTGCTTGCTCTACACATAACGGCTTCAAGCCGCTCTACATAATGCTGCATGTGTAGTTCCAATACCATGCTTGCATACTTTAGAGTAGGCCACACAGGACTTGAATGCTGTCTTTATCACTTTTCTGAAGCCAATATTCTGGTTTCATTCCAGAAACCTTAAGGTTCTGCAAGCTTTTGTGCCCAGGTTGTTAATGCGCTCATCCCAGCGTAAAAACGGTTCTCAATCATGACTCCAGACTCATGGTATTTTTGAAAGACACCAGGGTATGCACTTATGCACATGCAGCTTATAGTCATGGTGAAGAATTCTTCTGCAGCGGGTCAGTGGTGCACTTATGCACATGCACCTTATGGTCATGGTGAAGAATTCTTCTGCAGCAGGTCAGTGGTGCACTGAGAATATATACACAGATATCTTGCAACTCTTTTCCCACACAGCATGCATGCTGAAGTCTTATACATGGGTTTGGTCTTCTGGTGAGACAATCAATCTGTAGATTACTGTAGGCTACCCCAACAACTCATATAACTGCGATGAAGGAGAAAAAAAGTTATCCAGTCATTGATGGAGTTCAAGAAGAACCATGGTCCAAAGACAAAGCCTTGTGGAACTCCTGACTGGACACAAACAAAATCAGAACATGTGCCTTTCATCACCAAAGCCTGCTTCATGTCAATCCAGAAGTTGTTGATCCAGATCTTGACTTCCCTATAACTTCTGTGGTCATTGAGTACACCTATTAGTATGGATGACCTAGTTAATGAAGGCTTTAGCAAAATCTAGCAGTCACTCTGCTGTCCCCCCATCCTATTTTCAAACAGCTTGTCAGTGAACTTGGGGAATTACATCTCACATGACCTCTTCTGTTTAAAGTTGTGGTGGTGGTCACACCAAACATGCCATGGTTTTCAACATGATCCATGACTGACAATGGCATTGGTTGAGATGTACTTTAATGCTGTGCAGCGTACACTTGTCTCATTGTAAGTACTGGGGAGAATGATTGTGTGCACTTTTCATCTGTTTTTTTTTTTTGTTTTTTTTTGTGAGTTTCCGTTTCACCAAAGAAGCTTGCCCATGTGCACCACACCACATGAGCCCACACTGTAAAGGGGATACAAATATGTAAATAAATAAATATGTGAATAAATAAGAGAAAAAAGATTAGGAAGATCTCATGGACGACACTTGTCAGATGCCTAACCTATGCAGTAACCTAACACTTTGCTCAGGCTTGGGACACCTTTAAGACTGTCTGTGCTACTATGGTAGTTGTGTGATTCTCTGTGTGTGTGTGTGTGTGTGTGTGAGTGTGAGTGTGTGTGTGTGTGTGTGTGTGTGTGTGTGTGTGTGTGTGTGTGTGTGTGTGTGTGTGTGTGTGTGTGTGTGTGTGTGTGTGTGTGTGTGTGTGTGTGTGTGTGTGAGTGTGTGTGTGTGTGTGTGTTGTGTGTGTGTGTGTGTGTGTGTGTGTGTGTGTGTGTGTTGTGTGTGTGTGTGTGTGTGTGTGTTGTGTGTGTTGTGTGTATGTGCGTGTGTGTGTATGTGTGAATGGGGTAGACTCATGCTGGGCCTTTCCAATGGAGACACAAATGACTAAAGACATGTCAGCTGAGATAACAGACTCTCAATCTCCCAGGATCACTGCCAACAAATGTGCATTGGTAAGTGTGTGTGCCAATGAAGCAATGCAAGTGTGTAATACGGAGCGTCCATAGATGTTATGTGTATGCATCAGAGCATGTGTGTGTGTGTGTGTGTGTGTGTGTGTGTGTGTGTGTGTGTGTGTGTGTGTGTGTGTGAGTGTGTGTGTGTGTGAGTGTGTGTGTGTGTGTGTGTGTGTGTGTGTGTGTGTGCGCGTGTTGGGAACATTCACCGGCAGTTATTAAATGTTTGACAGACCTATTGGTTCATCTGTTTATTCATTTACATTTATCAGGCGATGCACTGGTGATGTACCATGAAAGAAACACGTACTGGGGTACATCACAGATTCACGGGGACCTTGGCTAGGTAACTGTGGGCTTTTGATGCCTGTGGGTGTGTCGGTGCTGACGGAAGGAGAGAAAGAGATAGTTGTCTTATGCCTGATGCAAAGGCAGCATTCTCATGCTTTACTTGGTGGGAGTGGTGGTATGTGTGGTTGTACATGTCATGTGTTCCACATGCTGTGGAGGAGGGGGACGGGCGGGTTTATAAAGCTGTGGTATATCTGTCTGTTGATGATCTATAAAGCTGTGGTATATCTGTCTGGTGATGATCTATAAAGCAGTGGTATATCTGTCTGTTGATGATCTATAAAGCTGTGGTATATCTGTCTGTTGATGATCTTACTAATATTTTCATGTAATATGCACTCTGTTTTTACTTTTTTCTTTTCCACTACTATTGTTATTATTATTACTGTTATCATCATCATCATCATTACTATTATTATTATCATCATTGAATATCATTACTATTATTAATATCATAATAATCATTTTCATTAGCATTCCAGTTAGTACCATATTCATCGAAATCATTTTGATTTCACCACAATCATCATGATCATGACTATCATCATCTTCTTCATCATCATCATTGTTGTTGTCGTAATTACTACTGATTAGTAACAACTAAGTCATCTTCAGAACATTTGTTGCCCACAAATAGTCAAACACACACACACACACACACACACACACACACACACACACACACACAAGCATGCACACACTCACTCACCCATGCAATCACAAACACACACACACACACACACACACACACACACACACAAACACACACACACACATACATGCATGTGTTTATGCCCATATACACAGGCATACATACATACATACATACACACACATATAAATGCAAACATGTGCACATTCATGCATGCAGAAGCATGTTCACACAAGTCTACAGATCCTGACCCATACAGATGCACATTTAAGCATACATGCACTCGCTTCACATACATGCATTCACACACTGCATACACTGGCACACACACACACACATGGGCTTGTGCCCACCCACCCATGCACACACACACACATGCAAACACACATACAATGATAATAGTGGCACTGACAATGTAAGGTAGATATCCAAGATCTGACAAGTGCTTGGGCCAATGCACAGGTTAGACATCTGCTAAGTGATATCCACGAGACCCTCACCTTAAATTCTCTCATCTTAATCATTAATTCATTCACTCATCAGCTTTAAATCATGCGCAGTGTGGTTCAAAACTTAGCACAGGTGGTGTAACATATATGGACTAGTCTGCACGTAGTGACACCGCCTTCATAAAGTGTGCATGCAAACATAAGCATGCATGCATGCGTGTGTTTATAAGTAGTAGTGCGCTTGCCCAAATATTCAAAAACAAAATAAAGCAGAACAACAGCCATACACTGATGATACAGACAGGCAATTTGACTGAAAGATACTATTTTCATTGAGCCAGCCAGCCAGCCAGACAGACTGAGAGAGAGAGAGAGAGAGGGAGAGGAGAGAGAGAGAGAGAGAGAGGAGGAGAGAGAGAGAGAGAGAGGAGAGAGAGAGAGAGAGGAACATGGGAAAAGAAACTATTTGGTTTAGAATATAAAAGAAAAGCTTCTTTCTGTGGAACAGAAAAGAATGTGGTTTAAGTATATATATATATACATACACACACACACACACACACACACACACACACACACACACACAACACACACACACCAGAACACACTGTGTATCACGTGATATACACCAGAGCACACTGTGTATCACATGATATACAGCAGAACACACTGTGTATCACGTGATGACAATTTTCATACCCTCAACATGAATACCAAAATTCTCTCTCTCATAATCATGTGACTACTAAACTTATTTTCGTTTCAAATACAAACTCATGTGAACACTTAATTTATCTTTCTCACTCATAGTCGTGTAACTGTAAACACCAACAGAACTTTTCTCACTCACAATCATGTAACTGTAAACACTAACATAACCTTTCTCACTCACAATCATGTAACTGTAAACACTAACATAACCTTTCTCACTCACAATCACGTAACTGTAAACACAAACACAACCTTTCTCACTCACAATCATGTAACTGTAAACACCAACATAACCTTTCTCACTCACAATCATGTAACTGTGAACACCAACACAACCTTTCTCACTCACCATCATGTAACTGTAAACACCAACATAACCTTTCTCACTCACAATCACGTAACTGTAAACACCAACACAACCTTTCTCACTCACAGTCACGTAACTGTAAACACCAACACAACCTTTCTCACTCACAATCACGTAACTGTAAACACCAACACAACCTTTCTCACTCACAATCACGTAATTGCAAACACCAACACAACCTTTCTCACTCACAATCACGTAATTGCAAACACCAACACAACCTTTTTCACTCACAGTCATGAAAGTGTAAACATCAACATAACCTTTCTCATTCACAATCATGTGAACATCAAAACTATCTGTTTCACATGCAAGGATGCGAACAAATGTTTTCAACATGTTATCATGTGACCACAAAAATTATGTAAACACTAGGATTATCTTTTTCACTACCATTTGATCATAAAAATCATCTTTCTCATCCTATTTCAAATGAGCAATTCAATTTCTTACAATATATACACAGTCGCTCTGACACAAAATCATTTTTCTCGCACACCATCATCTGAGCACTTAATTATCAATGTTCTCAAACAGTCATCTCAGCGCTAGACTTTCTTTTTCGCAGACAATCGCAAAACCAGCAAAACTATTATTCTCATGTGTACTGTGTTTCACACTGAATAACAGACCAAAGGGCAACATCTGAATCTCCTGGAGTGTTGCAGTTTGTTCATATGCATGCATACGAGCAAGCATGCTTACATGCATACATGCGTCTGTAGAACAAAAACTCACGTAAAAGTTATGTGCTAATGATGGGCACCTCAATGACGCAGAATTTCAGGATCTTTAGAGACAAAAAAAAAAAAACCCAACTTTTTTTTTCTTCACTATCTCCTTTTCTAAAACTTTCTATCAGTATTGCTCACTGCAGAAGATATAATCTCACCGTCCCAATGGACGAGTTGTGAATTAGCTGGTCACCAAAATCATGCAGAGTTTACGCAAGAAGCTATGCAATAGCATCAGATCATCTGAACAGTGCAGCCTATTTTTCTTGGCCTGAGCCAAAGAAGAAGGCAGTGCCATGCAATACCTTCAGTTCAAGTTATCATGGGTGGGGACTGTAGACTGACCACGTGCAGCAACGGACAGCTCTAATGATTTATGGACAAATGTGAAGAAGCTGATCACCCATATTGCCAGCACTCCCCTGAAGACTTGGGTTTTCCTGTGAAAAATGTGACAAAAATACCCGAAGCAAAATCCACTCTCTTGGAGTCAGCTGCCGTGGTGCAGTGGATAGCACTGTAGACTCAAGGCTGGGAGGTCATGGGTTTGATTCCCATTAGAGCTCTTTATTTTTCAGATTTTCCTGCCCTGACCGGCGCCTACCCAGAGCTGAGTTTGCTGTAGGCTCAGCTGGAAAGACTGGGATCACACAGCTGAGTTTCAACCATTTGGTGGATGCGACTCTGAGAGCACTGCTCAAATTTCCTGATCAACAATGCAGGTATCTCTAGGGTGATTGTCACCAGGATATATTATGAAAGTAAGCGTACAGGACAGCCCAGTCACACAGTCTCAGACCAGCAAGGAAATCCAAATCATCATTTTAACCATCCTCATCAATCAGCACAAAAAAGGTCTTAAATTCCGTGGTCCTTCATGCCCTGCTCTCATGGTGACCTCAGTTCCAATTTCCCTCCATGCCTACTCCCTTGGTGAAGTTTTTTTTTCAAGGTTGCTGGAATCAACAAGTTCACGGGGACTTTCAACGAAGAGATGTGGTGATGCCTTCCTGAGGAAAGGCTCACTTTTCACAGACGCTGCTACTCAGCAGTTAGAGTGGTCAGTAGAGTCTTAGCAGGCGGTGTCCTGCATAATTATGCTGGATCAGAACAGGCACCACTGAACACCACTGAAGTGACTCGACAGCAGTGCTGAGTTTCATCCAGTGGGTTGTCTTATGGTGACTTGACACTGACTGCTCCCTTTGGATTGCTGTGCTGGGGCTGAGGCAGGACAAACCAAGCTTTGTTCATGGACTGGGGAGCTGGAATGAGCGGTGTGGGTGTAATGCCACTGAAGCGAAAGAGGGGGAAAAAATTCTGGTCCTGGCTGAAGGTCTCACTGTTATGGAAATGGCAACTCCCTGATTTTTAGAAAATGCACAGACCTCATTAAACTAAATGCATGCACAGCAAGTGGAGTGGCGGTACTCACCGATAGAAGACTACTACTGCCAGATGAAGAGTTTTCTGGGTCCCGACACTTTAAGTCTAGAAAGGGTCGAATGTAGTGATGATAGAGTCTATAGATGAACAAAGTCCCCAGACCCGCACCCAGGCCAAGTATGCAGGCAACTCCTGCTGCCTTCACTGCAACAACAACAGTTAGAAAAAGCGGGGTTTTAAATAGGATCATTAACATGCACACAATGCCAGGCTAGGAAAGATGATAATGCGTGAAGCTATCTAACCGTGAAAATCAAAGCATCAGCAACCTAGATTAATGAATATCACAGACTTTAAATCAGGATGCATGTGTGTGTAAACTGTATTAGTTACCAGTCACTGTCATGAAGTGAAGGAGGGGGAAGCGAAATGATGCAAAACACCATGTGCACTATCAGGCACATGCATGCATGCACATGCATGCAAGCACACATGCGCGCGCACACACACACACACAGAGACTGCTTTACTTTCATTAGTCCTGGTCATCTATCTTAAGTAAAAGTGATTTTTGCATGTTTTTCTGTAACAGTATCCTAAGGGTTGCTTAATCAGTATCAATAATGTTTCTGAAGAAGGATCTTATGGGATGGCTCATCAGTATCGATAATGTTTCTGAAGGAGTATCCCACAGGATAGTTCATTAGTATCAATAATGTTTCTGAAGAAGTATCTTATGGGATGGCTCATTAGTATCGATAATG